>CM042174.1:62017286-62052286 GCA_023376005.1 Doryteuthis pealeii
CAAACCCGGGAGAAAATTAGATATTCTATAAAAAGGAGGATTCGTAAGAAGGCATTATGTTTTTTAAAAAAACTTATCTTAACATATGCGACCACTGTTTCAGATCTTCTGGATATCGTTCTTTAGGCATTATTAACCCATATTTTGGCAGAATATGATTAATATATATATATATTACATATATATATAATATATTACTCATTTAAGGGCCGGGTTAGCTCAGTCGGTAGAGTGGTTCGGTCTAGAAATCCCAAGGTTCCTAAAGTTCAGTACTGGGCTATCACAACTCAGTGTATGAGTATCACAGGGATCTGTGTGGGTAATGTAAGGATCTAATGGTAGGTATTCGCGCTCCACCTCCAGATGCAAAATACAATCTCTCTTGGTCTAGCGCTATGAAAAGGGGATAGACTCCTCACTGATTGGCTGATACTGACTTTAGGCCAACATGATAGACTTTACTTACTTGTTACTTTACATGTATAATTTCCTGATAATTGAAGGCTGTATGTGTGTTTGTAACTTACCTGTTTTGTTCATTTTTTTTTTTTTTTCTTATTCTTTTTTTGTTTATTTTTTGTAATATATATTTCATTTTTTTTTTTTTTTTATTGTGTGTTTGTAACTTACTTTTTGTTTATATTTTTTTTTCTTATATCTTTTTTTTTTTCTTATATCTTTTTTTTGTTTATATTTTTGTAAATGTAATATTATTCATTTTTTTTTTTCTTTTTCTTTTCAAGATGGAAAATTGGAGGTTTATGTCCTGACGAAGATGCTGATGCCAGAATCCTTGAAGAAGGGCAGCTGATCGATCTCCCATTGGATGTTTTCAATAATTTTTCAGCCTTGGAGCTGATGCACCATATTGCCTTAGAATTCATTGAGTCAAAGAGGTGAGTTATCTCCCCTTCTTCTTTTAAATTTCTTTTAAATATAGTCAAAGTAGGTGGCACTGTTTCATAGATGGGGGGGGGCATAAGATGAGCCTGAACTCTTGTGCAAATGAACAAGGCCACACCCTGGCCCAAGATAAAAAAAACATGGCTAAATGAGATTAATAATATACCATACACTAATTCATTCTCAAAGAGCCTGTTAGATTTAAAAGGTATTATTTTTTAGTTGGACTTCGGGGCACTCGGGACACCTTCTTTCGGACTCGGAACCAATTGGACACATGGCCTGTAGTGGATAAGGTAGTTAGTGTTACACGCCCACAGTTCTAAGTGACTTATCTCTGGATTCGGTTCAATCCTGAGTAGAGGCAGTAACATAGAAAAATAATTAAAATCAACTACTACCCTTGCTCCAGATATGGTTTAGTGAATGAGAACAGGATACCCCCATGGACTTAAATAAGGGGTAGGTTCAAAGTTCCTGTTGGAGCTCCCGAGTGCCGGACAAGCAAATACCTGAAAAGTCCGGAGGGGCATATCGGCCGAAACATTGTACAGATAACAATGAAAATGAGACAATATCCGAATAACGCAGATAACTACTCATCATCTCAAGCCTTAATCTAACATTGCAGAGAAAATTGTTTAATATGCAGTTGAGCATTTTTCTTAATTTCTTTAATGATGTATATTCTTATATATAGAGTGTATTGAAAAGTAACTATTTTATGAAATATATACTATATTCAATCTGTTTGACAAGCATAACCAATGGCATTTGCAGATAAGCATGCCATGTAATCAAATATATACCCAAACTAAATATATATTCTTATCATTATGCTCTATCACAAGAGTATTGAGCCTTCTCTTAATACTGTTATATATTGCTTACTACTGTCTCCATCCAAGTGAGATAGTCTAACCATACCCTGATGGTTATAATATATATAAAATATATATAATATAATAATATATATATATTATAACCACATGTGTGTGTGTATATTTCCCAATCTGGCGTGGTTCTCGACTATTGTGAAATGGTTTTTGGGTGATAATCCCACCCCTCCAAAAACAAATAAAAAAACAAACTAAAATTTTTTGTTTTTCTAAAAATATGAAGAAAGTAACGTGTCAAAATGAATAATGTAATGTATTGACTTTTTTAGTTTATACCCCATTTTAAATTCTTTCCAAATTTGACATTGGATGATTAATGATTGATTAAACAAAATCGAATAATTGAACGACTTTTCTCATACCAATTCTTTTCTTTTCTGCTTGGGGATCATTTCAAGAATTTTCTAAATGGTTAGTCTTTGCGGAAAACCGGGAACATTTATTTGTGCACAAAACTGGAATCCTATAAAACCAACAGGATCAATTCCGGTAACGGATTTTACGCGACAGCAAGTACAATATAGTCTGAGAACGTCTTATTGTCAAATTGCTTTCTTACCAGTATCTATATATTAAACTCGTGTTTTTATTTTGTAACAACTGTTATGCATCTTACAACACCCTCTGGTTAAAAAAAGGAGACCTGTTGAAAGTGAGTTACGGTGTTACTATTGCCCGTTTGAACAACAGCAACCTCCAAGCTAGCTCAACCTGAACGCAGTGTCCAAGAACAGTTGGTATTTATCAGAAATAAAGAATACGTCCATTCTACCTATGATTTGGGTGGATTCCATTTCTGGAGTTCTGGTTTGCTGCTTGGTTTCTTGATGTTATGAAACGCCTTCATAATACTTTGGCATTCTGCAGTAGTGTGTTGCTAATAGCAAAAGATAGATTCATTATTCAGTAACTGAATACTTGTTACCGTCTTGGTCTTACCAAATTTCAACGGTAATTGGAACTAATGATTATTCTACATCTCCCCTTCCTACTCCTCCCAATTGCGTTGGCGTATTGGCTCTTTGAGGGGAAATTAGTTCCGAAATTGTCCAAAATGTAAATCCTGATAATCATTATCATTTCTTATCATTCCGTTTTTTATTATGAAGAAAGGGAAGAAAAAGGACATGCCTGCATAGATAAATAAGAAAGGAAGAAAGAGTAGGGAAAAATAGAAAGAGGGGGTGAAAGTGCACAGAAGTATAACACTAATCTGAAAAAGATGAAAAATAAGGAAGAAAGAAATAAAGAGGCAGAGAGTGGTTAGAATCAAGATTTTTTAAAACTTTTATATATTGAACATTTGGATAGCCTCTTAGTAAATATAAACTCAAACATTGTAATGCCATTAAATATCATACTGGGTGGTATATTCTACAGGGTCCTGCATAGTATTACACATATATTTGTGGTCAAGTTACTTTCAAAAGTATCAATAGGGAAGTCCGGTTTTAAGCTCAGTCGTAGAGTGTTCGGCCTAGAACCACAAGGTTCCTAGTTTGATACGTCTTGCCCAACTCAGTTATGAGTAGCACAGGGATCTGTGGTAAAGTAGGAGCTGATGGTAGGTGTGGCACTCCACTTCATAGCAAAAACAATCTCCTTGGTCTAGCACTAGTGAAAAGGGGATAGACAACCCTCCGCTGATTGGTGACGCCAACTTTAGGCCACCCCCAACAACTGCTTAATTCCTACTGCACAGGCCCTGTCGGCTGCAGCAGTAGAATACTACTCCTGACTGTACCTCTAAATAGGGGGTAAAATTCCCTTGATTGGGCCACCCTGTAGAATGCAACCCAACGCACCTCTGCAGAGGGGTAAGTACTCCCCCAAATGCGGGCACACTTTTGGCCTGTGGGGTGGCGACCTGCGATGCTACCCTGGCAGCAGAATCCCTGACTGGCTGAGTAGTCCATGACATGGCAGGACCCCATTTTGTGCCCTTACTTATGCTAAGAAGGGTGGTTGGAAAGACTCCCTCTGATCCAATCAGCTGATCAATCAAGCCCTAGCACTATATGATTTCAATGATCTCTATTGACGCTTATGGGAAGCCACTGCAAACCCTTTTATATCATTATACTTGTCAAAAATGCCCGTTGAACTGGTAAATTTGTGTATTCCATACAAATAATGAATTTTCTTTCAAAACTTATCGTGCATTTAAAAAATGATCACCACATTTTATGAGGTTTGAATACTGCCATTATAAACAAAACGCAAAAAAGAAAAAAAACTTGATCTGGAGGAAGACAACTAAAGGCCACTACCCCTACCTTGATAACCTAAGAACGTACCTGTGTAGGATTCGCATGTTGAGAGAGAGTTTTAATGTAAATGTACAGTTAGGCTTTGCGCGGATGATTAAACGCTCGCACGAATAGTAGGTGGAAAGCAGGTTGTGAGCGACCCTAACAAAGAACAATCTAGTTCAGTTTGGAAATTCCGATCTTTCCCCAACAAGCTTAAAGAGGGGCGATTCTCCCAAGGCTGTGGTTGGTTCGGGGATAGTTCTGGTAAATTGGTGGTAACCTATAAACTTTGGACCCTAACAGAAAATCCTATAAGCGTCTTGGAGAATAAGCTAGATATTGGGAGATTGCTACGAGTAATGCTACGACTGTCTTAGATACCTGGGGTTTGTGGAAGCAGCATACTCGCCACAAAAGAGGCCAATCTTTGGCGACCTGCACCCCATTCGTCGACAAACCATAGCCAGTCGAGTATGCACTAGACCATGCAGGTCACTGGGTGGGATGCAACCAAGCGAATAGCGAATTCGGGGTCAAGCGTCCGTACTAGTGGAAGAATCAAGCGCATCCAGGGTCGCGGCTAATGGTCGGCTGGGCCCGGCTAGTTTCCAGGACATCTCTACTCATTGCACGAAACAACCTATGCAGGGGGATACTGGCACCGCTTTGGCGCAGCACGGAGCGTTGCCGAAGTTCATGATCTCAGGGGACAGGCTGGCCAGAGAGGTATTCAATCAGGGAATATCGTTGCGCAACTGGGCGGCGCGAGCTAGTGATGAGAGTAATGGATTCGACAGGGTTATCGCTGTGACGCCTGGTGAGAACGCAGAATAAAAGAACAAGACTTGGGAATCATGCATGTGCATCATTAGATTTTACTCTGATGTACCTTTTTAGTATTTTTTGGTGGCATGTAGGGATGTATGGCACGTATCTGCTCTGCATTTTGGTCTGGTATATCCATAGTAGGCTAAATGGGGTATAAATCCTTTCCATATCACATATTGTCAGATTATATCATTTATTACTTGATCTTTAGTCTCTTGCATAATTTCCCAGGTTCTTGATCCACTCTTTCCCTGCCTCCAACCGACTCCATGCCTTGACCGATTTATTTCCTCCATTGCTGCTAGTGTTGCTACAACCACTCATCGCTCAGTAGGTCCAGTTTGACAAATTCCCTTACCTGATTATATCCGGCGGGAGCTGCCATTTCTTAGATTTAGACGTAAATAAGCGGCAGATATACCCAATTTGCTCTTGTACATGTCAAAATTTATAGTCTCTTGCATAACGTTCCCCAGTTGATCACCTTCCGATCCCTGCCACTCAATTGCGTTTGGGCCTTTTATGAATGAAGTCCTACAACAAGACCTGGTCAAATGTAACTTTTTCAAAACAATGCCCTTGTGGTATTCACTTATAATGTTCAATTTGCATACGCTACCAACCCAAATGACAAACGTTCGATTATTATCCTGATCACTAACTTATAAATGCAAATCTCTGTCTTTCCCCTCTGTGTTCCGGTTTTTGTTACATATTTTGTTTATTTTGATGTTTCTTTCACTTTCATTATACACTCTAATTTTTCTCTTGTTTTTTTAATATATATATATCATATATATATTACTTATGTAGAAGAGATGAAATATATCAATAAATATACCTATATATATACTATTCAATAGTAGCAAAGAGTGGAAATATATATAATAGTGTGTATATATATAGTAGTAGTGCTACTTATTTATTATATCTTAGTAGCAAGAGTGAAATTATATATATATATAGTATATAAGCGCTATTTCATATTAATATAAATTATAGTACAAGAGTGAATATATTATATATAATATTATTTGTATATTATATATATACTAAAGCTTTATCGTAGCAAGAGTGAAATATATATATATAATAATATTAGTAGTATAAATCATGATATTAAGTAGCAAGAGTGAAATTGATAGGTAAACTAACGTTAGTATAATAGACTTATTATATTGGCTTTTACCTTGCAGTGTAGCAAGAGTGAAATATACTTAATTAGTATCTGTACATGAAATCGACATTATATATAATTATAAATAGTAGCAAGATCAGAAAAGAAAATAAAATAGATAAATATATATATATATTTGTATTACTATGTGGTTAAATAGTAGTTGCAGACTGGGCCCATTCAGCCTTGGGTAGTAACCATTCTAGAGAGGGAGAACTCTGAATTCTAAACCATTCGGTGAGGTCGAGTCGTTGATTCAGGGTTTTGTGGCAACCTCTTGAATACACAATTTCTTTCCTATCGACTTGCCAAAAGTGTGGATGGTACCAAATTCACAAATAGCCTTCATCTTCGCTATAAACAAAATCCTGTGATAGGATGCTTCATTGTGGTGGTATGAACCCTCTTATGGTCGAAAATATGACATGAGGTAAGTCGCATAACTATTACTTATTTCCTTTTAGGTCTAATATATTATTATAAATATGTTTACTAGGCAAAGACAGAAGAAAATCATATATATCATCAATCAAGATGGTAAAACCAAAAGATATCATATATATAAATATATATTACTTATATTACTATATATATATAACCTAAACAAGTCAATGAAACAAAACATATATAATTAGTTACGTATGCTGTGTGGTGGTGTGTAGGTTATGATCAACCCTATCACGAGAACACGAAAGATATATATTATATAATAGAAACAACTAATAGAAAAAGAAAGATATATACGATAATAACTCAAGACAAAAGATATAAGATATTATCCATATATGATTAGATAAGAGAAAGAAGAATACCCCTCATATATAATATATATTTCAGACAATTAAAGAGAATAGAACAAAGACAATCAGATATACAAGTGAGTCAATATAACTATGCATAAGCCAGAAAAAGGAAAGAAATATATATACAAAAAGAAAGAAAAGATATATAAAAAAAAGTGAAAGAACATATATATATACTATATATATATCATCATATATTGCTATATTTATTCGCAATCTTTGTTGCATTTGGTAATTAAATGATATATATCTTTTTTCTTGTTGTTTTGTTTTTCTCTAATAGTAAATATTAACGGAAATGAAAAAGTAATATGTGTGTATATATATATTATATAATTATATATTTTTTTTGTGAATCAATGTATCTTTCTTTTGTTTCTTGAATATGTTTGTTTTCTTCTCTAAAGGTCTTTCACTAAAGCACGAGTATAAGATATAAAATAAAAAAAAAAACTCTTATTAATAATCAATGTGTATCATACACTATCAATTAAGAGCACATTCAATAATTCTAGTGAGCGCAAAGGGTATCAGACTTAGCATCTTTAGAAACATCTTATTGTGGTTGAGGTGTAGTGACTGATAGATGCATGTTGATTGTGTGTGTTGTGTGTTGTGTGTGATGAGGCTTTTCGAGCTAAGGAGTAAATTTGAATTTTTGGCATTGGGAATCAACTGACGCCTACACCCATGTCCAATTGATCGTTTTCCTGGTCATGACATTGGTCAGTATGAGGTATGAATATTAGGAAAATCTCTTTGTTTGATCTCCGCACCACTATATTGTTATTGAATTAGGAGTTTAGATCTAGATGTTACTTCCTCCTAATTGTATCAGTTTTGAGGACTGATTGGTTGTAACTAGAAGCTCCAGGGCGTTCATTGCATTAGTAGTACGAACTGTTTTGGGATTAGGGTTTGTGGGTGCCACAAATTAGGTTTATATTATAGTATTTATATAGTGTATTAGTGTAACTGCTTATTCCTTGTGCGTGTTCCTAGGGTATTCTATAATCTTTTATATATCGCCCGACTCATATTTTGGTGGGTTGCTCGCTGAATAGGAATTTGCTGAATCAGAAAGAAGAAGGAAGAGACAAAAGAGCTAAAAGGGTAGTTCCTTTAGAGATTTAGGCTTTTATTTCACCAGGTCCATAGGCCTCACACAATGGTAAAGAGTGAAATTCTAACGGGAGTACTACACCACTCCCCCAAGCTTAAGAGTGGCACCCTGGGAGTAATAGTGATGACCAGGAGATTTTAACATTTCCACCAGAGCTCCAGCAAATGGCTTATAGGACACCTCATTTACCATATGGAGAAGTGGAAAACTCTGAATCTTCAAAACACTATTTAAAAACTCTGCTTAGGGTGGTCAATAACTAGATGGCTCAGTCCTAATTAGTGATCATTTCACTCATTTGGGGTGAGACCAATTTAAGCAACCCAGCAAGGTACTGTAGCAACCCAAGTGTCCATTGTTATATCAAAATGACCTGGTAAAACAACCAACAAAGCAATTCTCTAAAGTTAAAAAAAAAAAAAAAAAGTTATCCAGCTGGGTTCACGTCAACCACACTTACCCTCTGTTGCGGCGCCTTAGTTTTTGAATTCTGTTTGTCGATTAATCATTATCTACCAAGCCAGTGCGGCTCTCTTTTATTGTTTATACCCCATAGATATACATCATTCCCACCCTCAGCTTTCTGCATTAATCGCCAACCGAGCTATCTTTCTTATCCACCCCACCCAGTTCCTTCGACCACTCCGGCTACTTGGCGGCTGAGCACGGTGCACACGTTATTCCGGTTGCTGAATTATTATACGTCTCTCTCAACTGCTAATCACGAACCATATCGTATTGAATTTAGAAACACTATGAAACCTAGTATAAATCACAAGAAATATCCCGCATGAATCGAATAAAAAGATTTATGAAACATACTCAACGAAGCGGGTATTAATATTACATTCACCTGGCCTAGATTGCAAAATCACGATATACGAAAGTACTGCTAAACTTTTCTTAAAGCTTCTTTTCGCCTATCTTCTGTTTTTCCTTGCCCTCACTTCTGCTCGACACGCCAGTAATACCATTGCTTTGCGCGGCGGGTCCAGTTTTTCATGACAATTGGTTATTAAGATTCTAATTCTATTGACCACATCTTATAACTACTCTCAATTTATCTCATTCTAAGTCCATTTAAAAAGATGGCAAGCTAAAGAATAGTCTTTCAAATTGACAGTTCTTTTCAGTTATAAATAATTTTTACCTCTTTGTGCTTATATCGATTCATAGGAAATGTCGCATCTCACTTACTTTTTTGTGTTCTGGATTTTCTGTTCACTTTATAAAACACCGGATTTCACAATTTTCATTTCGCCATAAACAAAACATTGAAATAAATAATTCTAAACATATTTACAAATCAAGGATTTTTATATTTTAATGTATAATATCAATTGAATGGCAAGAAATTTTTGTTCGTCCGCTTATATTTTAATCACATACTGTAAACTGTATAATATATTAATAATCGTGTCAAATAATAATAACAGTATTAGCAATTCAAGTTTTAAAGACTATGCAGCAATATGGTACATAAAACAGTTAATTAGAATTTGCATATAAAAGTCAATTTTTATATCATTTTTAGGAGACATTTTTAAATCAAAAATAACCACATTTTTTTGATACGAATCAATAATGTTGGCAACATGTTAAGTACCATAAGGGAATATGCTTCTTGAGTAGTGTATATCATTCTCGGTTAGTCAGACCGATATCACAATAGCAATCTCCATAATAATAATAATTTAACACAACATATATATATATGCTATGTAAACCTCCAACCTCTTACATACGTAATAGGGTGGACACCATAGGTTAAGTTTGTATCTCATTGTAAGCCGGGTAAGTTAAATCAAGGTCAATTTGGAATTCAGAGTTTTTGCTAACATTCCCTAGACTGATTACGTAGTAGATATGGTCTAAAATCATTAAATGATGTAAACAATTTATTAATAATTGAGGTTTAAATATAAATATAATCACTGATGAATGTGACGTGCAGATTAACAAGGGAATGTACTTGTAGGTAGTAATATAGTTTTCGGTTACGGACAGAAAAACCACATCTCTCATTATAATAAGATTTTCAATTGGAATACAATATCAATATAATGGGATACTTATGAAGTAATTTGACAAACAGACAGTCCTTGAAAATATTTACTTGCAGGAAACTGTGATATACCAGCAGTATGTTGATGTGTTTATTTAAGAGCTATTTGCAAACATTACATATATACAAAGTTATAATCTCATTTAATTTCTCATTTTTTTTTCTTTTTTTTCTCTTTTCAATTATGTTGATTGAACAGATTAGCACTTATTGCTTCAGTCACTTACCCCGTCCTCTCTATTTTCCCTACTCTATATGCGGAATTAGAGTTGTCTTTTAACTTTTCAAATTTATCTTTTGAATAGTTGGAATAGGAGTTTTCGTGTATGAGGTCATTGTTTTATCTTCTTTCTTCCAGGGTATTAGGTTATCTCTTTTTTGCCTACTCTAAACCATTCCTCGCTCTCATGGATATTATGAATATTATTATCGTCAGTGATACCTGACAAATATTCATGGTCCGCCACGCGCCTGTACGCTTTATTTAGCCGCCTCTCCACCTACTGTCTATATATTTACCCGTTGTACAAGTAAATTATAAGGCATAATTAACATTAGCAGGATTTGAACTTCCCTCCCGTTATTTTAACATAATAGACAGGACCAACAACTCCATCCCTTGACTAATGGTTCGGTACCCCGCCAGTATTGTCAGCACCCAGATGAGCAGCTGATATATATACAAGGCTTTTTTTTCTTGCGAAGTAATCACATCCTTCATTTATGTTTTCATATGAGGCCTTGTGCGAGCAAGCTTCCCAAGATTTTAGGATTTGTTTTAAGAAACCGAATTAAAAAAGAAAAACGTGTCTCTCCTCCTGATGTGTGGTGTGTGTGTCGTGTGAGTGATGGATGTGGTTGTTGAAAATGTTTTTGTGTGTGACCAAAGGAAATAATGAGATGTGCATGTAGTTCTTTGCAGCTTGGTCGGGGGTTTGATACAGTGCGAGAGATATAGAGGTTGAGACAGCTGACCTCACGGTTTTATCTCGAGTACTCATTGATATATAGGGTCTCCGAGCCTCACTTAGCGTATCGCATAGTAAGACAGGGATCGTGCGGTACAGTAAGAAGCTGATGGTATAGGAAGAGGAATGGAATCGGCCGGGCAACTGAAGGGGATTTGGCGCTGCCTACCTCACGACGCTATTCTAATTTCCCTTGCTGCGCCGTGAAACGTGGGCATCGCTCCATCGTGAATTGGCTGCTTACCTTCTATAGTTTAAGCCGGCGCGCAACGAATTTCCTTTAACTTCATAGGACCCACTGCCACAATCACCCAAAATTCCAACTAACACAACTCCAGCACCAGAATCTCAAGGCACTTCACAACACCAACACAAACTCCCACATACAACTTACGACACAATAACCAATAAAAACCAAAACAAGAAGCACTTCGTTTTGAAGGAATATACACTAAATTTACAATGTTAAAAAGGTTGGTTCCATTAGTTTGGGCACATATTCTATGCTTCAAAGACAGTCTACATGTTTGTATATGCTTTTGTTTGTTTTATGGTTACTAGGGTTGTGCGAAATTAGTTTTCTGAACCAACCGTAATAATGTATAATTCTGCACTTTTCTTTAGTTAAAGAGATTTGAGACTTGTGCAAGTAAAAAAAAAGCAAACCCTGTGGGATATTGGCCGTATTGGTCAACCAACGAGGTTTATGAAGTCGGGCTTTGATGTTGGTTTTGTTTGCTTCTCCATCAGGTAAAACGGCGAGCAACACATGCAGGATAGATTCGGCCACAGTAAGAAGCCTTGGGGTCCGGGTTGAATGATAAATGAGGTAGAATCATGTACTTTGGTCGATCAAGCGATAGGTTTGTTTTTAATAATAGCATGAAATGTAAAATAAGATCATGTTTTATTAAGGGATTAAAAGTTTTAAATTGTTTCAATGGTCTACAAAATTTAAATATATCTCTAATGTTTTTTGATAATTGTACTAATATTGTTTAGACAGTGAGAAATAACACACACACAACACCAGAGAGGCACGCACGCACAAAACACACCACAGAGGCGACTGTTGTACATACACATGAGGCAGTCGCCACTAGCAACTCAGAACAACATCAGGAGTACGACTAAAAAGTTGTAAAAAATATACCACACGGCGAAGACGCGATACAAACACACACACACACATACAAGAGAGACGCCAGCACATTGACACACGCAAGCATGCACACAAACTGCACAACTCACACACACCAGAGTCAGTACGCACGAACAAGTAACAAACTCTCATAAATCTAATCTAAACATACACACTCGAGACCATAACAGACAACACGATACAAATACTCAGAGCACGCCCCACGCACCACAAACCCACCTCACACCACAACAGAGGTTCGTACGCACACTTAACACAACAGGTAACGAGCGAGCACAAAACCACAAACCACTATCATCAGCAACAACATACACAGAGGCAGAAGCACACAAACCTCACACACAGGCACGCCCAGCAACCGAGCACACACTCAGAGGAACGCACAACGCGATAGCAACACATTTATATGTACACTATCCCAGCCATGGCGCGCATGCACATGAAAACACACGTGCTTCCACGAAGGCATCGCAGCTGTACAACACTCAAAACCACATAGGGACGGCACGCACACAAACCACAGGCCACGCACGACACACAAACACACAAACCACACAGGGGCACGCCACCCACAAACTACAACGGCCGCACGCAACATAAAATAAACACACACAACACACCAGGACGCACGCACAAACACACACACATGGTCGGTTTAACTAGTCGTAGGCATCCGACTAAGAACCACAGGTTCGGGTTTCGATAAGGTCTTGCCATCAGCGTATTGAGTAGGCACAATACATCGTTAATGCGGTAAAGTGAGGAGATATGGTAGGTAGGGAGGGCTTGAGACCAATTCTAAGATGCTAAGCAAAACTATTCCTTGGTCTAAGACTAGTGAAAGGGAATAGACTACTCACTGTCTACTTTAGGCCATTCCGTGAAGGCACCCAGACGAAAGGCACCGACGATGTATGATATATGGTAGATAAATATGGGTGCTTATTTCTGGTAGACGTATCAATATCAATTGATAGAGTGCATTGGTATTTTATTTTTACGTATGGTTTAAGTGGTAGGTATATGGAGTTCCAACACATTGTGTCTGAAGATGCTTTAGTGTTCGCGATAGTTGGCGAGTACGAGGTAGCACTCCACGCTACCTTAACTTAACCACACATATATATAATATATAATATATCTTATATCATTAACATACACAACACACTGCATACTATTATTATATCATAATCTGTAGTCTAACGAAAGACATAAATAACTTTTTATTTCTTCTAGAAAGGCTTATTATGTTCTCTAGATTGAATAAATCGACGAAAATCCTATAAATTAAATTATCCTTACTTAGATTGATTATGGTGAAAAACACATTCTGTAATATGAGATGTCATTAATTAATACGTAGAGATTTTGATATATTAATGGAGAATACGCTCGTCACAATCTTTATTATAACTGCGTCAATCTTTTTCTTCCTCTATGTATCTTGACTAATCTGTTATATGATATTAGTTTCTTCTGGTGGAGTAGAAAAGAAAAAGGAGAAGGAGTATGATGAAGCAGAGAGACTGAGTTTTAAGGATGATCGCAGGGGAGTAAGTTAGAAATGTATGTTCTCGTTAAGTGTTCACAACATAACCGTAGCATTAAATGAGGTCAGATCGATATTACTTCTTACGAAGCTATATAAACATGATATTTTCTAAGAGTTGTTAGTCTCGGTCGTACTTATGTTTTTTTAAAAGATTCTACTCGTCTTGTCTAACCATCTGCTCTTCTGCTTTTGTTCTAATTATCTACGAGCTAATGGGTGCCAATGGGTGACAATGGGTCGCGTTTTCTTTAGTATATATATACTATAATTATTATAGTATATATATATATATTATAGGTGGTGAGAAACAAATGGTCGTTTATTTTTATATGCATTTTCACCGTATTTATTGATTTTTGGGGTGTATATAGGTTTTGTGTGAGGAGGGTGTGCGTATAAATTGAGTCCATTCTATAATTAGTTGAATAAGGTGCTAATAGTTAATTAATAGGAAGAGCAATAGATGAGAATTACATCTGTTTGGTTGGTCGGCTGGTACAAATTGTTGATACGTAAAGCTCGCCGCTTAAATTCATTTTAAGTTATTTACTTAACTATTTGAATTTCAAAATTGAGTATGAATTCGGTGGTGAAAGCTTAATGAAATACTACATACAACCGATCTATGAATTATAGTATATATTATATAATATACATAATATTAATATATATACATATAAATTTAGGTTCGCTTAGTAGTCTATTCATGTTGGAGTGAGCATTTGTAATTTTATCGAATGCTTATGTAATTATAACAATAGAGCGTTCTATAATAATGTAATAGTTAATAGTAGAACAAAATTATGCGATTTGAATGTGCTTTTGGGGGTCTATCTATGACTCTCATAAGTTTTTGATCCCACTATTCTTGACTACATAGTTCGGTGTAATACTGTTGATAATAAAAAGCTTTTAGACTGACTTTTTTTTCTTTATATGGTATTTTTTTGTCCTGCTATTAAAAGATTCAATTTGTCTCTTTAGGTTTCTTTCCTGTCTTGTAAATAATTAGGTGTCTCAAAGAACAAAAGGTTAGCAAGTAAATTCGAACCAAATACAGTTGTATCAACTGACAGATGAATCATGCACTATGCATGGATGTGTTCGGTGTAGTGTCGCATCAGTGTGATGTAATGTGATATACGTCTGAATACTATACGTCAAAATGTCAGGGGTTCTGAAAATTCTCGACTCGTTGACGTCTAGAATGTCTGAGCATTACGATTGGTGGAGTAATTTTTCTCTTGTTGTCAGCGTGGCGTCTACAGCAGTCTCTACATTGCTGGGAAGCCAGTATACTCTCTCATTGGCTGTAACTCTCGAGTTTCGCGACTCCTACAAAGTAGTTCGAGTCGCAATTTCGACGGTGTCTGACTGTCTATGTCACAACAATAAAAGTGCTTTATTATTTCGGTCGTTCTATCTACATCGATACTTGACTTTATGGTTCTCTCATTAGACTCTAGGCACCCATTTATCTCATCTACGTGCCATACATTCGCTGCTTGGTGGCTTATTCGGGAGTGTGGTACAGAGGGGAGTCATTCTCTTCTACGTTAGCCAGGAGATTGTTCGTTCTTTAAGCACTTGCAAGGTAGCCCATCTTTATCATATTCTCTTACTCGGTATATGCTATTCTCTGGTGTGCTACTCTGATCTGAGCTTTGAAGGGTAATAGGCACTTCTCACGTGTTACTTTACTCATCAAGATATAGGCCATGCTATAATTCGATGGTCTATCCGGTTCTGCACGATTCAGCTACGTAGCGTTCAATATTCGTGGCACTCGCATACTCTCCTTCGAGCTAAACCAATCCTGCGCGCTTTGTTTGTGGAGGCTGGATCCGCTCGGTCAGTCTGCATTCAATTTCGCAAGAATCAAATACAAATTAAAAATAAAATAGATCGACGACCCAGCACGACCGTGTATTTATAATGAAGAAGTATTACCTGATTGGGTTTAAAAGAACAAGAGAAGTAAATACATAACAAAAAAAGAGACCAGTCTATATTTTCTGAATGTGAGATGAGGCTTTAAGATTAGTATTTCGCGTTATTGGACTATTTGTCCATTCTTCATATGTTACTTGTACACGTTTGGTATACCTCCGGCTTCTCAGGTCTTCTCTGGTAGAGGCAGTTAGAAAATAATATAACTTACAATATGGTTAGCGGATGAGAACAGGATCCGTGGAATAAATAAAAGGGTTAGGTTCAAAATTCGTGATGGCTCCGAGTATTTTTGTGGACTCGGGGAACTCTGACTCAGGACGGTCGAAAAGAAGGTTTCGAGTCCGACAAGAATTACTGAAGAAGGCGGAGGCATATAGCCGAACGTTGTACAAATAACAATGAAGATGGGGACAATAGTCGAAATAACCAGAAATACTACATCTCCACTGTATACTAAAAATTGTACCTTTGTTGCTTCTTTTAAAAAATTAATAACTCTTATATTTTACTGAAAAACTATGAATAGCAGAGGCGGTTTACTAGATGAGCTCAGTACTAATCCAACCCTCCATACAATTAACCTTTGTTGTGTTTTGTTTGTTTATTTTTTATCGTTTTTTTTGTAATAATGTGTGCAAATTAAACATATTTTTTTGTTTCTTTCTTTCTTTTCTTTAACAATTATTTTAGTAAGTTTTGTTAGCTTAATGATTTAGTTTTTCGATCGTAAAGGAGGAAAAAGAATAAAAATAATTTGGAATATATATAGAGAGATATATAGGACATAATATTTTTGTAAATACAAGCTAGTCCCCACGGATGTAATCATTTTTGAAAGATATTGCTTGAGGGGGATGGGATAATTAATAAAAGTAATTCATTTTTTTTTTAAATTAACATTATTAAAATACATGTCTCCACTCAACTGAGAATTTGTTTTGTTTTACGACAGTTAAAGTAGAGTAAAGTCTGGGGGCTAAAGTAGTATCAGCCAGAACGCGAGGGAGGTTATCTTTTCCATAGCGCTAAGAACCAGGAGAATTGAATTTTGGCACTATGAGGTGGGCAACCCTCAATCAAGTCTATCTTAATAAACCGGCACAGATTCCTGTGGCTATCTACGCTGAGTTTGGCAGAAGACGGGTAATTGACTACAGAACCTTGTTGGTTTCTAGCCGACGCTCTAGACTGAGCCCCCAAAAGTTCCTAGAAATTCTGATTTAAATTATTCTCTCTTATCTTTAGTAAAGTTTTAAAATGTCGGTAAAATATATTGTTGGTTCGGATTTGCATAAAATTGAATAGGTGGGGGGTCGACTTAGTAAAAAGATATCTCCTAATATATTTTAGGGAAAAAAAAAATCATGTAAGCTGAATAAGTATCGAAATTTCGTGCATTTGACAATTAATGATTTTTCATAACTTCTAATATTTTTTATGTACGTATGATATGACTATAAAATTAAATTGGTTGAACATGGTTGTACTGGCTTAATAAAAAGAAGGTACCGTAAGTGTGAGATGTTCTTTATATTACAGAAAGAGATGTTAATACACGTATAGGAAGGCATGGGGCAAAACGACTATAAGTAATGGAGATCCGGTTCACTGACAAGCTAAAAGCAACAATTATATAAGAGAGATAGAGATATATATAGAGACTGTATGGCTGCATCACCTGCCTGACAAGCGCTCGGAGATAGCTAAGAATGGACCTGCACAAGATTGCTGCGAGCAGTCTGAATAAGTCATGGAAGCAGACCACAAAGAAGCAACTATATGGTCACCTACGCCCATTCAAAACCATCCGGGTGAGACGGACTAGGCACGCGGGAACTGGCTGGAGAAGCGGGGAGAGCTCATCGACGTTCTCCTGTGGAAGCTGACACATGGAATGCTAACGTAGAACGCGCTAAGACTACATTGACGCAACTGCGAGGATCGGATGCGCGCAGAGGATCCGGGGCCATGAGGTAATAGGGAAGGTGAGAGAGAAGAAGCAAAATAATTTTGGAAAAATCATTTTTAGAGAAAATCTTCTGGAACATAATATTTTTTGTAAATACAAGTAGTAACCTCCTCCCCGGGCGATGTAAATATTTTTGAAAGATTTGTTGAGGGGGATGCGGATTTTATTAATATAACGGTGTTCTTTTTTGATATTTATTTACTTAAACTTAGATCATGGTTATTCGGACTCTCACTGGCAGGTGATTTTTGTTTGTGTGAGTTTTACTTGAACGTAAGACGCACACCGGGAGGTTCTGAATTTTGCACTTTGTAGTGGTGTTAGACTCTTATCTTTTAGAATTAAAGGTTTGGGAATCGTACATGTGTACAATATATTTGTTCGGATTGGTCATCAGAGATTCAATAGGTGGGGGGTCGACTTAGTGAAATAAATAGTCCTTCGCTTAGATTATATTTGTATGGAAACTACTTCTATGTGTGAGCTGAATTTAAGTATCGAATTTCGTGGAAAATTTTGGACCAGATTGTTATTTTTCAGGTCATTGTTTTGTAATTATTTTTAATTTAGTATATGGGATCTGGTAGGTTTAGATTCCACATGTTTTGATTCTGCTTCATAAAGTTTATTCGTGTAGATTTCCTGAAATGACTGTGCGTAGGCTAGGTGTGAGGTAGAGATTGTCGGTGTATAGGCAATCATTTATGACAATTCTGTTATTAGTAGATAAATAATCCAATGTTTTCGAATCAGGATTGTGTTTTCATGAATATAGCTGATTGGTAATAATGGTGAACATCTGGCTGGACATATGTTAAGAGAAATTTGTTGTGGTTGAGATTGAATATACATAAGAAGAGGATGGTGGATTGCGGTAAATGGAACGTCTGATTATGAAAGGAACGAGGGTGATAGTGTTGCATCGGTACTAGGTGTGAAATAAGGGTTGTGGTGATCTTAAACTCTTGGAAAAGGTGCTGGGTCTCGTAAATTGTGTTTGTGTAGTGTGATTCGTCGCTGTCGATGTCGTGCGGTGAGCCTTTGTTTGTGCTTGAATAGTGATCTGGACCTTGTAGCCTTGGATAGTGCATGGGTTTGCGCTGTTGGCGTAGATAGTTGCTCTGTGTACCTCGTGTTTCGTAGCAAAGTGTGGTGTAGTCTTCTTAGTTGTCTTGGATCTGTAATGGGTGCGTTGTTTGCGCGGGTGTGTGAGATTGCTTTAAAGACTCAGGTCACGTTGCGTACTAACTTGTTGCATGTGATAGAGTGTTGTAGTGTGAGTGTGTGCTGTTGTTGTGGTGGGTGCTTGGCTGCTGGGTCATTTGGTGATGCGTGGTGGGTTTTCGCTTTGATACTTAGGACTTCGCAAACAGCTGTTCATGGTGAGATTTTGTGACAAAACATCTTTTTATATGATAATATATTACACGCAATGATCGGTTTTATATTGTTTTTATGAGAGATAGAAACAAGAGAACTTAATTTTTACTTGATCAAGTTTACTTATCTAGCCATGATTGATTCATTCCGTGCGGTGAGGATGACTGAAGGGAGACATTACGTCTTTCTTCTGCAAGCCAGGTCGAATTAAATAAACTAGAAATTATTCCACGTCTTGTAACCGGAGTTCTTCGTGGTAACTCGTTTAAGGAAGCGGACGGCAATCATTTTGTTCTTGTGTGTGGTCAACTTTATTTTGCCGTGAAATCCTTCCCAAAAATAAGTTGGTAAATACAAAATAGAAGAACGAGTTTTTTTTTACAATTATGAGAATCATAAATTGTGAGCGTCTGTAAATAAGTTTTCTGCTACTGTTTATGCTAGTGATTTGTCAGGCAAAATAAGTTGGCAAGAGAACAAAAGTGTCGGCGTTCGTTCTTTCAAGAGGTTCAAGAGAAGTTTAAGGCTGGTATTTTCCATAAACGTGGAGTTATGATGACGTTTTAAGACGACCCATGCTCCGTTACAGACGTGGGAATAAGTTTCAGTTTAGTTTTAGATTCGCTGGCTTTGGCAGAAAGAACGTAATTGTCTTCCTTTAGGGGTCTCTCTCGTGGGTTGAATCTCATGGGTAGATAAGTAATAAAAATTGATCATAGAAAAATTAAGTTCTTGTTGGTTTATCTATACATATATAAAGGCAGTTTGCGTGTATGTTGTAGTGAAGGAAATTAGAAAATAAACATTAACGTCAATAGTAAATCTACATAAACCTTATCTATCACAGATTTTTGCTTTTTTGTGCAATATGATGAGATTTTTTTTAATTCTGAAGATATTTAAAAATTAGTATTTTAAATAGTAAGAGAAGGGAAGTCATTGGTTGCGTTCGGATTTTTTTAATAATCAATTATGTAAGACGAAAAATCAATGGATCTGGGCGAGACTACTTTTTATTTATTGGACTGCTCTGAGGGTCGATCTTCCCGCGGTGAATAAACATGGGGCTTTTCATAAAAGCTTGATCAAGCAAAAGCTAAAAATCTTGCGTGGTTATTAATATAAACAAGTGACTAAGTCAAGAAGACCAGCAGAAGATAAAGCGTAGAAGAACAGACAGGAATGAGAAGTAATAACTAGAGCAAGCAGATGGCAGCCATTATAGATAGAAGACAGGATAGATCTGCAATAAGTAAGCAAAATGATAATCAAGTAGAATCCATTCCTCTCTAAGTACTCTCTCTCCTCTCTTTTCTCTCGTTCTCTCTTCTCTTTCTCTCTCTTCTTCTCTTCTATTTATCAGAGAGAACTCTCACCGTTTGTATGCCGATGTGAGGAATACAGTTATTGATACTAGCAAATAAAAACGCTTCTCCGTTGCGATGTCAAAATAATTAAAAATTAATGTCGGAGAGTTTGATGCAGATAAATCATGAATCATCAATTTATTAAGAAGTAAAAAAAAAGTAGAAAATTGAATGAAATAAGTTCTATAATTTTGAAATATCTATAATAAAACAAACTATATATACAATATATGATATCTGGGGATGTATCTATTAAATTGTTTTCAATGGGATTGGTTAATGGTTGCATGCTCAAATTTTGGAGTGTTTTTATTCATGTTTGAGATTTCGGGTATAAGCAGTTGTCCATTCTTTCTAGTACAATTCTGAAATAATAATTTGTAAAGAAGTCAAAATTAACTGTAATCAGTCTAGGAGAAGGAAAACTGTAAATAGAGTTGTTGTGCTACAGTATAGTAAGTAAAATGTGTTTACAGGTGTGTCCAGTTCGAGATTTGTGTATTTTTGCCACACTTGTATTCTGAAAATAACGTTCCGTTCATTCTTTATTTCTATCTTGGTAATTACAGCTTTAAAAACTTTGTTACTTTTTGTGCCCCTTGTTTCTGAAAAAATTATGAATGGTTTTTTTCCCAAATCAAGGTGTGTCAAAAAGTTCAAACTCTCGATATTTTTGAACTTTTTGACACACCTTGTATCTAAAAAAAATTATGAATGGAAATTTTCAAAATACAGGTTTTCAAAAGTTCAAAAACTTCGATACTTTTTGAACTTTTTGACACACTTGTATTCTAAAAAAAAATTATGAATGGATTTTTTTTCAAATACAAGGTGTGTCAAAAGTTCAAAAACTCTGATACTTTTTGAAGCGACACTTTTGCATCTAAATATAGTAAGTAAAAAAAATAAAATGGTGTCTACAAGGTGTATCAAAAAGGTATCAAGTTTTTGTATATAAAGTTTTTGTGCCCTGAAGTTACAGCGCCTCCTGTGACTGGTAGAGTCCGATGTTTGCANATGACTGTTAGTAGATTACTGTGTGCATCCTCGTAATTTCTAGGCTATATTTACTGCTCAAACACTGTGTTATAAGAGGCCAGTAAGCTGATCGCAGTGATTGATTTTATCACCACGACTCATCGGTCTCGATTCGGCAACACATTTTTTTTTTTAAATCAATGTTTCATTCAAAATTGGTATTTATCGAACATGGTACAGTAATGACCAACTGTATTTTCGAATTATTACTCACTTAGTGGAGGTAGGTAGGTAGACAAAGTAGAACACACTGATATATATATATATATATATATATATATATATATATATATATATGTTATATATGTATACATATATATATATATGTTGATAGTGTGAACAGACTGAAAAAAGATAGATAGATAGATTTGAACAAAAATGAAATAGACAGGTAGATAGAACTAGACAGAGATTGATAGCTAGATAGATACATAGAAAGATATGAACAAACTGTTATAGATACATACATAGAAATAAATAAAACAGATAGATAAAAATAGATAGATATATACAATAGATAGATATGAACAGACTGAGATAGATAGATAGATAGATAGATAGATAGATAGATATCAACAAACTGAGATAGATAGATAGCCATGAGCAGACTGAGATAGATAGATAGATAGATAGATAGATAGATATCAACAAACTGAGATAGATAGATAGCTATGAAACAGACTAGAGATAGATAGATAGATAGACTAGATAGATAGATAGATAGTTAGATTGATATGAACAGACTGAGATAGATAGATAGGTAGTTAGATTGATATGAACAGACTGAGATAGATAGATAGATAGATTAGATAGATAGATAGATAGATATCAACAAAACTGATATAGATAGATAGATATGAACAGACTGAGATAGATAGATAGATAGATAGCTATGAACAGACTGAGATAGATAGATAGAATATATATATATAGATAGATTGATATGAAGAGGAGATAGATAGATAGATAGATAGATAAATAGATATAATCAGACAGATATTGAATAACTGATAGATAGATAGAAATATATAAAGAGACTGTGATAGATTGATAGATAGGAATAAATGAACAGACTGAGATAGATGGATAAATTATTTGAAATATATAGACAGACTGTTATAGACAGACAGACAGACAGACAGATAGATAGATAGATAGATAGATATGAACAGACTAAGATAGATAAGTTGATAGGAATAGACTGAGATAGATAGATAGGAACTGACTAAGATAAATAGCCAATTTAATTGATAGAAAGATATGGACTATATATATATATATATATATATATATATATATATATATATAGAGAGAGAGAGAGAGAGATAATAGGATATGAAAACACGCAATGGTGTTAAATGAAAATTTATTTATTATATATAATATTTATCATATATTATATATATATATATATATATTATATATATTATATTATATATATATATATATATTATATAATTATATTATTATATATATTAATATTTTATTTATTATATATATTAATATTTATATCATATTTTCATTTTAACACCATGTGTGTTTTTCATATATTATATATATATATATATATATTATATTATATATATATATATATATATATATATATTATATATATATATATATATTAATATTTTGTTTATATATATATTAATATTCTATATCATATTTTCATTTAACAGCATGTGTGTTTTCATATCCTTATATCGACACTTATACCGTCGCGATTTCATTTCCTTACTCTTAACTTATGTATATATATATATATATATATAAATATATATATATATATATATATATTGGAGAAAAGTAGACAAACACGGCGATCTTTATGGAAACTGGATGTTTATTGTCAACGGTCCAATGTTTCGGTCATTTAGACCTTCTTCAGGACTCGAATATAATTCTTGCTTCAATGAAGGACATTTTCAAAATGGTGAAACCAGTAGGTTGTCAGTGGGGCAGGGGTGGTTGGGGGTGGGTAGTTATTTTCTTCTCTCTAGATGGGAGTGTTTATATGGTGATGCAGGTTGTGGGTCCAGAAAGTTGGATGATGGGATGGGTCAGGATGAATGAGTATGTGTATGTGTGTATGTCTGTTTTAATTGTCTTTTATATATACTAGCAAATATATGCACCCGTGTTTAGTTTTTTAAATATAATAAAATATTATTAAATTAGAAAGGCGATGAAACTGAATAAGAATGCAGATAAAAAGATTTTGACAGAGGGGTATGATTGAAAAAATAGAACAGCTTTGAAACTAACTCTTCCATCATTTTACATTACTCCTGTCTGTCTTATGTTAAATTTTCCTAATTTAACTATTTCATTAAGATAGAAGTAAAGAATAATATTACAGTTATTTCTTCTTGTTAATGGATTTCTTTAAGATTTATTCCTGAAAATTTTGCTCATATTCAATAAGATAAAACCAAACAATTAGAAATCAATAATACTAAGCATATATTTATTAAAACAATTTTTTTAAGATCAATATGCAAATTAGCCTTCCCATTCATACTGTAAACCTCTATTTTGTTGATAATATGAATACAATTGCATGTATTAGTATGTAGATATGGTCAACATGTCTTAATGATGTAAAATAATTTTATTAATAATTGGGTTTTTAATAAAAAATAAAATCATGGAGAATGTGATGTAAATAACAAAGGGATTGTGACTTGTATAGTAATATAATTTCCGTTACAGACAGACAAACTCACAATCTCCATTATAATAAGATGTGTTTTTGGGAACTGGATTTGTCATTAGTTGTATATGTGTTGAGTTTTTTAGTTTTTTATTTATCTAAAAAAATCTTTCTGTTCATCTATATTTGTCCTTGCATCGTCGACAATAAACATCCAGTTTCCATAACATCCATGTTTTGTCTACTTTTCCCACATATGTTCGGATTAACCTCCTCAAATTTCTCCCATATATATAATATATGGTGATTGCCGCTTTCTTGACAGAATAGGCCATTTTCTACAGAGTAGTCCAGATGTGAGCAGTTGTGAGCAAGCAGATGCGCCACGGATCCAGCTTGTTTTTTATGTACCCCATCACACATATGAAATCCTCGACATACAAGCGCTGCCACACAGGTCAGACTTCAATGTAGGAAAATGTTTCCATGGTGTCCGTCATGTTGTCGCTTCAGAATGGAGGGCTCGAGTCACCTTACCTCAAACTTTTACAGCCTATCATCGCGCCTGTCTTTCCATGAGGATGTGTATCCAGACGCTCCTGTCAATCTGACCTTATAGCTGGAGCTGAGATTTCCGCAAGAGCATCGCGGTCTGTCCCTTATCGAGATACTTCCCTGTCACGATGCAAGTATGTAGTTTGAGTTTTCCAATCTCAAGATCGGGAAGTGTCCAGACATTCAGGTGGCTATTCTTAGCCTTGTTTTGTGTTGTAGTATTTTCTAGTTTTCGCCCAGCTAATGTGGACAACCGTCGAAATGTTGGTTTCTGGCCAGCTTGATAGGGTGAACCGGCATTTGTTTATATTGTTTTACTGCTAACAAACTTTGTCTTATTTTTATTTTGTTTAAATATATATATATATATATATATATATATATATCACTATGACTCATCAGTTTGAATCGGTAACAAATTCTTTTCAGCTCAATGTTTCATTCAAAATTGGTATTTATCGAACATGGTATAGTAATGAGCAAGTATATTTTGGAATTATTACTCACTAGGTAGGTAGGTAGATAAAGTAGAACACACTGATATATATATATATAGAATGATAGTAGTGTGAACAGAATGAATAGAGAGATGTATAGATTTGAAGAAAATGAGATAGATATGAACAAAAAGTTATAGATAGATAGATATAACAGGCTGAAATAGATACATAGAGTAGAAATATATAAACAGATAGATAGATAGATAGAAATAGATAGATAGATAGATAGAAAGATGCTAACAACTGAGATGGATTGATAGATATATAGGTTTATATAAATAGACTAACATAGATATATATGAACAGACTGATAGATGAATAAATTGTCTGAAATATATGAACGGACTGAGATAGAGAGATTGATATGAACAGACTGAGATAGATAAATAGATTGATAGGAACGATTAAGATAATAAAGCTAATTAAATTGATAGAAACATATGAACTGACTGAGATATATATATATATATATATATATATATATATATATATATATATATATATATATATAAAGTAAATTGATACCCATCTGATGAGACTGAATTTTTGTGGAGCTATATTAAATCAACTTAGATTTATAAAGGCCCCAATTTTGGTTGAAATAAATTTATTATGGAATTACAGTGTTGAGTTCTTTCCTTTCTTTCTATGATAATATTGCTCTGTTATATAATCTAAAAGGGTGATTATACATTAGCTCTCTTTAGTATTAAAGATTTGCTGTTATTATACATGGATCATACAATATTAATACAGTGTATCTTAGAAAATCACATATAGAATCATCTCTTACTTACCAAGTTTTGGATAAATCTCATATATATATATATATATATATATATATAATATATATATATATATATAATAATTAAATGTATTGTACAGTGCTCAGGTGCACTTGCCAACTCAATCAAAGTCTCATGTCTAGTACATAGAATAATGTATTAGTGTCAGAACATGAACAGAGTACAGTAATAATGTACATGTATGTGTGCACGTGCATGCATATGTGTGTGGATGGAGTATCAGGTATAGTGTTGGCAGACTACAGGAAGCATGGAGCTTTGAAAGGTGCAGAGTTTCGGCAGACCCACAAACAGGAATGCAGTAAGCTTATTCCATGCCTCTTGCACATCTCTGAGTATGAAATGACCGACTGCTATTTGGAATTATATACTCCACTTTAGTGCAGAGAGGCTGGGTAGATAGAGAAAACACAACTGCATATATATATATATATATATATATAGTTAATACTTATTATATATAGTAAATGAAGAAAAAACTCTAAACTTGCTTCATTACAATAATTTATTTCAACCATATTAATACGGGCATCTTCAGTAATCACAAGAACATGACTCTTACTGAGAATTTCCCAAAGTAACATCTCTTTTAAATCTATCAATTTGGGGAAGGAAGGTTGGTCTTTGTTTTGAGATGGGCAGATTAGTTTCTTTAATGAGCGCGGGAAGGTCTATGGCTTTGGATGAGGTGTGGCTTAGAAGGGGGCCCGATTCCTTTGGGAAATAGTTGTAAAAAGTGTACACAAAATGAGCAGAATTAAAAGACTAGAAAATAAGGAGGAACACAATAAAGAAAAAGAAAAATACAAAAAAAAACAAAATAATAAAAAAAGGTATATAAATGAAATAAAAAATAAAGATAAAAATAATAAAAAAAAGGAATAATAAAAAAAAAATAAGAGGTGGGAGGTAGAGTTGTAAAAGTAAAGAATTAAAGAGTAAAAATAAGAAATAAAATAATAAAACATTAAACATAAAAAAATAAAAAAATAAGCCTTCAGAATTGTAAGTTCAGAACAATTTGAATGATATAAAGCAAAATAGAATAAAATTGAATACAGTAAGAAATAGTGATATAAACTTAATAAATAATAATAAAAGGTAAAAATATAAAAGAATAAAGTTAACGTTAAAGAATTAAAATTTAAATTTAAAAAATGAGACCTAAAAGTTAAAACATTAACATTTAAAGATAAAATATTATTGTAATGAAGCAAGTTCGAGATTTTTTATTCATTTTACTAAATATCTTGCTGTCCTTCTACTCACTGGTATTAGGCACATTGAGCTCTCCTTACGTCTACCGTACATCAGCTTGATTAAACCACACATGGAAAGATCCTAAATATGGAAAAAACATATATATATATATTATATATATTATATATATATTATATATATATATTTGTAAAAGAAAAAAGCCTTAAATACCGGGGGTATAGCGATTATGGTCCATTTCCACTCATGGGTATCGATGCGACCACCGAGCTCCTCAGACACTCTATTGAAACTTGGAAATAATAAAATTCAGCTTACATTTATACATTTCTCCGCGCCCTACATGACGCAGAGGTATCATGTTTCACACCCTTTTAAAAGTTCTTGTGGGGATGGTATAACAACGTGTTTTCACTTCCTTCTAAGACTCTTTTGGGCTGATATGCACTATGATTATATTTTGAAAAAAACAAGTGTTCTGAAAATGGGATTGAATTTAATTATCAATGTTTAAACATTTCGGTTACATTGAACCTTCATCAGGATGTCATCTTGGGTGAAGAAAATGATGGATGTTTTTATATGTGAGAGGAGATGAAATTTTTTTAGTTATGAAATGTTTAAACATCGATAATTAAATTCATCCATTTTCGGAACACTTGTTTTTTCAAAATTTTCTTTGTTATTTATCGGATTTATTTTCCATATATATAAGATTTTGGAAGTTGTTTTTAGAAGCATTGTTGAATAAAGTATATATTATCATTTTCATTTTTTGCTTGAAGGGCAATTACAATGCGTATATCATATAAAATTCGATAATTTCTTATTTCCTTCACCGGGCATAGGCCTGATTTGCTGTTATCCACTCAACATCTGCATACCTCATATGGTAGAAGCGTATCATTATCATTGACAGGTTAATTTTGCATGGATTGTGCGGTGCGTATCGTAGCCGAGCGGTAAAGTCTCTGACTCTGCCTACTGGGTTCCGGTTCGATTTTTTTTCTGTCGGAGGCGGAATCTTAGTATACATCGCTGATGAGAACTTAATAAAGTTCAAACAGGCTGTACGAAGTTCTTACGCATCGCCACAATTTTTGCCGAGTTCGCTTGTCATGATTATTTTCTATAATTTTGAATTTTATTACGATATTCGCTTTGTAATTGCCATCAAGCAATAATATGAGAATAATGAATACATCACATATACTATACACACTATATATATATATCTTCCACATATTGTCGGATTAATATCCATTTGTACCTTTGGCATATATATGTATATATATATTAATAATATATATATATATATATATATAATATGTAATTAGTCGCATTCTTTAGTATTGCAAATTGAAAATATACGTGCTCGATTACGTGTGTAAAGAGCTGTATTTATTTTTAATTATTACAGTGTAGCAATACTATTAAGGTGCCATAGTTACACTATTGGTTTCCAGGCAGCATGTTAGGCTACTCTTCATCCAGACAATGTGCCTGTTTAAGAAATACCTGTAGACAGACTTCGAGTTGATAGCATCAGCTGAGAGGATGAAGAAAGATGACTCAGTGGTTTATCATGAAGGGTGGCTTAACATGCCTGCCCTGGAAACATGGTAACAATGGCCACCTAAATGGTATTCAATAGCGCTATAAATAAATAAAAAAATATATATATATATATATTATATATATATATATATATTATATATTAATATATATATATAAATGGCATTGAGTGAGAGGTTGAAATGAATAGACTGAGACAGATTGATGGCTGATATTGAACAGATGCAGATGTCGACAACGAGCTCAGTCTATGTTATGATGAAGGGGTAGCTAACATGCTGCCTGGAACCAATGGGTAACAGTGGCACCTAAAATGTATGTGTATGCTATAATAAATAAATATTATATATGATGATTATATGTTATATAGACATATAAACTGCGGATCGAATGAGAGGGTGGAAAAGGAAGAGATGCAGCGCCTCCTGTGCTATGAAGTCCTATGTTTGAGAAACATTCTCGACCACAGATTTTGCATTTGTAGGTTGTCCCTGTAGATGATGATGTTCCGATGCTTTGTTGCCGTTGCTTTCTTATGGACCTCTTAGCTTCATGATGTTGTATCAGGGAATTCTGACGTGTACAGGCCTCTATGGAGATTCTGCCCCACCGAGGGCGGTCTTGAGCCAAATTTTCCCAGCTGGAAGGACAATGCCAAAGCACCTGAGATCATTTTTGCAGACATCCTTGAATCGCAGTTGGGGGCGACCAATCTGTCTTTTACCAGATGTTAGCTCTCCATACAGGATGTCTTTCGGGATTCGTCCATCATCCATCCGACGTACATGACCCAACCATCGGAGATGACGTTGTCTCAGTAGAGAGTACAGGCTGGGGAGTTGAGCTCTCTCTAGGACTGCTGTGTTAGTGATCCTGTCCCTCCAGGTGATGCCCAGTACACGTCTACGGCAGCGAAGGTAGAAGGTATTTAGCCGCCGCTAAATAATACAAGGTATAAGCACTTGATATATTAGCTAGACAATTGTACAAAAATATCTACTGAATTTGCAGCCCGGCCATGAAGGATATGACTTGAATTCGTGTAACGTATATGTCATATTACAAATTAAATCCACGTTTTCCCATGCCATATTATGTGTAATTTTCTGAGGCCATCTCTAAAAAAAAAAAGAAACCATAAACTTTAATTTAAAATAAATACCATTGCCTTCTAAATAAAACAATGATAAAGTAAATACATATAAATACATATTCACTAACACAGATCCTTCCTTTTGACCAAGCCCTTATGGCAAGCCCCAACCCCCTTTTTATCATATGGGTGCTAGAAGGCGGTGACTGAGGGGTCTACATGTCCTAGGAATGACGTTAAACTCTATCTGATGGTGAGGTTCCAGTTTTGGAGGTGTGGGGAATGTGGAGCACCCCTTCATCACCATTGCTCCCCGGTTCACTCTGACCTGGAGTGGTAGTACCTGTTAGGGTCCCATCTATGGGTTAAATAGAAAAATGTATTTATAAAAAAATGTATTATCCATTAGGAATTGATTTATTTCAAAACTTTATCGGCATTAAATGACCCACTGAGGTTGATATGCCGTAAAACAAACCAAACCAAACCAAACTTTTGTCCAAAAATAATGCAGGCTTGTTTTATATTCGTGAGAATAATTGAAAATAAAATCGTTAGGAGAAACCTAGGTAGATATTCTCTGACTCATTAGAATTAAATATATATATATATATATATATATATATATATATATATATATATATATATATATATATATGAGTATGAAAAGGTGGAATGAAAACATCACACAATGCTGTTAAAGAAGAAAACAATTTATAATATAATCATACCAGATACTGATCAATATTTAATCATTCACTCCGTAGTTGTTTGGGTCGGAGATGAATGTCAAATCAGTTTACAAAACAAAAAAAACTTAATACTGCAAAAAAGGTGTGATGTTTTCATTCCACCTTTTCATACTCATATTGTCGGATTCATTTCCTTTCTTTTAACTTATATATATATATATATATATATATATATATATAATATATATATATATATATATACATATATATATATAGTATTTGTTGCTTATTTCATTTACTTTCAATTTTAGAAGAAAGATAGTCAAAGTTTATTAATTTTGACATGTATTTTCTTTCATCTTAATTTAAACCTACATTAAAACATTCAACAATATACTTTCTATAAATAGATTTCTGATTCAATACTTAATATTTGCCGAAAGTTCCGGAATTTCCAATATATAAAATTCATTTATGTACAATATATAAAATCGAAAATATCTACAATATATGGAATTGGAATATTTGTTTTCAAGGAATTGTTTACATTTATTTCAAAAGATATTATAGCAAAAATCGATAGTAAGAAAAAATTAAAAGCTCGTTACTCTTATGTTTGAAAAATCCATAGAAATTCAACAAAGTATTGGATTTCAATAATCTCTCTCTCTCCCCCTCTCTCTCTCTCTCTCTCAGCACTTATTGTATTTTCTCTTGTATAAGACGCACCTTAATGTAGGTCGTAGCCCAAATATAATAAGAAATATATTTGCAAAATAATATTCAGGGAAATTTACAAGAGCTTTCTGATATATGCCTTTTTATGGAAGACCCTCTCATCATTAAACTCCTGAATAGATTAGACTCGATGTCTAACTCTAAGGAGATTATGATACGCTGGATTCCAATCCACACAGGCGGTGGAAAATCTGATTCTGCAGCTAAATCGGCTCTAGATTTGATCCTTGACAAGTTCAAGATTCAATATACTGACTTGAAACCTAAAATTAATAGATTCCTTCATACAAAATGGCAACAACACTGGAAATAAAACATCCACAATAAACTCTTCCTAATCAAACCCACTCTGGGAGGCTGAAGACCAACTTTAAGAAATTCTAGAAAGGAACAAGTCACTGTATCCAGGATAAAGCTCTAACCGCATCAGCAATCCTACAATGTGACATCAAACCGACAAAGTCTGGTCGTATCGTGAGATACTACTGGAGCGCTCTGGGTTAGTGGTAATGATGCTTTGGCCCCGAAACCATGCCTGAACCCAGAGTCATCATCTAATGAAGGCTTTGTTGATTGCAATGCTACTGTGTAAATAGAAGTCATTGTATGAAGATTATTATAAACTTTTGCTAAAATATATCAAAAATATTTCATTAACACTGTCTATTTTTTTATTTGGTTTGTTGGATTCTACGGCATGTCGACCCTTGTTGGGTTATTTTATGCCGAAGATGTTTTGTTCTGTTCATTCTTGATAGGTACACAAGTTTTAACACATTTTTAAACTAATTTTTCCTATTGAACCCATAGATAGGACCATTACAGGTACTACCACTCTGGGTCAGAGTCGACCTGGGAGTAATGGCAATGAAATTGAACTGGAACTTCAAACGTAGATGCAGTGTAACGTCATACCCATAACACTAGGATCCTCAGCAACCGCTTTTTAATATGACAAAAAGTGTTGGGGGCTTGCCATAAAAGGAATAGGGTCGTAACAATCGTATAAGTGCTAGGGCTTGACATGACCAGCTGATTAATCGAAGGGGCATCTCCGACTGTCCGTATAGCTTAAGTAACAGCCTAAGTGGTGCTACATGTTATGGACTGCGTAGCAACAAGGATTCCATCCTTAAGCATCACAGGTCTCCACCCATCATACTCAGGACAATTTTTTCCCTTTTTTAAATTTTTATTCTGACCGGGCATCACCGGATAGCTCTGCTAGTCTTTACATAATATTGTTCCTCTATGCTGTCATATGTTCCGCTATGATTCCGTGATTGTCAGAAGAGAAACAGATTCCATAGGATTGGTTTCCACTTACACTAATTCCAGGAACGACATTTTCGAAAATGACAGCAAAATTCCAGAAGCGAAAAATCGATGCGACGCCAAAGTTGGCACCGTGAGAATTACCGTTACCTCAGCCGAGCGATAGATTTCTTTAAAATGGGATTATCACTAATCCGTTACAAGAATCAGCAGAGATCTCAAGCTACGTCATTCTAATCGGATTATAGCTATAATAAATACCTGTAATTAATAACGGTTAGACGTGAGTTTACCGTCTTCATTATATATACTAGCAAATATATGCACCCTCCGGGTGCAAGTATTTTAGTTAAATTTTATAATAAAATATGGTATTAAATTAGAAAGGCTAATGAAACTGAATAAGAATGTAGATAAAAAGATTTTTAACAGAAAAAGTATGATTGAAAAATAGAACAACTTTGAAACTAACTCTTCCATCATTTTCCGTTACTCCCGTCTTTCATTGGTAAATTTTCCTAATTAAACTGTTTAGTTAAAATAGGAAGTAAAGAATAATATTACAGTTATTTCTTCTTGTTAAGGGATTTCTTTTAAGATTTATTGAAGAGATTTTTGCTCATATTCAATAAGATAAAACCAAACAATTAGAAATCAATAATACTAAGCATATATTTATCAAAATCAATTTTTTAAAATCAATATGCAAATTAGCCTTCCCATTCATACTGTAAACCTCTATTTTGTTGTATATATGAATACAATTGCATGTTATTAGTATGTAGATATGGTCAACAGTGTAAGTAATGTAAAACAATTTTATTAATAATTGAGGTTTAAATAAAAAAATAAAATAAAATGGAGAATATGATGTAAATAACTAAAGGAATTGTGACTTGTATAGTAATATAGTTTCGGTTACAGACAGACAAACCCACAATCTCCATTATAATATGATATATATATATATATATATATATATATATATATATATATATATATGTGTGTGTGTGTGTGTGTAAAAATGGAATTGGAAATGAATCCGACAATATGAGGAAGAATGAATAAAGAAAAGAAAGAACAGAATGGATAATAAAAGATGAATTCAATCAATATCACTTACACATGTTTTTCGGTCGGTTAATCTGTGTGAAAATATTCCGCACATCTTTGAGAAGATTCGACCTTCATCAGAGTGAAATTTTATTTTAAATGGAAATATTCAAAATAAAATTTCACTCTGATGAAGGTCGAATATTCTCTGTGTGCAAAATATTTTCACACAGATGAACTGACCGAAACACATGTGTAAGTGATATTGATTGAATTCATCTTTTATTATCCATTCTGTTCTTTCTTTTCTTTATTCATTTTTCCTCATATATATATATATATATATATATATATATATATATATATATATATATATATATATATATGAAGGTATGAAAAACATACATTGTTATTAAAATGAATATATTTTATATCCTTTTTCATTGCCGATATTGACAATATTTCAATTCATAAAAAATCATCATCAGAGCATAATGATAATTAAGTCCGTTTTTAGATGTATATGTTTTTAATCCGGACTCATCGAGAGAGAAATAGAAAATAATTTGAATTAAACTGGAAGCATTGTTTTTCCCAAAAAGCGTGTATTCCGTGCGATCGCTTCGTCTTTGTTCGTTCGCTGCGTCTCGCTGTTTCGCTACATCTAAAAACGGACCTAATCAACCCACCTATAGATAAATGCACCCTTTTACCTCCAAAGTTCAGTCGGTAGAGCGTTCGGCTAGAAACCACAAGGTCCTTAGTTAAAGGGTAAAAATAATGGTAACAGACTTTTCTTTTAAATATATATATATATTATATATATTTTAAGAATGGAAATGAGTAACCTACTCGAGTTTCATCGATAGATTCTTCAGGGTTACTTTTGAATTAATCGAGTTTACGATTAATCTTAGGTGTTATAAACATGCCCGTTGGAATGGGACTTAAATTTAGTAGAGGAACGCTTGTTTATATTTTCGTAGATCAGGAACGATTTTTGATTATTGAATTAAAAATTTGGATTAATTTATGGGAATTATTTTTTCAATTATTATTTAATAAAAGATATGTTATGGGTCGTATTAATAGTTAAAAGGTGAAAATTTAAAATTATTTAATAACTAGTTTAATTTGGTTTGAGAGTATTTAAAAAATACAGGTTGTGTATGTTACGATAATAGAAGTTTTTGATAGTTAAATATAGTTAATTATATAAAAAATAATATAAAGAGATAAAAGTGAGAATGAAAGTAACGGTAAGCAAAGATGCATTGAAATAAAAATAAAAATAAAAGTGGAAAATAAAAAATAAAAGTGAAAATAAAAGTGAAAAAATATATTAAAATTAAAAAAATTTTGGAAACGGTGTTTATATAAAACAAGGATTTATTTTTTTTATT
>CM042174.1:62059786-62064786 GCA_023376005.1 Doryteuthis pealeii
GAAAGATAGATAGATAGATAGATAGATAGATATCAAGAGACTGATATGAATAAATAGATAGATGATAGATAAAACAGATAGATAGATAGATAGATAGATAGATAGATATCATCAGACTGATATGGATAAATAGATAGATAGATAGATAGATATCAACAGACTGGTATGGATAAATAGATAGATAGATAGATAGATAGATAGATAGATATCAACAGACTGAGATGGATAAATAGATAGATGATAGATAAAACAGACAGATAGATAGATAGATAGATAGATAGATAGATATCAACAGACTGATATGGATAGATGTAGATGACAAATAAAACAGATAGATATCAACAGACTGAGTTGGATAAATGAATAGAAGATAGATAAATATTCAAATAGTTAGACAGATATAAAAAGACTGACATAGATATATTGATATACAGACAGAGAGACAGAGTTAGATAGATAGATAGATTTAAATATGCTGATATATATATATATATATATATATATATATATATATATATATATATATATATATAGAGAGAGAGAGAGAGAGAGAGAGAGAGAGAGAAAGAAAGAAAGAGAAACGGACTAAGATAGATACAAAAAGATTGATTGATAGATAGATAGATAGATAGATATAGAAAGATAGATAAATAGCTAGATAGATTGATCAATAGTAAAAGTCTGATATATAGATATAAAAGACAGATATATAGATAGATAGATAGATAAAGAGAAGAGAGCGGAGGGTGGGGGTGGGGGAAAGAGCCGAGACCGATAGATAGATAAAAAAAATGACTGAGACAAATATCTGAGACACACACACACACACACACACACACATAATATATATATATATATATATATATATATATATACGAGGATAGATAGATATATAGACATAAAAAGACCTATATAAATAGAAATAAAAAGACTGAGGTAAATATAAAACAACTGCGATATATAAATATATATATAATAAGATAAATATATAAAGGTTTTACGTATCTATTTATTAGGTGACAAAGGAACAATCACAACCATATTGGTTTCATGCGATGCAATCATCAGGTGAAGATGTTTCAAATGTAAGGAAAATCGAAAAAATTACAAAAAATTTCAAAAAATTCAATAGACATGGGATGCGTATGATTGGATAAAATGATGTGTGTATGTATGTGAAGGTGAATTGAATGTGTGAGAGTGTTTATGGGCTGCATAAAGGTTGCGTACGCGTAGTAACTGGTCACACACATAATACGCTGTTCTGTGAGTGTGCGGTATTTTAATAGTGCTTACGTGCGAGCGCTTGTGCCTGTGCATGTATGTGTGTGTGTATGTTTTTTTCTGTCGGATTTTCGATTTTCCTTACATTTGAAACATCTTCACCTGATGATTGCATCGCATGAAACCAATATGGTTGTGATTGTTCCTTTGTCACCTAATAAATAGGTATGTAAAACCTTTATATATTTATCTTATTATATTATATAACAGCTCTATTTTATATTGAGCACTCTACCAATAATACTGCCTTTGGTACACCGTTCCAGCAAAAGCTGAAACAGTGACCATCTCACACTATATATAATATATATAATATATATATATATATATATATATATATATATAGAGAGAGAGAGAGAGAGAGAGAGAGAGATATGGACATGCTGAGATAGAGAAATTAATTACAGCTTCAGTCACGATACTTTTTGAACACCCCCCATATTTTGAAGAAAATTAACGTTTCATTCATTGTTCCTTTCTGTCTTGGTGAATGCAGCTTCAGCCTCGATACCTTTTTTTCACGAACGCATCTCATGTACCATATTAAATTTTCACTTCCCCAATGTTTCCTCGTTTGCGAAACGGTATCACTACTTTCTACTTCCATTCCAAGAAGAACGGTAACAACAGACACATTAAATCGGTCTTTGAAAAAAAAAAAAAAAAAAAAGAAAGAAAATAGGAGAGAAAATGACCAGAATAACCCTCACCTTCATTTCCCCTGCATCACCCTTCATCCCCCTTCATCCCTCACTCTCGTTGGCACTGAACAGATGAAGAAATCATTTTTATTGCATTTGTTAATTACATGAAACTAAGAGCCTGTATCTTTGACTGCAGATGCTGTGCTTAAAGTCAATATCGACTTGTACATTCATTTTAAGTGTGTTCCTCTAAAAAGAAAGTGATCAGCGTAATATTTTTACCATCCAAAACCTAATGCTCGCATTTACGTTTGTTTTGTAAATTTTTGTTTCCATTGTCACGGCTACCTGCAATTTTCAACACTACTCTCGTATCACAATTTCCATTTTCTATTGACTTCTTTATCATCGTAGAAAATAGAGCACGGTGAACCGAGTTCAAATCCTGGACGTGGCTGATAGTGTTTCACGTAAAGCGAATGTTCCAGTATGATTGAGAAAAGTGTGTTCCTCCAAAAGTCGGCAGTTCAAAAGTTTTAGATCTGAATTGCAAATGGCCGCTTCCCGGCTTTTATTTCTACTTTATCTGAAAAGGGCAGATAACTCTGTTGAGACTAAACACAGGGGCAGATAACTCTACTTATACAGTGATCAACGGAATATTTTTACCATCCAAAACCTAATGCTTGCATTTCCGTTTGTTTTGCAAATTTTTGTTTCCATTGTCACGGTTACCTGCAAGTTTCAACACTACTCTTCTATCACAACCTCCATTTTCTAGTTACTTCTTTAACATCGTAGGAAATACGGCAAAGCGAACCGAGTTCAATTCCTGGACGTGGCTGATAGTGTTTCACGTAGTGCTAATTTTACAGAATGATTGAGAGAAGTGTGTTCCTTAAAAAGAAAGTGGTCGGCAGTTGAAAAGTTGAGATCTGAATTGCAAATGGACGCTTCCTGGCCTTTATTTTACTTTATCTGACAAGGGAAGATAACTCTGTTTAGACTAAACAGAGGGGCAGATCACTCTGCTTATACAGTGATCAAGACAATCTGCAATTTTCAAAACTACTCTCGTATCACAACCCCCATTTTCTAGTTACTTCTTTACCAACGTAGAAAATCGGGCACGGTGAACCGAGTTCAAATCTGGACGTGGCTGATAGTGTTTCACATAGTGCTAATTTTACAGTATGATTGAGTAGAAGTGTGTTCCTCAAAAAGAACGTGATTATAAAGTACGGAAGACGTTGTAAAAAAAATTGAAAATGTCACCACGTCATATCTTTATTATTGTCACATGTGTGGCGATAGTCGGCTCTAACATATCTTCATTTTGGTGCTATACCTGGCGATAGTTGGTCACGTGATAGTTGGTCACGTGATCAAACTTGACGCCTGATCGCGCCATTTTGCATTTTTTTTTTTCTTTTTTTGACAGTGTAAACGGACCATATGACCTTTTTAGGCACCCCTTTTGCGATCTCGGTTCTTGGGGACATTCTTTTCCATTTACACCGTCAAAATCCGGTTAATTGTTAACAGACGATTTTTAGAGGTTTTTTTTATAATAAAACTAAATCCGAACCCCTAACCCTAACCCCTAACCCTAACCCCTAACAAACAGGATTTTGATGGTTTAAATGAGAAAAGTGTCCCCACGAATCGAGATCGCAAAAGGGGTGCCTAAAGGTCACATGGTCCGTGTAAACATAACTGCCTCACTAGCAGCTTTTAGTCACACACTTGAGTCAAAAGGTCAATTTTGTGACACGGCTAAAGATACGGCTAGAGTCAGTTCACGTAAAAGTGTCACGTCACACATTTCGGAATGATCAAGGGTAATCTACGAAAGCGCTCGTCATTGCGGAAAGCAAGGGAGATAACTCGTTAGTCTGAGTTTCATTTTTTGGGAAACCATTCATTCATTTTTTCTCTTTTTTTTTCTTTTTTTTTTTCTTTTTCTGTACAGTTCTACATTTTACGTTTTCATTCTTCAAACCCGCTGAAGATTGAGAAACCAAGGGGAGATAACTCTTCCGTTCGAATTTCATTTTTGAGAAGCCCTTCGTTTATTTTTATTTTTATTTTTTCCTTTTTTGGTACAGTTCTATATTTTACATTTCCATGCTTCGAACCAGAGGAACATTGAGAAAGTAGGGGAGATAACTCCTCAATCCGAATTTTATTATTGGGAAGTCATTATTATTTTTTTTTTTTTTCTGCTTTTCTTTTTGTTCTACAGTTCGTTATTCTACATTTCCATACTTCGAACCTGAAGAACATCGAGAAATAAAGGGAGATAACTCCTCAGTCTGAATTTCATTTTTGGGAAATCCATTCATTTTTTTTAATTTTAAATTTTTAAATTTTAAATTTTAAATTTTAAATTTTTAAATTTTAAATTTTAAATTTTTTGTTTTTTTCTCTACAGTTCTATATTTTACGTTTCCATACTTCGAACCCAAAGAACATTGAGAAAGCAAGGGAGATAACTCCTCAGTTCGAATTTCATTTTTGGGAAGTCCTTCATTCATTCATTTTTTCTTTCTCTGCAGTTCTATATATATTTACCAACCCCTCCGCACGGGCAGGATGTGACACAAGGTCAATTTTTTAAGCGGAGTTCAACAGGTTTGAATTCAGAGTTTTCCTAGACCGGTTGCCTAACCAAGGTTAAAGAGCCCAGTCTGCCCTACTATTTATCCATAGCTGGAGGGAGAGTAGGATTCATACCTTTCCCAAGGGTATTAGCACTAAGTGAAATTAAATTACCAAATCCAGGATTTGAACTCGGGGCAACGAGTCCATTCCCATGCCTTTAACCATTACACCACGCGCTTCCATACAGTTCTATATGTTACATTTTCATGCTTCAAACTTCGAGCCCCAACCCCTTTTTATCATATGGGTGCTAGAAGGCGGTGACTGTGGCTCTACATGTCCTGGGAATGACGTTAAACTCTATCTGATGATGAGGTTCCAGTTTTGGAGGTTTGGGGAATGTGGAGCACCCCTTCATCACCATTGCTCCCTGGTCCACTCTGACCCGGAGTGCTAGTACCTGTTAGG
>CM042174.1:62067286-62069786 GCA_023376005.1 Doryteuthis pealeii
AACTCAGTTAGTTCGAGTTAGAACTTAGAAGCGAAGCTAGCAAGATGTGAGTCTCACTGTGTGATTGTCTGGTCTGGGGTTCATGAATAAAGTAAGATCAAAAGTAAATCGAAGTCTTGTGGTTATTACTAAAAACTAACAATGACACAAGGCTTCTGATAAGGAGTGATCCCCAACAGAAATCAGACCCGGAATCCCAAGAAGACCAGACCTTAGAAGATATGCCGGCCAGAAGAATAGACGACCAGAATAAGCTAGCAAGATGTGAGTCTCACTGCGTGATTGTCTGGTCTGGGGAATCTACGAATAAAGTAACATCATCGTAAATCGAAGTCTTGTGGTTATTACTAAAAGCTAACAATGACACAAGGCTTCTGATAAGAAATGATCCCCAACAGAAACCAGACCCGAAGTCCCCAAGAAACACCACGACAAGACCAGACCAAGATAGATGATAGAAGAACCAAGCCGGCCAGAAGAATAGACGACAGAGAAAGACGTAAGAAAGATATATAACATATATCTATTTAGTGTCGTCAAAGAAAAGGCACTACGTAACAGCGGTATAGGACATTAAGAGTTGAACTCTGTTTAAAAAATTAACCTTGGTATGGCAAACGGTCAAGGAGATTGAAAACTTGAATTCAAACCAGTTGAACTCTGTTTAAGAAATTAACATTGTGTCACATTCTACTTGTACCGAGTGGTTGGTAATATGTATTCTAAGTGCCTTTTGCTGTTTTTTAAACTAGTAAGTAAAAAAGTAAAGTCGTCGGGGCGGCCTAATGTCGGTATGAGCCAATCAGCGAGGGAGTTTATCCCCTTTTCACTAGCGCTAGACCAAGGAGATTGTCTTTGCATCTGAGGTGGAGCGCCACACCTACCATCAGCTCCTTGATATTTACCGCGTACCCCACTTGTACGGGTCAGGCACAAAGTCCCTATTAACGTGGCAGGTGAAAAATTGCGTCGATCCCGTCGGCATTGCCCCTCAAGGGGGGCGCCTCAGGCACTGGGCAATAAACCCAGCCCTGTCCCTTTAAATCGAGGGGGCAGGTGTTGCCTGGGGGGATGGCCCCCTGGGATCGACGCTATTAACTCGTAAAGATCCAGGGCCGAAGCCACTGGACCCCTGTCGTTGGCCAGGTCTACATCAGCTCCTTACTCTACCACACAGATGCCTGTGCTACTCATATGCTGAGTTGGCGAGGGCCGGTATCGAACTAGGAACCTTGTGGTTTCTAGCCGAACGCTCTACCGACTGGGCTAACCCGCAAGGGGCGGGTTTAAACTAGAAGTATTAGTTAAATCTTTTATTTATTCTTAATTTTAAAAGAAAGATAGTCAAACTGTTATAATTATTTTTGACAAGTATTTTCTTTCATCTTTAATTCCTAATAGGGCCAGGTTAGCTCAGTCGGTAGAGCGTTCGGCTAGAAACCACTAGTTTGATACCGTCCCTCGACAACTCAGCGTATGAGTAGCACAGGGATCTGTGTGGTAAAGTAAGGAGCTGATGGTAGGTATGGCGCTCCACCTCAAATACAAAAAGAACAATCTCTTTGGTCTAGCCCTAGTGAAAAGGGGATAGACTCCCTCAATGTATATATATATAGTATTAGTTGCATCTTTAATTTACTTTCAATTTAAATAGTCAAAGATTATTAATTTTGACATGTATTTTCTTTCATCTTAATTTATACCTTAAAACATTCAACAATATAATTTCTATAAATAGATTTCTGACTCAATACTTAATATTTGCCGAAAGTTCCGGAATTTCCAATATATAAAATTCATTTATGTACAATATATAAAATCGAAAATATCTACAATATGTGGAATTGGAATATTTGTTTTCAAGGAATTGTTTACATTTATTTCAAAAGATATTATAGCAAAAATCGATAGTAAGAAAAAATTAAAAGCTCGTTACTCTTATGTTTGAAAAATCTATTGAAATTCAGTATAGAATTGGATTTCAATAACTCAATAGGTTTTGTAATTACTTGTATATGCAATGCACTGGAATATGGGTTGATTTGGCTTTGTTTGTTAAACAGTTAACATCCTTGTTGCCATAGTAGGGGTTCAGTTGATCTGCTGTTCACTTCAAGCCCTAGCACCTATATGATTGTCCCTGTTGGGTTCAAAAGATGTTTAACAGTTAACATCCTTGTTGCCATAGTAGGGGTTCAGTTGATCTGCTGTTCACTTCAAGCCCTAGCACCTATATGATTGTCCCTGTTGGGTTCAAAAGATGTTTAACAGTTAACATCCTTGTTGCCATAGTAGGGGTTCAGTTGATCTGCTGTTCTCTCAAGCCCTAGCACCTATATGATTGTCCCTACCCTATTGCCCTTATGACAAACCCCAACCCTTTTTATTATACATGCGCTAGAAGTTGATGGCTGAGGATCTTAATGTCCTGGGTATGATGTTAAAGTTTATCTAATGGTGAAGTTCCAATTGTGGAACTCTGGGGAATGTAGAGTACCCT
>CM042174.1:62074786-62088810 GCA_023376005.1 Doryteuthis pealeii
CAAAACAACAGTGCAAAATGACAGAGGAAAAATAGTGTTTTATAGCAGAAAACTTGTTCTATCCAACAGTGTTATGGTTAACAACTTTGAAATAGAACAACAGACAAGGATAACAATAGTTCAGTCCCAAACTACAAAAAGGACACACAGATTTTCCATAGATTTCAAGAAATATAACAAGATAAAGATGAAAACACATGATTCTTTTTAGTTCAGAAGATCTGGGAAGCCCCTCCTCCAATATAAAAAAAGGGAGACAATTCTATTTTTGCCCCCAAAACAACAGTGGTGAACCAAAGTTTGGGAACCAAAACAACAGTGCAAAATGACAGAGGAAAAATAGTGTTTTATAGCAGAAAACTTGTTCTATCCAACAGTGTTATGGTTAACAACTTTGAAATAGAACAACAGACAAGGATAACAATAGTTCAGTCCCAAACCACAAAAAGGACACACAGATTTTCCATAGATTTCAAGAAATATAACAAGATAAAGATGAAAACACATGATTCTTTTTAGTTCAGAAGATCTGGGAAGCCCCTCCTCCAATATAAAAAAGGGAGACAATTCTATTTTTGCCCCCACTTGTTGGATGACCCATTTTTAATCTTGTGCCAAACTAAACACTTCCTGATATTCCTGTTTCAGAAGGTCTGGTAAGCCCCTCCTCCAATATAAAAAGGGAGACAATTCTATTTTTGCCCCAACAATATCATTAACATATATTAATTCCTAACCGCTAGGCATGACATAACCGCAGACGGGTTGATATGCCTTTTGAGGGAAATGAAATTATACCAAAGAATATAGACATGAACCTAATCAATACCATACAACATCATTCCTAAATGATGCTAACACATTGTTAAAACCAATTACTACAAATGTGTAAATATAAATACACAACATATATTACTTCCTAACCGCTTAGGCATGACATAACCCCAGACAGGTTGATATGCCATTAGAATCAGTCAACCAACCAACCAACATGTAATTTAATTTCTGGGAAAAAGAGAAAGAGAAAAGAGAAAAGAAAAAGAGAAAGTAAAGAATGTTTTAGCTGCCATAGAGTAGTGAGTAACCCACTGAAAATTGACCCCTGAGTGATTCAGGTCACAGCCCCTGTTCTAGGTCAACCAGTTATGGGTGAATGACTTCTGGTAATTAAAAAGATTTTTAAACACCAGAAGTTTAGAAACACCAGAAGAACCTGAACCAGATATGGGACTACAGGCAGAAGTAAAGGAGCAATTCGTTTTGGTCAGTAGAGATCTAGAGGCCTAGAAGCAAAGAAGTCCGGGCGACAATGTAATATATCTGTTCACACTAGCTGCTAACCCCTGGTGCCATGGTACAATTTGATGCCCCATTTATTCTGACCTTGTGCCAAACTAATCTAAGTATAGCTTAGTGAAATGACATCTCCAGATGTCATCTTCAAAATGAATGAAAGGAAAAATACTTAGTTATGAATGTCGCTTAAATTTGGTTTTTAATAATCAAAAGTATAAGTAAAACAAGCTAGACATACGAGATATCGCCAACCTCTGATTATTTTTTTTCCTTTTTCCATTCTGCTTCGAGAAGTAAACTTCGAAATACGTGTCTGTGGATGACTGATATATATGCTCTCTATTCCCATAGTAGAGCACTGTACCATCATTATAATATATATATATATATATATATATATATATATATATATATATATACACTCAGCGTATGAGTAGCACAGGAATCTGTGCAGTAAAGTAAGGAGCTGTCGGTAGGTCTCGCACTCCACCTCAGTCGCTAAAATAATCTCCTTGGTCTAGCGCAAGTGAAAAGGTTATAGACTCCCTCGCTGATTGGCTGATACTGACTTTAGGCCACCCCGACGACTTTCCTCTTTTACTTTACATATATATACACGTGTAAGAATTTTTATATATATGTATATATATATATATATACATTAATTGAAATTTAGCGTAAGCCGTTACTCGCCTGTTGTTGTTTACAGACTTGTGTTCTCTGGTGATTGTAAAAACATATCCTGTAAGTATGTATCAATTAATTGTTCACCCCAGACTGACAGCCGCTGATGGCCGCAAGGGTAAGGGTAAGGTCTGTGGATGACTGATATATATGCTCTCAATTCCCATACTAGAGCACTGCAGGGGAGACAATAATTGAAATTTCACTGTTTAGTGTAAGCCGTTACTTGCCTGTTGTTGTTTACAGACTTGAGTTCTCTTGTGATTGTAAAAACATATCCCGTAAGTATGTATCAATTAATTGTTCACCCCAGACTGACAGCCACCGATGGCCGCAAGGGTAAGGAAATTGGCAGACAAAAATTCTGTCAAAAGTAAAAGTAAAACAATCTAGACGTTTGAGATATTCCCGACCCCTGATCATTTTTTACTTTTTGCTTTCTACCAATTTGAAAATAATGCCTAGAGTCTCTCCTCCTTCCTTCTACCTCATCCAGTCTCTCTTTCCTTATTCAGTCTATCCTACCACCTATTTCATTGTCTTTTCTATCTCCTACCTAATCCAGTCAATCAGTCTCTCCTTCCTCCTCCTCCTCCTACCTCACACAGACGGTCTCTCCTTCCTCCTACCTCATTCTACCAATTTGAAATTAATGTGAATAGTCTCTCTTTTCTCCTCCTACCCCCAGTCTCTCCTTTCTCATTCAATCTATTCCACCATCTATTTCATTGTCTTTTCTATCTCCAACCTCATCCAGACAGTCTCCCTTTTCTCCTCATCCCGACAGTCTCTCCTTCTTCCTCCTACCTCATTACTTCAGTCTCTCCTGTCTCCCACCTCATTCTACCAATTTGAAATTAATGTGAATAGTCTCTCTTTTCTCCTCCAGCCTCCAATCTCTCCTTTCTCATTCAGTCTACCCTCCTACCATCTATTTCATTGTCTCTTCTCTCTCCTACTTTATCCAGACAGTCTCCCCTTCCTCCACCTTCCTCATTCCTTCAATCTCTCCTTACTCTTACCTCATCCAGTCTCTCTTCCTCCTCCTTCTTCAACCAGACACTCTCTCTCTTTCCTCCTCCTCCTACCTCATGAATTCAATCTCTCCTTCCTCTTACCTCATCCAGTCTCTCTTTCCACCTCTTTCTTCATCCAGACTCTCTCTCTTTCCTCCTCCATCTACCTCATTCCTTCAATCTCTTTCTCCTACTTCATTCAGTCTCTCCTTCCTCTTACCTCATCCAGTCTCTCTTTCCTCCTCTTTCGTACAGCTCTCTTTCCTCCTCCTTCTTTAACCAGACACTCTCTCTTCCTCCTACCTCATTTAAAAAGTCTCTCCTTCCTCATTATCTATCCTCCCACCTATTTCATTATCTCTTCAATCTCTTACCTCATCCAGTCTCTCCATCCTCCTACCTCATCGAGACAGCCTCTCTTTCTTCCTCATCCAGACACTCTCTCTACTCCTCCTCATACTTCATTGCTTCACTCTCTCCTTCCTCCTACCTCATCAAGACAGCCTCTTTCTTCCTCATCCAGACACTCACTCATTCCTCCTCCTCCTACCTCATTCCTTCACTTTCTCCTTCCTCCTCCTCCTACCTCATTCCTTCACTCTCCCCTTCCTCCTACCTCATCAAAACAGCCTCTTTCTTCCTCATCCAGACACTCTCTCATTCCTCCTCCTCCTACCTCATTCCTTCACTATATCCTTCCTCCTCCTCCTCCTACCTCATCCCTTCACTCTCCCCTTCCTCCTACCTCATTCTACCAATTCAAAATTAATGTGAACAGAATTGAATCAATATTTGACAAACAAATCATCAAATGTCATCGTTTGATTCACACATCCAAATTCATTTCAGTCCAATCTTCAAGTTTTCATGAATATTAAAACATTAACAAATTAAACTTTCTTCATCTTTAAATAAATTCATTGCACAAAAGTAGATTTTGAAAATTAATTTTCATCTTTTAAATTACTGAAAATGTTGGATAAATAAAGTTTCTCTGGATTGCAAAAGAGATTTTTTTCTTTTATTCTAAATAAATTTAAGTAATTCATTGGAAATGATTGTTTACTATAAAATGCATTGGAAATGATTTTTACTATAAAAATGCATTGGAAATGATTTTTACTATAAAAATGCATTGGAAATGATTTTTACTATAAAAATGCATTGGAAATTATTTTACTTATATAAATGCATTGGAAATGATTTTTACTATCAAAATTCATTGGAAAGTATTTTTACTATAAAAATGCATTGGAAATGATTTTTACTATGAAAATGCATTGGAAATGATTTTTACTATCAAAATGCATTGGAAATGATTTTTAACTATAAAAATGCATTGGAAATGATTTTTATTATAAAAATTAATTGAAAATGATTTTTAACTATAAAAATGCATTGTACAATGATTTTTACTATAAGAATTCATTGAAAATGATTTTTAACTATAAAAATTCAGTGGACAAGGATTTTTTACTATAAAAATGCACTGGAAATGATTTTTACTATAAAAATGCATTGGAAATGATTTTTACTATAAAAATGTATTGGAAATGATTTTTACTATAAAAATGCATTGGACAATGAATTTTACTATAAAAATGCATTGGAAATGATTTTTACTATAAAAAAGCATTGGAAATGATTTTTACTATAAAAATGCATTGGAAATGATTTTTACTTGTAATTATTTAGTATTTGTGCCACTGACTAGAAGTACACAAACCCGGCTGGGAATTCCGTACTTTTAAATCACAAGTGCCAATAAAATATTTCAATTTTATATTTCATATCCAGTTTTATTATTTCCTAATACGTTTAAAATTGTCAACAGGATGTTGTAACTGGTTATTTATGAGAATGTGAAGCAGTTAAATAAGAAATTATAATATTTTACATTTTCCAGGATGGGAGGCCTTACTTTAATTTGATCTTTGGGTTAAGGAATTTGTGAACAGCTCTTATTTATATATTACAACTCATCTTCCTTAATTGTACGACCATTCAATCTCGATACTTTCATGACACACCTTGTATTCTATCATTCATTGCTATCTTGGTAAATACAGCTTCAAACTCGGCACTTTTATGACACACCTTGTATTCTGTAAAAGATTAACGTTCCATTCATTGTTCATTTCTATCTTGGTAAATACAGCTTCAATCTGTAATACTTTTATGACACACCTTGTATTCTGAAAAAGATTAACGTTCCATTCATTGTTTATTTCTTTCCTGGTAAATACAGCTTCAAACTCGGCACTTTTATGACACTCCTTGTATTCTGTAAAAAATTAACGTTCCATTCATTGTTCATTTCTATCTTGGTAAATACAGCTTCAAACTCAGCACTTTTATGACACACCTTGTATTCTGTAAAAGATTAACGTTCCATTCATTGTTTATTTCTATCTTGGTAAATACAGCTTCAAACTCGGCACTTTTATGACACTCCTTGTATTCTGTAAAAAATTAACGTTCCATTCATAGTTCATTTCTATCTTGGTAAATACGGCTTCACTCTCAATACTTTTTGACACACCTTGTATTCTGTAAAGAATTAACATTTCATTCATTGTTCATTTTATCTTGGTAAATACAGCTTCAAACTCGGCACTTTTATGACACACCTTGTATTTTGTTAAAAATTAACGTTCCATTCATTGTTCATTTCTATCTTGGTAAATACAGCTTCAATCTCAATAATTTTTGACACACCTTGTATTCTGTAAAAAATGAACGTTCCATTCATTGTTCATTCCTATCTTGGTAAATACAGCTTCAATCTCTATACTTTTATGACACTCCTTGTATTCTGTAAAAAATTAACGTTCCATTCATTGTTCATTTCTATCTTGGTCAATACAAGTTCAATCTCAATAATTTTTGACACACCTTGTATTCTGAAAAAATTAACTTTCCATTCATTGTTCATTTCTATCTTGGTAAATACAGCTTCAATCTCATACTTTTTGACACACCTTGTATTCTGTAAAAAATTAACATTCCATTCATTGTTCATTTCTATCTTTGTAAATACAGCTTCAATCTCAATAATTTTTGACACACCTTGTATTCTGTAAAAAATGAACGTTCCATTCATTGTTCATTCCTATCTTGGTAAATACAGCTTCAATCTCAATACTCTCTAACACACCTTGTATTCTGTAAAAAATTAACGTTCCATTCATTGTTCATTTCTATCTTGGTAAATACAGCTTCAAACTCGGCACTTTTATGACACACTTTGTATTCTGTAAAAAATTAACGTTCCATTCATTGTTCATTTCTATCTTGGTAAATACACCTTCAATCTCAATACTTTTATGACACACCTTGTATTCTGTAAAAAAAATAATGTTCTATTCATTGTTCATTTCTATCTTGGTAAATACAACTTCAATCTCAATACTTTTATGACACTCCTTGTATTCTGTAAAAAATTAACATTCCATTCATTGTTGATTTCAATCTTGGTAAATACACCTTCAATCTCAATACTTTTATGACACACCTTGTATATATATATATATATATATATATGTGTGGTGTGTGTGTTGTGTGTGTGCGCTATTCCAGAGATTGAGCAATCTTTCTATACATGCATCAACCTTTCAGAACAGCATAGATATTTTTACTGAGATCATATACGTGTGTATCTATGTGTAATTTCCGCAAAGAAACAAAGAAATAAAGAAAGGAAGAAACGTAACGGTAATATATTATAAATGGGTTGATGCCAAAAATAATTTCCTTGATTTCTCAATAACATGCTTTGTGGATCCGTGTCTGTCTTCGACTGGAAGTGATGGAGGGTGTGATGGAGGAATGAACTGCTTTCTCTTCTAGCGTGTAAAGTTCCCAATCTTACTGCTGAAGCATTTGTGAACCAAGTACAATAATGTCAGTATCATCTTGGTTTTTATTATTATTATTATTATTATTATCATTATTATTATTACTATTATTATTATAATTATTACTATCATTATTATTATTATTATTATTATTATTATTATTATCATTATTACTATTTACTCCTTTTGAGTTTTCGCATCAGTGTTAGCTGATGGTCTTTCACTGGAGCCTGAGTGACAGCAGGTCTCCTCAGGTCTCCTCAGGTCTCCAGGACTCTTCTGAGTACTCTGGCAGATTGCAGCAGTGCAGTGTTCTGAAGGGTTTCAATCCTTCCTCTGATATCCAAACTTTCCAAACCCTTTTCTAATCCTTTTGGGACTGTTCCAAGTGCACCAACTACAATTGATATAACTTTCACTTTCATATTCCATAACTTTTTCAGTTCTCTGGCAAGGTCCAGATATTTGTCAATTTTTTCATTTTCCTTTAACTTCACCCTGTGATCTGCTGGCACTGCAAAATCAACCAGTTGACAAGTTCTTTCTTTTTTGTTAATCAACACTAGGTCTGGCCTTCTTGCTGGGATAAGGTGATCCGTTTTAATTTCAAAGTCCCAGAGTATTATTATTATCATTATTATTATTACTATTATTATTATAATTATTACTATCATTATTATTATTATTACTATCATTATTATTATTTTGAGATTTCACATCAGTGTTAGCTGATGGTCTTTCACTGGAGTCTGAGTGACAGCAAGTCTCCTCAGGTCTCCAGGGTTCTTCTGTTATATATTGGGAGAATATGTGTTTAATTGAAGTCGTACCTCATTTTGAAAGTTAATTGATTAATAATTAATTGATTAGGCGGGCATACCTATTTAAATGTAAGGCTAAACAAATCGAGAAAAGTCAATCTCTGTATGTACATTTCGGCCTATTAGGCCTCATCAGCAGAGCTATTGATAGGAAGACCGCCTTGTGCTCTGCTGATGAGGCCTAATAGGCCGAAATGTACATACAGAGATTGACTTTTCTCGATTTGTTTAGCCTTACATTTAAATAGGTATACCCGCCTATTCAATTAATTATTAATTAATTAACTTTCAAAATTAGGTACGACTTCAATTAAGCACATATTCTCCCAAAAATTGTCGTCTAAAAAAACCATATCATAAACACATCGCTTGTGTATTTACTTCTCATATAGTCAAAATTATTAATATGTAGAATAAATCTTATTTACTAAGGAGGTCTCTATGAAAATCTGAGTTAATTATTTTAGTTTTTATTATTATTATAATTATAATTATTATTATTATTATTATTGTTGTTGTTGTTATTAGTGTGATTAAAATCCTTCAATGTGTCTTATATATCACTAAGAAATAAAGGTTTACATAAAATATGTTGTGGTTAATTTGCATACTGGTTTTAACAAAAATGGGTTTAATAAATAATTACTTGCCATTATTGATCTCTAATGTCATTATTTTGTTCTCCAATGTATTAAAATCAATCCTATGAATGGTTTTATATAGAAATTAATTAAAACATAATCAAAATAAGTGTAGTCTTTTTTATATGTGTTCTTATTTAATTTTGTTAGTCTTTCTAATTTGATGTATTTCATTACATTAAAACTTAAATACTTATCCCTAGAGGGTGCAGTCAAAAGTAATAGAAATATTTTTTTTTATATTTGATGAAATTTGTTTTATTACCTGCACATGAATTCAGATGTCAAAAGGTCAGAGGTCACTTACCTAAAAAAGACAAAAAAAAGTATAAATAATACAATAATATTGTATAACATAATATAATATCTATTAATAATGGAGATTCGGTCTTAATTTGTCTGTAACCAAAACTACATCACTGTTCACATTACCCAAAATTGTCAGTACATAGAATATAGAAAAACCTTGTATTATATACATTCAAAATTTTAATATACAACCTTAGACGGACATTACTTTTTTTAAAACAAGTTTTAATGAACATATGCCCTGTATTATATATAGTAAGTTTTATTTTAATATATATTTAAAGTTATCTATTTCTCTGAATGTTTGAGATGAGGCTTGATGATTAGTATTATCTTTTTATCATATAGGTGCTAGAAGGCGATGGCTGAGGGTCTACATGTACTGGGAATGACGTTAAACTCAATCTGATGGTGAGGTTCCAGTTTTGGAGGTTTAGGGAATGTGGAGCACCCCTTCATCACTATTGCTCCCTGGTTCACTCTGACCCGGAGTGGTAGTACCTGTTAGAGTCCCATCTATGGGTTAAATAGAAAAACATGAGTTGATAAACAAAATTGTATTATCCATTAAGAATCGATTTATTTCAAAACTTTATCGGCATTAAATGACCCACTGAGGTTGATATGCCGTAAAACAAAACAAAACAAATCTACCAACTGAGCTAGTCCAAACAGTGTAAATAATAACCATTCTTCATAACAGATATTCAACTATTTTTGTTTCTGTCTGCCGCTCTCAACAAGGGCTTATTTTAGAGGGGGCGGAGCGCTTATATCAAAATAATCCTGAAAAATCACTCTAGGTCTTATTTTTCAGGTAGGTGATATTTTCAGGGAAATGCTACCTTCAGCTTCCCACTTTACCGCACAGATCAGATAACCCAACCTGTGTTCCTTATGTGTTGAGTTGGCGAGGGCCGATATCAAAAACTGGAACCTTGTAGTTCCTAGGCCAATGCTCTACCAACTGAGCCAGTCCAGTAAATAATAACCATTCTTTATAAGAGATATTCAGACAGAAATTTCAGCTATTTTTTTTTTCTGTTTCTACAACGTTCTGGGGAAAAAAGAGATCCCAAATGGTATAGATGAAGAAGGCGGTAGTGCGGATAGGCTGGAATGTTTGGATATCAACAAAGGGAACACAAATAATGAGTTCATTCATCTAAACAACTCTTGGAAAAAAGGAATTTTCTTTTTCTTTTTCAAAATCTTTTTAGATATTGTTAGTGGATAGATGGATAGATGGATAGATAGATAGATAGATAGGAACGGGCCAAGACAGATAGATAGATTTGACAGAAATAGATAGGAACACACTGAGATAGATAGATAGATAGATAGAAATAAACTGAGATAAACAGGAACACACCAAGATAGATAGATAGATAGATAGATAGATATAAATAAACTGAGATAAACAGGAACACACCAAGATAGATAGATGGATAGATAGATAGGATAGATAGATAGGATAGATAGATAGATAGATAGATGGATAGAAGAGATAGATAGATATGAATTTGGAAGAGATAGATAGATAGATATGAAAGAGATAGATAGATAGATAGATAGAATAGATAGAGAGATAGATAGAATAGATAGAATAGAATAGATAGAGAGATAGATAGATAGATAGATAGATATAGATAGATCGATTGAGATAGATAGATAGATATAGATGATCGATGAGAGATAGATAGATAGATAGATAGATAGATGAAATAGATTGAGAGATAGAAATAGATAGATTATGAATCGATTGAGAGATAGATAGATAGATAGATAGAAATCGATTGAGAGATAGATAGATAGATAGAATAGAATAGATAGATAGATAGATAGATAGATAATAGAATAGATAGATAGATAGATAGATAGATAGATAGATAGATAGATAGATAGATCGATTGAGAGATAGATAGATAGATAGATATGAATCGATAGATAGAGATAGATAGATAGATAGATAGAATCGATTGAGAGATAGATAGATAGATAGATAGATAAATAGAATAGATAGATAGAATCGATTGAGATAGATAGATAGATAGAATATGAATCGATTGAGAGATAGATAGATAGATAGATATTGATAAATAATATAAATAGATATGAATCGATTGAGAGATAGATAGATATAAATCAACTGAGAGATAAATAGACAGACAGATATGAATTGATTGTGATAGATAGCGGGATATGCTTGCAGGGGTTTAGGGACCGCTTGTGAAGTTTATATTCCCTCTTTTACTCCTCTCATGAATTCTCCACAGGTGAATTTGTTGGATGGCGCAGGCCCAACCAACCCAGGGTGAATCCATCACAGAAACAGAAAGAAGAGAGAATCCTCATTGGGAACTGATATTTGTTAGTTAAAAGCATGTCAATCCTTGTTGGGTTATTTAATGCCAAAACCAGGTACTACCACTCCAGGTCAATGTAACATGGGTGTAATGGCAATAAGGGGGAACTCCACACCACATATCTCCAGAACTGGAGCCTCACCATCAGATATGTGTTATATATCATTAAGAAATTGAGGTTTACATAGTATATAGTGTGAATCATTTGCATACCAGTTTTAACAAAACCGTGTTTAATAAATAATTACTTGGTAAGAGTATTTACGGGGTTTTGTTGGAGCCCTTATTTTCCGTAGTTGGTTATTATTCAGACAAAAGAAGGAAACAAACACGCATATAAAATGCAGACACTTGTATTATCAAAAAGTACAGAAATGTTGTGGCAAATTTTAATGGCATTTGCTACGAGACTTATCTGAGAGGTGCAATAAAAAGTTATTGGTGAACTGTGCTAGAAAGGTTTGAATGTTGGGTTTGAATGTTGTTAAGACGCTTCGTCAGGTCTGTTCTCGTTCCTCAGCCTTCTGATAAGTATGCTGTCGAAACGGCCTTCAGTGGGATGCTGGTTAAGGGCAAGGTGATGGGAGCGCTTATTTTAGCGTCTCTCCTTGATAACTGCTCCCTGATAAGTGAAGAAATTTGGTTTTGGCGCCAACATCGTATTGGTGATTCGCCCTCTAGTGGCAGGGGAAGATAATTCTCTGTCGAATTTCCGATATTGGTGTTATTGATTTCTAATATTATTGTTTTCTTCTCAAATTAGAAGTGGCAATCTGATGTTGCCTGGTTAGAGAGGGAATAATAAAAAGTTAGTCTCGCAGATCCATTAATTGTTTTGATCTTAAATAATTGACTTATGTTTTAATCACAAACACAACCAATGACTTTTCCTTCTCTTACTATTAAAATCCTAATTTTTAAATATATTCCTAGATATAAATAAAATGTTCATTATTTTTGCACAAAAAGCAAGCTCTGGTGATAGTAAATATGTATATAAATTTACTTTGTCATAGATTGTTTTATTTGTGTAGATTACTCCAAGTATACATACATACATACACACCAACTGCCATTTATATATGTACTAGAATTGGCTACCCAGCATTGCCTGGGTAGAGGGATATAATAAAAAGTTAGTCTCGCAGATCCATTGGTTGTTTTGATCTTACATAATTGATTTATGTTTTAATCATGAATGCAACCAATGACTTTCCCTTCCTTTACTATTCAAATCCTAATTTTTAAATATCTTCCCATATATAAATCAAATCTTCATTATTTTTGCACAAAAAGCAAGCACTGGCGATAGTGGATATGCACATATATTTTTACTTTGTCATTAATAGTTTTATTTAAATAAAATTTTATTAAAATTTCTAATCATGAATGCTACCAATGACTTTCCCTTCTCTTACTATTCAAATCCTAATTTTTAAATATCTTTCCATATATAAATAAAATCTTCATTATTGTTTCACAAAAAAGCAAGCTCTGGTGAAAGTGAATATATATATATATATAATATATATATATATATATATATATATATATATATATATATATTATTATATTGTTATTATTGTCTTATTTATTTATTTATTTATTTTTTTAAATATATACACACAGCTGACCTTTATATATGTATACATAGATGTATTCAAAGTAATCCTGTGTATAATTTTATATTGAAATCAATTAGGAAAAAGTAAAAATAAGTGTAATCTTTGTATTTATTGAAGTCAGTTAGTCTACTGTTAGTTTGAATAACAGCAGTTAACTAAGTACCACTGAAGCAGTGTCCAAGACAGTTGGTATATATAGAAATCAAGAATGATCCATTCATGAATTTGGGTGATTCCATTCCTTGAGTTCTGATTGGCTGCTTGATTTGAATGATATTGTGGAGTTTTATAAATACCATGTCATTCTGCAGTAGAATGTAGTCAGTAGTGACTATTCGGGTTTGTATTGGGTTACAACCGTTTGTTGCCATGTCTTCCCTGTTCAACGGTAATTGGAACTTTGATTATTCTTCAGTATTTAACTTCATTACTTTTTCTAATTCAATGAATTTAATCCTATTAAAATTTAAATCCTTGTGTCCAGGGAGGGGGGTCGTATTTTTTTTAATATTATGGAATGATCCAAAATAATGTTGTATATCTTCGTTCTTGTTTTCATTGAAAATAACGAAGCAGGTGATTTTGGAAGCATTTTTTGGGGTGGGTGGGTTGTGGTGGGGATGACCAGCCGAAAGAATTTATGTCTCATTTAAATACAAGGAATACTCCAGGTGTTTTCTGGTGAAGATTCTCTGATTCTGTGATTTTCAGATTGTACCGATTCCACAGAGCATTTCCTAGGATCTGATAGCACAGATCTTAGATTATTGACTCTTATAGCTATCCAGAGGCGAATAAGATACTGGCATGGCCTAATTGAAAAGACGATAAACAGAAAAATATTTCTTATTGAATATTCATTGATTAAAACAAATAAATTTAGTTTTAGTTACCCCCCCAAGAAAAGTGGGGATGGGGTCAGGGGTTGCTAATTGTTATTTAAGAATGGATAAAAGATTGTAATTAGCATTTAATCAGTTAAGAGTGGTCCATGATGATATTGATGCTTCTATTTAGGTACGAGTGAAAGATCCGAAAAGCATTTCAGTGTTAAGAGTGGTCCATGATTATATTGATGCTTCTATTTAGGAAGGAGTGAATGATTCTAATTATCCTTTCATAGTCAAGAGTGGTCCATGATTATATTGATGCTTCTATTTAGGAAGGAGTGAAATATTCTAATTATCCTTTCATAGTCAAGAGTGGTCCATGATTATATTGATGTTTCTATTCAGAAAGGAGTGAAATATTCTAATTAGCATTTCATAGTTTATAGTTGTCCATGATTTATTGATGCTTCTATTTAGGAAGGAGTGGTCCATGAGGACATCATAGATGCTGTAGAGATAAAAAGAAAGAAAGGAAAAGAGAAAGGAAGGAACGGAGAGAGATGAAAGAAATGAAGGAAG
>CM042174.1:62088910-62101410 GCA_023376005.1 Doryteuthis pealeii
ACCAACAAAAACAAAAAAAAAAAAAAACAAAAAAAAAAAAAAAAACCCAAAAAAAAACACAAAACAAAATAACGAAGAGAAGGAAGAAGATGAGAGGAAGAGGAAAGAAAACAAGTTTTTTTCCTTGCGGGTATTTTGGTTTGTTTTTTTTTAATACCCCCACATTTTTTTTTTAATTTAATAACAAGTTTTTTAAAGAAAAATAATTTTTATTTTTAAAAATTAAAATCTTATACTTGTATATTAAACAAGAACCATTTTATTAATTCGATTAATTAGTTTTTCTTTTTTTTTTTTTTTTTTTTAAATTCTTGTGCTTCCTGTTATTGACGCTTTTGAAAATAAATAAAACTTCGTAACATTTGTTGTAAATTATTCGCTGAAGAAATAATTGAAAAGGTAGCACTAAATTATCAACAAAATGAATTTTGTTGTTAATTAATGATTAAAAAGTAAAGGTAAAAGAGAAAAAAAAGTAAATAAAAACCAAAAAAGATTTTACGTGTTTGTTTTTTTTTCAAGACTTAAAAAATTCATAGCGCTTCTTTCTTAAAATAAATAAATCTCTATTAACTTTGTTTTTTTTTTTTTTTTTAAATTATTTTTATCATAATTGAGGCAATACTTTTAAAATTAACTATTCAACAATCTTTTTAATTTGAAAACTCAGATTTGACATCCAGATATTTCAAACATACGAAATAGTATCATATAAATGAATAAAGGCCTCCATATTTTATATATTCAACCATGATCTCAACTGAAAATTTTCAAGTTCTTAAAATAGGAAGTTATCTCCCTTACACCCCAGTTTCTGCTGGTAGCTATATATATATATATATATATATGTCAGTCTTTTCATATCTATCTATCCAACTATCGCTCTAACTATCTATCCCTTATCAATTTATCTATCTATCTAGCGAAGTATATCTATCTCAGTCCTTTTATATCTATCCATCTTTCTCTCTCTCTCTCTCTCTGCCCCCCTCTCTCTCTCTCAATATATATATATATATATATATATATATATATATATATATATCGATCTGGATAGCTAGCTGACAGTATATCTATCTATCTATCTATCTATCTATATATATATATATATATATATATATATATATATACATATATATATATATATGTGTGTGTGTGTGTGTCAGTCTTTTCATATCTATCTATCCATCTATCGCTCTAAGCATCTATCCCTTTATCAATCTATCTATCTATCTAGCGAAGTATATCTATCTCAGTCCTTTTATATCTATCCATCTTTCTCTCTCCCCCCTCTCTCTCTCTCTCTCTATATATATATATATATATATATATATATATATATATAAGAGAGTTTCATAATTTGCTTGAAGCATTGTGTATGTATTGGTTAGGAGGTTGATTTAGAAGGCCATCACAATGCAGTTTGGAATAAATAAAAAATAATAATACGGTAACAATGGTGGTGTGTGTTGACCTGTATTTTTTTTTATTATTTCTTGAATTTTCGAGGTAATACCTCTTTATCAAAAGAATTGAACTGAAGCAGTACAGCTATGGCATTTCTTCATTTTAGGAAGAAATGCCATAGCTGTACTGCTTCAGTTCAATTCTTTGATAAAGAGGTATTACCTCGAAAATTCAAGAAATAATAAAAAAATACAGGTCAACACACACCACCATTGTTACCGTATTATTATTTTTTATTTATTCCAAACTGCATTGTGATGGCCTTCTAAATCAACCTCCTAACCAATAATATATATATATAATATATATATATATATATATATATATATATATATATATATATATTGATATAGCTAGCTAACTAGCTCAGTATACGTATCTATCTATCTATATTAGTCTTTTCATACTTATCTATCTATCTATCTATCTATCTATCTTATTATTTTCATATCTATCTAGATAACTTCAGTATATCTATCTATATAGCTAGCTACTTAACTAGCTAGCAAGGTAGCTAGCTCAGTATATCTATCTATATATCTATCTATATACAATCAATGACGAAATTATTCGTACACCCATCAATTTCTAATATTTTCATGTATTTCTCAGAATCTAATGCCAGTTAAAAAAATGAACAAATTTATATATTTATCTGTCTTTCCCATTCTCTTCATATCTGTCTATCTGTCTATATTTCTCATTATCTTCATATCAATCTATCTATCTATCTATCTATCTGTCTGTCTATCTATCTTTTTCATTCTCTTCATATCAATCTATCTATCTTTCTGATTCTCTTCATATCTATCTATCTATCTATCTATCTTTCTCATTCTCTTCATATCTATCTATCTATCTATCTTTCTCATTCCCTTCATATCTATCTGTCTATCTTTCTCATTCTCTTCATATCAATCATCTATCTATCTATCTATCTTTCTCATTCTCTTCTATCTATCTATCTATCTATCTATCTATCTATCTTTCTCATTCTCTTCATATCTATCTATCTATCTATCTATCTATCTATCTATCTTTCTCATTCTCTTCATATCCATCTATCTATCCTTCTCTTTCTCTTCATATATATCTATCGTTCTCATTCTTCTTCATATCTATTATCTATCCTTCTCTTTCTCTTCATATCTATCTATCTTTCTCATTCTCTTCATATCTATCTAATCTTTCTTCATTCTCTTCATATCTATCTTTCTCTTTCTCTTCATATCTATCTATCTATCTTTCTCTTTCTCTTCATATCTATCTATCTTTCTCATTCTCTTCATATCTATCTATCTTTCTCATTCTCTTCATATCTATCTTTCTTTCTCTTCATATCTATCTATCTATCTTTCTCTTTCTCTTCATATCTATCTATCTTCTCATTCTTCTATCTATCTATCTCATCTCTTTTCTCTTCATATCTATCTATCTATCTTTCTCTTTCTCTTCATATCTATCTTTCTCTTTCTCTTCTCTCTATCTATCTATCTATCTTTCTCTTCTCTTCATATCTATCTATCTTTTCATTCTCTTCATATCTATCTTCTCTTTTCCTTCTATCTATCTATCTATCTTTCTCTTTCTCTTCATATCTATCTATCTTTCTCATTCTCTTCATATCTATCTATCTTTCTCATTCTCTTCATATCTATCTTTCTCTTTCTCTCTATCTATCTATCTATCTTTCTCTCTTCTCTTCATATCTATCTATCTTTCTCATTCTCTTCATATCTATCTATCTATCTTTCTCTTCTCTTCATCTATCTCTTCTCATCTCTTCATATCTATCTTTCTCTTTCTCTTCATATCTTCTATCTATCTATCTCTATCTATCTTTCTCTTTCTCTTCATATCTATCTATCTCTCTTCTCTTCATATCTATCTTTCTCTTTCTCTTCATATCTATCTATCTATCTTTCTCTTTCTCTTCATATCTATCTATCTATCCTTCTCAATCTCTTCATATCAATCTATCTATATGTCTTTATGATTCTTCTAATATCTTTCTGTCTATCTTTCTCATTCTCTTCATATCTTTCCATCTATCTATCTATCTTTCTGAGCTAACTTCCTATCAATCTTTCTTTCTCATTCTCTTCATATCTATCTATCTTTCTTTTTCTCTTCATATCTATCTATATTTCTCTTTCTCTTCATATCTATCTATCTATCTTTCTCATTCTCTTCATATCAATCCATCCATCTATCTTTCTCTTTCTCTTCATATATATCTATCTATCTTTCTCATTCTCTTCATATCTATCTATCTATCTTTCTCATTCTTTTCATATCCATCTACCTTTCTCTTTCTCTTCATATCTATCTATCTATCTTTCTCATTCTCTTCATATCAATCCATCCATCTATCTTTCTCTTTCTCTTCATATATATCTATCTATCTTTCTCTTTCTCTTCATATCTATATATCTATCTTTCTCTTTCTCTTCATATCAATTCATCTATCTATCTTTCTCATTCTCTTCATATCTTTCCATCTATCTATCTATCTTTCTCTTTCTCTTCATATCTATCTATCTATCTATCTATTTCTTTCGCATTCTCTTCATATCTATCTATCTTTCGCATTCTCTTCATATCTATCTATCATTCTCAATCTCTTCATATCAATCTATCTATCTATCTTTCTGATTCTCTTCATATCTGTCTATCTATTTTTCTCATTCTCTTCATATATATATATATCTGTCTTTCTCTTTCTTTTCATATCTATCTATCTATCTTTTCTTGTTCTTTATTCCTCCACACACGTATGTTTATATATATATATATATATATATATATATATATATATATATATATATATATATATATCTTCATAAGTGTCTACCTCTCTGTCTGTTTGTCTCTTTAGCCCTTACCACTTCAAGTGTTCAACAACTTAACAAAAACCTTAATCTTACTGTCAACAGCTTGCGTCATATTTTAGTAAGTAGTGGAGTCATTCGTGTAAAACATTTAACTCTTCTTGGAAGATTTCAATCCAAAAAGAAAAACAAATCACGTATCACAATTCTTATTATAATGGAGATTGTGTGTCTGTAACCGTAACTATATGTTTTAAATCCTAATAACATGTTTGTTTTGTACGTAATTTACTTCACACCAAACGCCCGATTGCTTCAATGTTTTGGCAGAATTTAATGTTTAATATGTATGAAAAATTAATTACATATGTAATATTATTTTGCCTTTTTACTGATGCTCATTATGTTACTACTTTTGGACTTAGACAAAAATTGGCCTTAAATAGCTCGACCTTAAACAAATTTAATTGTGGATACCTTACATATATGTAAAAAATAATTGCCTTGTACTGCCATATACTTGGAATAGATTTTAGAAATTAAAAAAAAATCGTCATTTTTATAGAGTAAATGTGTCGGTGTCTTAACAGTAGTCTTTCTTTATTACTGATTGGGATTGGGTTGACTGATGCCAGTTCAAAGCGCTACTTGTGCCGACAGGAGGTAGGGGTGGAAGTGGTAGTTTTTTTGTTTTTTTTAGAAATAGAATATTTGTATTTATTTTATAGAGTAGATGGCTGAGAGGGTTGGGTGGTTTGGGATGGTTGTCTGTCTTGGAAGTTCAAAACTCAACTCACGTCAACATGAGTTGAGTAGGGGCGTCAGCGGGGTCTGTATACGATATTTTTTAATTTTCTTTTTAATTATTGAATTATACTGCTTAATTAGTAAAAATAAATAAAAATGCTGTGTTACTTAGTTATAAGCATATCATGGTGTACGCAAGATTTCAAATCTGAGTGACGCTTCTTTTCGGAGTTATGAGTCGACACATACATACCAAACTGTCTATGATATATATATATATATATATATATATATATATATAAGTAAAGTAAGTAAAGTCGTCGGAGCGGCCTAAAGTCGTATCAGCCAGTCAGCGAGGGAGTCTATCCCCTTTTCAATAGCGCTATACCAAGGAGATTGTTTTGGCGTCTTAGGTGGAGCGACACACCTTCCATCAGCTCCTTACTTTACTGCACAGATCCCTGTGCTACTCATATGCTGAGTTGGCGAGGACCGGTATCGAACTAGAAACGTTGTGGTTTCTAGCTGAACGCTCTACCGACTGAGCTAACACGGCCCCTATATATATATATATATATATATATATATATATATATATATATATATATATATATATATATATATATATATATATATATATATATATATATATATATATATATATATATATATATATATATATATATATAATCTGTGTACATCAGCCTTTTATCATACGCTGTATTTCTTTTCATCGATTTATGTATCTATTTTCTTTTTAATTATTGAGTTATATCGCTTAATTAGTAAGAATAAAAAGCCAAATTGTGTGTGTTTCTTAGTTATAAGCATATCATTGTGTACGCCAGATTTCAAATCTGAGTGACGTTTCTTTTCGGAGTTATAAGTCGACACGTATATACCAAACTTTCCTTTATAAATATAAATAGACACCACAAAGAATTTTTCGATAGAATATATTGGAAATGGTTTTTACTGTAGAATTATTGGAAATAATTTTTCTATAAAAATGCAAGGGAAATGATTTTACTATTATACATTGTGTGTCAAAAAGTACAAAAATCTTGATACTTTTTTGACACACCTTGTACATTAATGTAATATAATGTAATATAGGTGTATCTATAATTGTCATATAAGCCGAAAGCGTATCGATAAAAACTAAGCCTAGAAAAAGTCAATTTTCAAATCGTGATCATCTACGAAAATTACCGAATCGGATATAATTTCACGTTTTCATTTGTTGCTAATGTGATTTTCTTTGGCAAATCTCAAATTATCGAAATGAAATTCTGTCTTCAAAATCAGATTGTTGTTAAAGATAAGAATTCCAATTTCTTGTGTCAAAGAATTTTAATATCTTTGCTCTCTCTCTCTCTCTCTCTCTCTCTCTCTCTCTCTCTCTCTCTCTCTCTCTCTCTCTCTCTCTCTATTTTCTCTCTTTTCTTTCTTCTTTCTTTCTTTCTCTCTCTATCTCTCTTTCATTCTTTCTTTCTTTTCTTTCTTTTTAGCTCACCATATCTTGCTCTTTCTCTTTGTATTATTTTTTGCCTGCTTTTATTAAGACAAGAAAAGACAAGGTGACGTTTAGATTTCATTCTTTCTGTCTGTTTGTCTACCTTGATTATTCGGCTCCTTTCTCTTTCTTTCTTTCTTTCTTTCTTTCTTTTCTGCTGGTTTATTTTTGTTCACTTTCTTTCGTTCTTTTGTTTTGTTTTTCTTTCGTTCTTTCTTTCGTTCTTTCTTTCTTTCATTCTTTCTTTCTTTCTTTCTTTCTTAATTTGTTTACTTATTTACTTTCTGCTTGCTTTTGTTTTTTTCTTTCTTTCTTTTTTCTTTCTTTCTGCTTGCTTTTTCTTTCTTTTTTTTCTTCCGGTTTTATACTTCTGTTTTCTTTCTTTCTTTCTTTCTTTCTTTCTTTTCTGCTGGTTTATTTTTGTTCACTTTCTTTCGTTCTTTCTTTCGTTCTTTCTTTCTTTCTTAATTTGTTTACTTATTTACTTTCTGCTTGCTTTTGTTTTTTTCTTTCTTTCTTTTTTTCTTTCTTTTCTGCTTGCTTTTTCTTTTCTTTTTCTTCTCGTTTATACTTCTGTTTTCTTTCTTTCTTTCTTTTCTTTCTTTTTCTTCTTTTCTGCTTGCTTTTTCTTTTCTTTTTTTCTTTCTCGTTTTATACTCTGTTTTTCTTTCTTTCTTTCTTTCTTCTTTTTCTTTCTTTTCTGCTTGCTTTTTCTTTTCTTTTTTCTTCTCGTTTATACTTCTGTTTTCTTTCTTTCTTTCTTTCTTTTTCTTCTTTTCTGCTTGTTTTTTTTCTTTTCTTTTTTCTTCTCGTTTTATACTTCTGTTTTCTTTCTTTCTTTCTTTCTTTCTTTTTTCTTCTTTCTGCTTGCTTTTTCTTTTCTTTTTTTCGTTTATACTTCTGTTTTCTTTTTTTCTTTCTTTCTTTCTTTTTTCTTTCTTTTTCTGCTTGCTTTTCTTTTCTTCTTTCTCGTTTTATACTTCTGTTTTCTTTCTTCTTTCTTCTTTCTTTCTTTTTTCTTTCTTTTCTGCTTTTTTTCTTTCTTTTTTCTTCTCGTTTTATACTTCTGTTTTTCTTTCTTTCTTTCTTTTTTCTTTTCTTTCTTTTCTGCTTGCTTTTTCTTTTCTTTTTTCTTCTCGTTTTATACTTCTGTTTTTCTTTTCTTTCTTTCTTTCTTTCTTTCTTTTTCTTTCTTTTTTCTGCTTGTTTTTCTTTTCTTTTTTTCTTCTCGTTTTATACTTCTGTTTTTCTTTTCTTTCTTTCTTTCTTTCTTTTTCTTTCTTTTCTGCTTGCTTTTTCTTTTCTTTTTTTCTTCTCGTTTTATACTTCTTTCTTTCTTTCTTTCTTTCTTTCTTTCTTTCTTTCTGTGTATTCTATTTTCTTTCATATTTGGTGTTGTTGTTGTGAAACTCATGTTTTTTTTGTTTTTTTCTTTCTTTTTTAGACAAAAGAAAACGTAACAATCCGAAAAAGTTTGAAGGGGGCATTGTACGAAAATTTGGTAAGTTAAACAATGTTTCTTTCTCTAGACACAACAAGCCCTCCCCTTCTCTTTCACACACACGCCCCACCCCCTACACACTCTTTCATCTACAGTGATTTCAATTTCTTTTTGTCTTTCATGTTCTCTTTTTTCTTTCTTTCTTTCTCTTTCTTTCGTAATTTTAAACTTTGTCTCTTTTTTCTTTCTAAATTTTAGCGTTTCTTTCTTTCTTTCTTTCTTTCTTTCTTTATTAATTTTGTTTATTAGTTCTTTCCTTCACATGCAACTTTCTTTTGGTTTACTCTTTCTTTCTTTCTTTCTTTCTTTCTTTCTTTCTTTTTACTGTTCGTCTCTTTGTTTATTTATTTATTTCTCTGTTTGTTTCTTTCCTTCTTTTCTTAACTTTAGTGTTCGTCTCATCATCTCTTTCTTTCTTTCTTTCTTTCTTTCTTTCTTTCTTTCTTTCTTAATTGTTTATAGTTCTTTCCTTCACATGCAACTTTCTTTTGGTTTACTCTTTCTTTCTCTTTCTCTCTTCTTCTTCTTTCTTTCTTTCTTTTAATTAATTTTGTTTATTAGTTCTTTCTTCACATGCAACTTTCTTTTGGTTTACTCTTTCTTTCTTTCTTTCTCTCTTTCTTCTTTCTTTCTTTCTTTTACTGTTCGTCTCTTTGTTTATTTATTTATTTCTCTGTTTGTTTCTTTCCTTCTTTCTTAACTTTAGTGTTCGTCTCATCATCTCTTTCTTTCTTTCTTTCTTTCTTTCTTTCTTTCTTTCGTTCTTTCGTCTTCATTTCTCATAAGTTTGTTAATTCTCTGTTCCTTCTTTCTTTCATAATCAATCTACTCCTACCCTTCTCAAATAATCCCCAAAACATTCAGCCAAAGCCTTCTATTCCATCTTCAGCCGCTATACCATCTTCTTCTGGTCCTACTATTATTTTTGAATCTTAAAATGCTGTGTGTCTCAGTCTCTTTTTTTCTTTCTTTCTTTTCTTACTCATAGATTTCTTTGTTTGTTTGTTTGTTTGTTTGTTTGTTTCTTTCTTTCTTAACGTATCCTCCCTTACCCAGATACCCCCCCCCATAATCAATCTACTCCTACCCTTCTCAACTAAACCCCAACACTTTCAGCCAATAACCTTCTCCTACCCCATCCTCAGCCGCTATACCATCTTCGTTTGGTCCCACTTATTATGTTTGAATCTTAAAATGCTGTATGTCTCACTTTCTTTCTTTCTTTCTTTCTTCTTTTCTTACTCATTGATTACTTTGTTTGCTTCTTCCTTCCTTCCTTTCTTTCTTTCTTTCTTTCTTTCTTTTCTTTCTTTTCTTACTCATTGATTACTTTGTTTGCTTTCTTCCTTCCTCCTTTTTTCTTTCTCTTTCTTTCTTTCTTCTTCTTTCTTACTCATTGATTTCTTTGTTTGCTTCTTCCTTTCTTTCTTTCTTTCTTTCTTTCTTTCTTTCTTCTTTTCTTTCTCTCCATTCTTTCATAACGTATCCTACATTGCCCAGACCCACCCCATAATCACTCTACTCCTACCCTTCTTAAATAAACCCCCAAACATTCAACCAACACCTCCTACCCCATTTCAGCCGCTATACCATCTTCTTCTCGCCCTACCCATTATTTTTGAATCTTAAAATGCTATGTGTCTTACTTTCTTCTTTTCTTTCTTTATTTCTCTTCTTTCTTTCTTTTCTTACTCATAGATTTCTTTCTTGCTCTTCTTCTTTCTTTCTTTCATTCAATTCTTTTCTTCTCTTTCTTTCTTTCTTTCTTTCTTTCTTACTCATAGATTTCTTTGTTGCTTCTTTCTTTCTTTCTTTTCATTCAATTCTTTTCTTTCTTTTCTTTCTTTCTTTCTTTCTTTCTTTCTTTCTTTTCTTTCTTTCTTACTCATATATTTCTTTTGCTTCTTTCTTTCTTTCTTTTCATTCAATTCTTTTCTTCTTTCTTCTTTTCTTTCTTTCTTTTTCTTACTCATAGATTTCTTGTTTGCTTCTTTCTTTCTTTCTTTCATTCAATTCTTTTCTTTCTTCTCTTCTTTCTTTCTTTTCTTACTCATAGATTTCTTTGTTTGCTTCTTTCTTTCTTTTTTTCATTCATTCTTTTCTTTCTTTCTTTCTTTCTTTCTATACATTCTTTCTTAACGTACCCTACCTTACCCAGATTAACCTCCACCTTCCATAATCACTCTACTCCCACCCTTCTTAAATAAACCCCAAAACATTCAACCAACACCCCTACCTCATTTCAGCCGCTATACCATCTTCTTCTCGCCCTACCATTATTTTTTAAATCTTAAAATGCTGTGTGTCTTACTTTCTTCTCTTTCTTTTCTTCAATTCTTTCTTCTTCTTTCTTTTTCTTTCTTTCTTTCTTACTCATAGATTTCTTTGTTGCTTTCTTTCTTTCTTTCTTTCTTTTCATTCAATTCTTTCTTTCTTTCTTTCTTTCTTTTTCTTTCTTTTTCTTTTTTCTTTCTTTCTTTCTTTCTTTCTTTTCTTTCTTTTCATTCAATTCTTTTCTTTCTTTTCTTTCTTTCTTTCTTTCTTTCTTTTCATTCAATTCTTCTTTCTTTCTTTCTTTCTTTCTTTCTTTCTATTCATTCTTTCTTAACGTACCCTACCTTACCCAGATAAACCTCCACCTTCCATAATCACTCTACTCCCACCCTTCACAAATAAACCCCCCAAAACTTTCAACCAACCCCTTCCCCTACCTCGTCTTCAGCCCTCTTCTTTTTAGCCCCACCCATTATTTTTCGAATCTTAAAATGCTGTGTGTGTCTCACTGACTCATAACGCAGATAAATCAGTGACAAGAAAACGCGAAATTCCCGCTCCCAAATATGTAGACAACGCGAAATGGTCCAAATGGAAAGTAAATAAAAGTAAATCTCGATAAAGAACTCGTCAGTCTTGTAATCGTAAAAGTATTCGTCATATAAACGCTGACAATGGCGCTTGTAAAGGCAAAGTGAAAATACCGCAACCATTTTTGATAGTCAAAACGAAAATGACAATAAGAGATGAAAAGAAATGACTTTTCGTTCTTATTTTTTTTGTGTGTTTTTTTTTTCTTAAGTAATTGTCATTTTGATTATCGTTTGCTTTTTAATCTTTGCTTTATCTTCCTTCGAATTTTGATTCCTTATTTTTAATGGTTGTCCCTTCATTTCTTTCTAAATTTTAGTGTTTGTCTCTTTCTTTCTTTCTTTCTTTTTTTCTATCTTTATTTTTTCTTTCTTTCTTTCTTTCTTTCTTTCTTTATTTATTTATTTTAGTATTGGGCTGTATCTTTCTTTCTTTCTTTCTTTCTTTTTTGCTATCATGATTTTAGTGTTCGTCGCTTTCTTTCTTTCTTTCTTTCTTTCTTTCTTTCTTCTTTCTTTCTTTCTTTCTTTCTTTCTTTCTTCTTATTTATTTATTTATTTTAGTATTCATCTGTATCTTTCATTATTTCTTTCTTTCTTCTTTTTTCTATCTTGATTTTAGTGTTCGTTGTTCTTTCTTTTTTTCTTTCTTTCTTTCTTTCTTTCTTTCTTCTTTCTTTATTTTAGTATTCGTCTGCATCTTTATTTCTTTCTTTCTTTCTTTCTTTTTATCTTTTTAGTATTCGTCGTTCTTTCTTTCTTTCCTTCGTTCTTTCTTTCTTTATTTATTTATTTTAGTATTCGTCTGTATCTTTATTTCTTTCTTTCTTTCTTTCTTTCTTTCTTTCTTTCTTTATTTATTTATTTATTTATTTATTTTAGTATTCGTCTGTATACATTCTTTTCTTCTTTTTTTTCTATCTTGATTTTAGTGTTCGTCGCTTTCTTTCTTTCTTTCTTTCTTTTTTCTTTCTTTCTTTCTTTCTTTCTTTCTTTCTCTATTTATTTATTCATTTATTTATTTTAGTATTGGTCTGTATCTTATTACTTTTCTTCTTTCTTTTTTTCTTTCTTGATTTATGTTCATCGTCTCTTTCTTTCTTTCTTTTCTTCTTTTTCTTCTTTCTTTATTTTAGTATTCATCTGTATCTTCTTCTTTCTTTTTTCTTTCTTTTTTCTTTCTTTTTTCTATCTTGATTTTAGTGTTCGTCGTTTCCTTTTTTCTTTCTTTTTTTCTTTCTTTCTTTCTTTATCTATTTGTATTTCGTTTGTGTCTTTCTTTCTTTCTTTCTTTCTTTCTTTCTTTTTTCTATCTTGATTTTAGTGTTCATCGTTTCTTTCTTTCTTTCTTTCTTTCTTTCTTTCTTTCTGTATTAATCTGTATCTTTCTTTCTTCTTTCTTTTTTCTTTCTTTCTTTATTTTAGTATTAATCTGTATCTTCTTTCTTTCTTTCTTTCTTTTTTTCTTTCTTTCTTTATTTTAGTATTAATCTGTTCTTTCTTTCTTTCTTTCTTTCTTTTTTTCTATCTTGATTTTAGTGTTCTCGTTCTTTCTTTCTTCTTTCTTTCTTTCT
>CM042174.1:62106410-62109367 GCA_023376005.1 Doryteuthis pealeii
GACTGGTTGGTTGGTTGGTTGGTTGGTTGGTGGTTTTACGGCATTTCAAACCTTTGGGTTATTTTATGCTATAGACGTTTTTTTTTTATTCATTTTTGTTAAGGTGGTTGGTTGGTTGTGTGTAGGTTGGATTTTACGGAATGTCATCACTTGTTGGGTTATTTTCTGCCGAAGACGTTTTGGTTTAGTCATTCTCGTTGGTTGGTCCACCATTTAGTTATTTCATGTTAAAACGTCTTGTGTTTATTCATTCGAGTTGGGTACTGAATTTAAAAACAAGTATTTAAAAAAAACTCTTTTTATCTAATTAATTCATAGCTGATATCCGAACAGGTATTGGTGAGAAACTGTCAGTAACTGGGCTCCTTTTCCACGATTATGTACATGGATGACATAAAAAAATTTGCAAAGTATGAGAAAGAACTGGAAACCATGGTACAAACCATCAGAATATATAGCCAAGACATAGGGATAGAATTTGGAATCGAAAAATGTGCCATGCTAGTAATAAAAAAGGGGAAAGAAAATTAATGGACGGAATACAACTACCAAATCAGGATACTATAAAAACGCTTGAAGAAAAAGAAACCTACAAATACTTAGGAATCTTAGAAGCAGACAATATCAAACAAACTGAGACGAAAGAAAAAGTTAAAAAAGAATACCTCAAACAAACAAGAAAACTTCTAGAAACCAAACTCAACAGCAGAAATCTCATCAAAGGAATAAATACCTGGACCGTCCCCGTTATAAATATAAAGAGCTCAAGACATTAGTAGAGCGGATTTAGTATTAAAGTGTGTACACAAATAACCTACTCGAGTTTCACCAGTGGAATTAACCCTGAAGATCCTTATGGTGAAACCCCAGTAGGTTATTTCTGTACACACTGTAATACTATATATATGCATATATATATATGAATATGTGTGTGTGTGTAATATAGTGAAAAATTGAAAAAGGACAAGTTCATAAAACGAGTGATTTTTAACTTTATTACATACTGTTGGATTCACTCCCATATATGCCCCCCATCCACCTAGGGTTGAGAACTTGGGGGGAGGGGGTCGCTGACGACCGCAAACTAAAGTGTAAACACAACGCTCTCCTATATAAGGGATGGAGCACTCTATGGTCGCCTTTACATACAAAGCGTTGTGCGTATTAAAACAGTTAAAATCCCCTTCGCATTCTGTAGGTGAAGACAGCCTGGCGGTTAAAGTGTCTGACTGATACTGAATCGATCGGATTTCAATCCCGGCTGTAGGTAGCTTACAAATGTCTAGCCACACTGAAGAGACTTGTTAATTCGAAATACGTGTCTGTGGATGACTATATATATATATATATATATGTGTGTGTGTGTGTGTGTGTAGAAAGTTTGTAGAAAAAACTTGATGTTCTGCTGACAGAAATCTGTTTCGACCATTCGCTGATATATATGGAAAGTAAATGGATATGAATCCAACAGTATGTGTAGAAAGTTTGTAGAAAAACAAGATGTTAATAGTTTTGCTGACAGAAATCTGTTTCGACCATATGAAGCGGTCTTAATCAAAGCAACTATGTATAATAGGAAAATATGAAATAAATAGATCGTTAATCACGAGGCACAAAACCCTCTCGATCAGGGCCGGAATTTTCAAAAATGTTTAAAATGCGTATTCTATGTTAAAAATAAAATAAATTTTATTTCTAAAAATTAGAAGCATTTTTATCATTAAAAAACTCAAAAGAGTTTTAACATAGAATACGCATTTTTTAAATTTTTTGAAAATTCCGGCCCTGATCGAGAGAGTTTTATGCCTCGTGATTAACGATCTATTTATTTCGTCTTTCCTATTATACATAGTTGCTTTGATTAAGACCGCTTCATATGGTCGAAACAGATTTCTGTCAGCAAAACTATTAACGTATTGTTTTTTCTACAAACTTTCTACACATACTGTTGGATTCATATCCATTTTACTTTCCATATATATATATATATATATATATATATATATATATATAAGTGAATGTATACATACGTGAGCTTGCATGTCTGCCTGTGGGTTGCTCTCTCTCTCTCTCTCTCTCTCTCTCTCTGTATCTCTACCCCCTCTCTCTCTCTCTCTTAGTCTTTTTCTCTCTCTGTTCAGAAGATAGGTATTTTTGGCTGTCCACCAAGATCGATAACTGACCACTGTCCGCACTGAAATTAAATGTCCGTTACACCTTCACTTGTCTACCTTTCGAAAAAATACCTCACCACTGCACCGAGTGACTCCGTCCATTCGCTGATATTGACCAAAAAAAAGCGGGGTGGAGTGGGTGGGAGGGGAGGAGAGAGAGATACAGTTGTGGTCAGGTCCTTCACGACCAGTTATCGCCAACACCAAAATTTGTCGGTGACCTTTGGCTTCTCTTCAAAATTTCACCCTTCTTATCGATTTCATCATTGTTGATATGGCCACTTCTCTCGATGAATAATTTCGAAAGGAAAAATGGAAAGCCAGAAAAAGTAGACAACAAAAACTATATCTATTATTGCGGAGTTTTTGCTTGTCTGTCCTCCCTCCATTTTACAATTATAGTCAATTGGTTGATTGGTTGGTTTGTTTGGTTTGTTTTGTTTTACGGCATATCAACCTCAGTGGGTCATTTAATGCCGATAAAGTTTTGAAATAAATCAATTCTTAATGGATAATAGAATTTTTTTATAAATACATTTTTCTATTTAGCGCATAGATGGGACCCTAACAGGTACTACCACTCCGGGTCAGAGTGGACCAGGGAGCAACGGTGATGAAGGGGCGCTCCACATTCCCCAAACCTCCAAAACTGGAACCTCACCATCAGATAGAGTTTAACGTCATTCCCAGGACATGTAGACCCGCAGCCACCGCCTTCTAGCACCCATAGGATAAAAAAGGGGTTGGGGCTTGCCATAAGGCAATAGGGTTGCCGGAAATCAT
>CM042174.1:62109467-62114467 GCA_023376005.1 Doryteuthis pealeii
CTCGTGTGTGTATCTGATCCTGCTGTCGCCGCGTATGCAGATGTTCAGCCGCGAAGGCGTGAAATATCACGTCCACACACATCTTGGTCGCCGCGATCTATGAGATTATCGAGAGAGACGCTCTCTATCTGGCACAATGTATTCGTACTCAGAAAGTGTCGCAATGACTGTGTACAAGATTGTGAGAAGCGAGAAGCGATGATTGTAGAGAGCGAGAGTACACAGCCTGAGACCTAGGTGGGGGTAATTATAGTCTTACTTTTACTGCATTGGATATAGCTTATAGTATGCTGAGTGATGACATGGTGTGTGTTAGTGATGTGTTGTGTGTGTGTGTGTGTGTGTGTGTGTGTAGTGTGTGGTGTGAGTGAGTAGGTACGAAGGAAAAAGAATGAATAAAGAAAAGAAAGTAAAGAATGGAATAAATAAAAAATCGAAATTTTATCAATATCACTTACACATGTGCTTTCGGTCAGGTTTGTTCATGTGTACACCGATTCAAACTATTATTGATCATTAACAGAGTTAAGACAAATTAAATGTGATAATAGATAAAGCCAATTTCTGGCACCAACATCATAATATATGAGAGCTCAAACGCACACATATGTATCTAAGCAGCACTGTGACGCGAGAGGGTCTGATCCGGAGAGGCGAGCGACAAGTCTAATAACAACTACGTCTATTCTATCTATCTCTATCCATACTACTATCTATCTATATTATCGGAGACTTAGAGAGAGAGAGCCTATACGCGTGTGGAGTGCTGAGAGCGATAGGTGCCACATTGGTATTATATATTTTCATATGTACATATGTTAGAAGAGGCGAGTGGACGAGAGAGAGATAGGCATGGGAGGCGCTCCATATAACGTGACGAGCGTTTAGTGATCCACGTAGCGATGTGTAGGTGTGATATATACACAACGATATCTACTTCTGAGAGAGGAGAGCACACAGCGGGGATATGATGAGTGGATATTAGCGGACATTATTGGGGCCGAGCGCAGCCGGAGAGAGCGCCGAGAATCAGATGATTGACATTAGACGACGCAATGCCCTCGGCAACGGAGTTTTTCAGATACTTTTTTTATCAAACCGTTTGAATAAAGAAAGTGACCTGAAGAAACTCGAGTGTCTCAGATACCCACGAGTGGAAATGGACCATAATTTCTATATCTCCGGTATTTAAGGCTTTTTTTCTTTACAAATTACTTTGCTCTGTTTATTAAAATTAAACCTTGAGTTCTCAAACGTGACCTGAACTCTCCATCAACATAATGTTGGAAAAAGAACCAGCTTAAAAGCATCCTTATACCAAGAAACTATTACCCCACAAAAGAGTACTTATATATATATATATATATATATATATATATATATATATAAATGAAAGAATGATCCTTGGTACAGATATGAATTATTTTGACATTTCTTTGTCTCCTCACTCTAATTCTCACACTTATATATATATATATATATGAATTTAACATTTTGAAAAAACAATTAGTAATTATTATCTGCTGACAGAATCTGTTTCGACGCCTCAGTAGAAGGGTCATCATCAACGAGCAAAAAAATATGAAAGAGATGATGACCCTTCTACTAAGGCGTCGAAACAGATTCTGTCAGCAGATAATAATTACTAATTGTTTTTTCAAAATGTTAAATTCATTCTGTCGGATTAATTTCCATTTATTTACACACACACACACACATATATATATATATATATATATATATATATATATATTATATAATATATATTATAAAAATGGGTACAAAGAGATAAGCTACTAAGATTCACCATAAGGATCTTCAGGATTAAATCCACTGAATTGATCGAGACACACGTGTAATCGACTGCAATTAATCGGTATCTCGATTAATTCAGTGGATTTAACCCTGAAGATCCTTATGGTGAAACTCGAGTAGGTTATCTATTGTACCCATTTTATAATAAATTTGCTCTACTTACGTATTGAGCACTTTTTATTTGTTATATCGCTGACTTACCCCCCTGAATTCTGCACTTCCTAACCATCGTGACCAAATTCACCGGTAAGTCACCTTTCCCTAATATATATATATATATATATATATATATATATATATATATATATATATATATATGTGTGTGGTGTGGTGTGGGGTGTGTGTGTGTGTGTGACAACTGGGAAGAGCTGGCACTGGAGAGAACTGACTGGAGAGTTCATGTGGATGATGGCTGTACCAGTTTTGAGAGTGAAAGAATCGTGCATGAAAACCTAATGCGTCAACTTCGAAAGGGTTACACCTGTCATATTGGAGAGAACATGGAGGGTTGGAAATGTCTGGCATGTAATCGAGTTTTGCTTCTAAGGCTATAATGCAAGATTTCTAAGTCTCACCTGGGTCAATCCAGGCAGATTCCAGGAGCAAACAATGTGTCTTGTGCTATCTGTGGCAAGGTCTGTAAGTCGGTTTCTGGTCTTAAGAGACATATGGTGGTGCATAAACATCAAATTTTATCGTCTGACTCATCTGATTCATCTGAATCATCTCATTCAACGGGAAGAAGTCTTTTCAATGTCATATTTGCATCAAACTTTTTGGATCTGCAGCAGGTTTGATGAGTCATTTGAGGGCTCATGAAAGGAAGGGTTCTGGTGGTGGAGTTGTGAGATTGTGAGAGACGGCAATGATCTGTAAACATTATGCTATTGCCATGTGTGTTTGTTTGTGTGTGTGTGTGTGTGTGTGTGTGTGTGTGTGTGTGTTACATTTGCTTCATATATTGATTCATTTCAACTGCAACAAGTCCTCTACAATTTTTGCTCAGGGACTGAATATGCTTTAGCTAGCTAAGTTAATTGCATTTGAAATGAATTATTACATGAAGCAAATTTAAAGTATTTTCCTTCATTTTACACAGTCACACACACATACATACATACATACAAATATAATATATATATATACATATTACCATAATATGACAGCAACAATTATATATATATATATATATATATATATATATATATATATATATATATATATATAAAGTAAAAAAACGCACCAAAACCCTATTTAAAAGATTGTTGAAGATAATTACTTTTTCTTGAGGGGTTGAATTTCCGATCTTTTCGAAGAAATTTTATAACTGGTAAAAAAAATGCAATAAAAATTAAGAAGCGCTGGAAAATATAGGAATAAAGTAACGAAGTGTAATATGAAATAATTGCGAATCTAAGACTTTGTTTTCTTTTCAAATAAACAAAATAGTTAATAAAATCTTGAAGTTATACAAGTAGTTCAGTTATAATGACTTTTACCGAAGAGTATGGCTCGCAGAAATACATCTCCAATCTCATCAATGGAGATGTTTATTTATCTGATTTTAAAAAAACAGTAAATCTATCTATCCATCTAACTATCTATCTATCGATCGATCGGTATAATATATATATATATATATATATATATATATATATACTTTGGTGCGGTACCAAGTTTCTTGGTACAAGGTGATTCTAGGTGGGTCTTAATTCTCTACCAGTAGTTTGTTGTAGAGTTCAGGTTCCGTTGAGAGCTCAATGTTTAATTATTGTAAACAGAGCAAAGTTATTTGGGAATAAAAGGCCTTAAATACCATGGGTATCGTGGTTATGGACCATTTCCTCTCGCGAGTATGCCCACGAGCTTCTTCAGACCACTGATATATTTTATTTCTATTGGGCATACTCGCGAGTGGAAATAGTCCATAACCATGATACCCATGGTATTTAAGGCCTTTTATTCCAAATATATATATATATATATATATATATATATATATATATATATATATATATATATATATAGAGGAAAAACGAGAAAAGAAATGTAGATGGATAAAAAACGAATTTAATCGATATCACTTTAATCGATATCACTTACATGTGTTTTGGTCAGTTATCAAAAATGTGTACGGATTACGCTATTATTATTATTAAAATAATCAGATAAAAAATAAAAATTCACTCTGATGAAGGTCGTAAAAAATCTCTCTGTGTACGGAATATTTTTACATTTTTCCTATTATCATTATCATCATTATTTCAATTACATCTGATTATTTTAATAACAATAATAGCGTAATCCGTATACATTTTGATAAACTGACCGAAACACATGTGTAAGTGATATCGATTAAAGTGATATCGATTAAATTCATATTTTATCCATCTACATTTCTTTTCTTTACTCATTTTTCCTCATATTGTCGGATTCAATTCCTATTCCTTTTTACACACACACACACACACACACACATATATATATATATATATATATAATATATATATATATATATATATATATATATATATAAGTTGGTATATATTTTATATACCAAACTTATTGTTAAATCCTCGCGGTGAGAAAAAAACCCAGCGAATAGTTTGACTGTAAAAAATATACTACCAAACTTCAACCGGGGAGAATTTTTTTTTTTTAAACCAAGATAATCGTACTAACCAAAAATAGTCTATCAGTACAATATTTTGGCCAAAAGAAAAAACCATTTATACGCATATATATATATAAGATATATATATATTTCATTCAAAACCGCCAGGAAACTAAAGCTAATGAGTAAAAAGTGCTCAAAACCTAAGTAGAGCAAAATAATAAAGATAAATCTAATGAGTCAGACGAACCTACTAAAAGTTTCGCTTAACGAATATATATATATATATATCTTGTCTATATATATAAAAGATATGAAACACCACAATTTGTCTAATATATATATATATATATATATATAATATATATATATATATATATATATATAATATATATATTTCCAACAACGCAATCTAGAAAACAATCAGAAACTAAATGGATTTTAAAAATTACAAACGCACGTGAAGGGATTAAACGCAGATATCGGAATTCTCCGTTATTACAAATATTTCACAAACGCTGCCACTTTCGATAACAACAGAGACAAAGAAACCGTTGAACAGTAACATTTG
>CM042174.1:62129467-62159467 GCA_023376005.1 Doryteuthis pealeii
AGATCTTTTGTCAATACCCCGCTTGTGGCGTCATTAGGATTGGTATCACACGGTGACTGTATCACCGTTCCTAAACCTTCCACTCGTACTAGACCATACAGAATCCGTAGTAATTCTTTTGTACTAATACAACATCTAAATAACAATTACCTTTTATGAATGCATTTATCGTAATTAATGTAAGAACTGTTGTGCGTGTTACGGTTGAAAGGATCACCATTAATTCCTTTCGTACAAAGAAAGCGAGGTTTACCCTTAATTATAATTTCGCCATTAAAAATCCCTTTTAAGCGTTCTTTTTTTTTCGCTGAGGAGCGCCGATCTCGACCCACACAGAATCTAACCCCTAACCCCAAAGAATCTGGTGTTAATCAGTGTGAAGTAGGCATTTTCCCTGCTAGTTCGCCACGGGCAGGATGTGACACAAGGTCGCAATTATGGGGCATCCGGCGAGTATTGACCTCGCTATAAAGGAGTAATGGATCTGCGAGATTAACTTGCAAAATCTTACATCACGATGGGACGCACAATTTTTGTTTAGCCACGAGTAGGATGTGATCCAGGGTCAAAAGGCATGGGGCATCCAGAGAAATAAAACTCGCTATTTAGCAGTAATGGATCTGCGAGATTAGCTGGCAAAATCTTACATCACGATGGGGACGTACAATTTTTGTTTAGCCACGAGTAGGATGTGATCCAGGGTCAAAAGGTACGGGGCATCCAGAGAAAAAACTCGCTATTTAGCAGTAATGGATCTGCGAGATTAGCTTGTAAAATATTACATCTGGATGGAGCGACCAATTTTTGTTTACCCAACCCCTTCACCAGGAGTGGGATGTGATACAAGGTTGCAAGTACGGGACATCCAGTGAGGATGGAACTCGCTATTCAATAGTAATGGATATGCGAGATTAGTTTGCAAAATAGTACATCACGATGGGACGCCCAATTTTTGTTTACCCAACCCGTTCGCCACAATTAGGATGTGATCCAAGTATGGGGCATCCAGTGAGGACCGAACTCGCTATTCAATAGTAATGGATCTGCGAGATTAGTTTGCAAAATAGTACATCAGGATGGGACGACCAATTTTTATTTTCCCAACCCGTTCTTCATGAGCAGGATGAGATCCAAGATTGCAAGTATGGGCATCCAGTGAGGACCGAACTCGCTATTTAATAGTATGGATCTGCGAGATTAGCTTGCAAAATAGTACATCAGGATGGAACGACCAATTTTTATTTATCCAACCCGTTTCTCCCACGATTAGGATGTGACACTCGGTCACAAGTACGGGGCATCCAGTGAGGATCGAACTCGCTATTTAGCAGTAATGGATCTGCGAGATTAGCTTGCAAAAGCTTACATCACGATGGGACGCACAAATTATTATTTACCCAACCCGTTCGTCATGAGTAGGATATGATCCAAGGTCAAAAAGTATGGGGCATCCAGCGAGGATCAAACTCGTTATTATTAATAATGGATCTGCGAGAACAGCTTGCTAACCATTACACCACAATAAGACGCCCTTTCTGACCGAACCCATTCCTCGCGGTTAGGATGTGATAAAGTCGCAAATATGGCACATCCAGAGAAAATTAAAATCGTTATTCAGTCATAATGGATTGACGGAACAAACTTGTTAACCATTACACTACAATAGGACACCCCTTCTCCTTTGCTACGTTTTGGATGTGACGCAAGGTCGTAAGTATGTGGCATACAGCGAGAATTGAACTCGCTATTAAGTTGTAATGGATCGGTAAGATTACATACACACACACACACACACACACACACACACTCATATATATATATATATATATATATATATATTGGTTTGTTGGTTGGTTTTGAAGGCTGTCACAATGCGAGTGTAAAGAAAAAAGAAGGTAACTATGATGTTTTTTTGTTAACCTGTCATTTATTTCTCAATATTTCGGGAAGAAATTCCCATCCTCAGAAGAATACTGGAACTGAAGTTGTCCTAGCGGCTGCTAGATTCGTTCTGTCTTGGTTCTTCCAAATTCTGTGTGTGTATGTGTATGGTTGGGGTGCTTGCTTATGTGTGTGTTTGTGTGTATAAGTGTGTGTGTGCGCGTGCTTGTGTGTGTAAATGTAAGCGTATGTGTGTGTGCGTGGTGCTTATGTCTGTGTGTCTGATCATTTCTTTTTTTTTCTTTACACTCGCATTGTGACAGCCTTCAAAACCAACCAACAAACCAATATATACACAATGCTTCAAGCAAATTACAAAACCCTTATATATATATATATTATTAGAGAGAGAGAGAGAGAGAATGATATATATATATATATAGAGAGAGAGAGAGAGAGAGAGAGAGATGATATAATATATATATATATATATATATATATATATAAGAGAGAGAGAGAGAGAGAGAGAGAGAGGGAGAGAGATGATATATATATATATATATATATATATTATAGATAGATAGATTGATAGATAGATAGATAGATAGATATTGGATGTATTAAAGTTTGGGCGTGATAAATAGTGCCTTACTAATAAGGTACACGTTCCATCATTGAAAGTCCATCAAAATCCATTCGTCTGTCCTAAAATCCGTATCATCCTTTGATCCATCCTCCCATATATCCATTGGATATATTCCGCCCATCTACTTCAGCCGATTTACGGATTTTGTCCCCTACTCTCTCTTCTTCCCGTCCGTCCCTTTCGCTCAACAGATCACCAACTCATTAGACTGAAGCAACGAGAGGATCATGGGATATGTCTATTTTAAACTTCCCCCGCCCCCGCCCCCGCCATTTCTATCCACTTGTGTGTAGAGTCGTTTATCCTAACCCAGACGTCCGTCCATTGATTTTTATTCACTGCTGTTATTACAATATCTAAAGCGTCAAGCAAGAAAGAAAAAAAAAAGAAGATCTATTTATTAATATTCGTGTTCGTTAATTGTACGACCGTTATCTGTCTTGCAACACCTTCTGGTTAAAAATGAGACCATCCAAATCATCCAAGATGAAATGCAAAAATACAAATGTTAATTATCTGATGTTGCTTAACTCTTAACATCCTATACCACCTCATTCCACCCGGTCGGAAGTCACATTCATTTTCCTAATCTACGCCAAACAATAGCCTTTATTTAAATGTAATATTAAACATATTTAGCAGTCTTTGATTTAAGGGAAATAACAGGTAACTTTAGATGCAAATATCATTTTTAGCATTTTTATAGATCCCTATAGTAATGGGGCTCTGGACTTAGAAAATTCTCAACAGGATGTTAAGAGTTAATCGCCGAATCCTTATTTCTTATAGGTGTTGTCACCTCAGCTAAATAGTGGAACATTCCGTTTTTATTGTGAATAAAGAATTAGAAGAAAAAGGACATGCTACATAGAGAAAAAAGGACATGCTACACAGAAAAAAAGGACATGCTACACAGACAAAAAAGGACATGCTACACAGAGAAAGAAAGAAAGAAAGAAAGAGAAAAAAGAGTGAGAGACAGGGGCCGGGTTAGCTCAGTCGGTAGAGCGTTCGGCTAGAAACCACAAAGTTCCTAGTTCGATACCGGTCCTCGCCAACTCAGCGTATGAGTAGCACAGGGATCTGTGCGGTAAAGTAAGGAGCTGATGGTAGGTGTGGCGCTCCACCTCAGATGCTAAAAAACAATCTCCTTGGTCTAGCGCTATTGAAAAGGGGATAGACCCCCTCGCTGACTGGCTGATACCGACTTTAGGCCGCCCCGTCGACTTTACTTACTTATATATTGAAATATTAGCAATAGCTCTTGAGTAAACATAGAAAACCGTAGACAGATCATCACTGATATGGAAATCTGATCTCACTCTTGAGCTAAATCGACAAATTCTTCCATGCCGTAGTTGTATCCGTACTACTGTACAGCTTCACCACTTGGACGCTAACGAGGCGCCTGGAGAATAAGCTAGATGGGAGTTGCACAAGAATGCTGCGCGCAGTCTTAAACTAATCCTGAAGACAACACCCCAAAAGAAGTCAGCTGTACGGCCACTTGCCCTTTATCACACAAACCATTCGAGTGAAACGAACAAGACATACTGGACACTGTTGGAGAAGAAAGGACGAACTCATTAGTGACGTTCTCCTGTGGAAACCTGCACATGGGCATGCCAGCGTGAGCCATCCAGCAAAGACCTACATCTACCAGCTCTGTACGGACACTGGATGCCGCACCAGAGGACCTCCCGAGGGCGGTTATTGAGAGGGACGGTTGGCGAGAAATTGTCAAGGACATCCGTGCTACTAGCGCAACATGATGATGATGATGATGATGATATGACTTTATATATACTGTATCAGCTGGAAGCCTGTGGTGTAATGGTTAAAGTCTTGGGAAATGGACTCGTCGCCTCGAGTTCAAATCCTGAACGTGTTAATTGCATTTCACTTGGCGCTAATACCCTTGGAAAAGTTATGAATCCTACTCTCCCTCCAGCTATGGGTAAATAGTAGGGCAGACTGGGCTATTTAGTATTGCTTATGCAACCGGTATAGGAGAAGGAAAACTCTGAATTCAAACCTGTTAAAAATCCGTTTAAGAAATTGACCTTGTGTCACATCCTGGTCGTGCAGATCGGTTGGTAAATAAATATATACTGCATCACCAAACATGTAATCCCAAAGATTTAAAAAATTAATATCACTTTAGATCAAGGTAGAGAACACTCTATATCCCTCTCCTAGACTGGTTACCTACCCAAGGCTGAAGGGCCCAGTCTGCCCTACTATTTAACCCATAGCTTATCTAATCTATCTATCTATCTATCTATCTAATATATATAAATATATATATATATATTATATATATATATATATATATATATATATTGTTTAAAAACAGTAAAGGTTTACTCCATGAGGGTATGGACACGCCGAAACGAGTTCGAACCCTGAACGCGGTTGTTTTTATTTCAGATAGCGCTAATACCCTTGGGAATGGTATGAATCCAACACTTCTCTCTCCAGCCAAGGGAAAATAGTAGGACATACTGGTCTCTCGCCTATTAGAACTACCAACTGGATTCTGTGAACAACAAAACAACTGACCCCCTATAATGGCGACAAGGATTCTAACACTATTTAACGTTTATTTGGCAACAGGTCTAGGAGAAGGAAAATTCTAAATTCTAACCAAAAAGTTTCTCTTCTCATTAGTTTTCTATAAACACTTGCATATATAACCTTATGTATACAGTACCATTAAGGTGCCAGGCCGCTAAACCATAACGTTGTGAGGCAAGGAGAGGGTGAGGCGTAGAGGAGAGTAGCCTCGACATCAAAGAGAGCCAGAAAGAGGGAGAAAAGACAGCAGCCCCTGAAAGCATCAGAGTTTGTGTGCAACCAGTGCACCAAAGACTGTCAATAGCCTGCAGAGTCATTTGCACAGATGAAGATATTTTTTCGGACACTACGCCATCGTCCTTAGTGGACGGAAAGGTGCCAGGTACATAGAGTATCATCCACAAATAATTACAACCAAACATTTTTTAAATCAATTTCACTCTTTTTAAGCCTCCATTTTTTCCAGCGAATTTAGAATCCATTTTAGTCAAGTGCGAAGACTTGTGTGTTCGGATTGTCAGATTTTGATACAAAACATTTTTTTCTAATCAAGAGAATAACAGAGAATAGTCTGATACATCTTTTCGTTATTTCCTAGTTGAGTACCATTACAGGCTGACCCAGAAAAAACAGAACCCAATTTATTTATTTATTTTCCCATTAAACTAACCCTAAACACCAACCCGGTTATTTCCTAGTTGAGTACCATTACAGGGTGACCCAGAAAAAACAGAACCCCAATTTATTTATTTATTTTCCCCATTAAACTAACCCTAAACACAAGCCGGTTATTTCCTAGTTGAGTACGATTACAGGGTGACCCAGAAAAAACAGAACCCCAATTTATTTATTTATTTTCCCATTAAACTAACCTTAAACACCAACCCGGTTAATTTCCTAGTTGAGTAACATGATTTACAGGCTGACCCAGAAAAACAGAAACAATTTTATTTATTTTATTTTCCCATTAAACTAACCTAAACACCAACCCGGTTATTTCCTAGTTGAGTAACATGATATTACAGGCTGACCCCCCAAAAAGACAGAACCTAATTTTTTATTTATTTTCCCATTAAACTAACCCTAAACACAACCCGGTTATTTCCTAGTTGAGTAACATGATATTACAGGCTGACCCCCAAAAAAAACAGAACCCAATTTTTTTATTTATTTTTCCATTAAACTAACCCTAACACCAACCCGGTTATTTCCTAGTTGAGTAACATGATATTACAGGGCTGACTCCAAAAAAAACAGAACCAATTTTTTTTATTTATTTTCCCATTAAACTAACCCTAAACACCAACCCGGTTATTTCCTAGTTGAGTAACATGATATTACAGGCTGACCCCCCAAAAAAACAGAACCCAATTTTTTATTTATTTTCCCATTAAACTAACCCTAAACACCAACCCGGTTATTTCCTAGTTGAGTAACATGATATTACAGGCTGACCCAAAAAAAAAAACAGAACCCAATTTTTTTTATATTTATTTTCCCATTAAACTAACCCTAAACACCAACCCGGTTATTTCCTAGTTGAGTAACATGATATATACAGGCTGACCCAAAAAACAGAACCCAATTTTTTTATTATTTTCCCATTAAACTAACCCTAAACACCAACCCGGTTATTTCTAGTTGAGTAACATGATATTACAGGTTGACCAGAAAAAACAGAACCCAAATTTTTATTTTATTTTCCATTAAAACTAACCCTAAACACCCAACCGTTATTTCCTAGTGAGTAACATGATATTACAGGCTGACCCAGAAAAAACAGAACCCAAATTATTTATTTATTTTCCCATTAAAACTAACCCTAAACACCACCCGGTTATTTCCTAGTGAGTAACATGATATTACAGGCTGACCCAGAAAAAACAGACCAAATTATTATTTATTTTCCTTAAACTACCCTAAAACCAACCCGGTTATTTTCCTAGTTGAGTAACATGATATTCCAGGCTGACCCCCAAAACAGAACCCATTTTTTTTATTTATTTTCCCATTAAACTAACCTAAACACCAACCCGGTTATTTCCTAGTTGAGTAACATGATATTACAGGCGACCCCCAAAAAATCAGAACCCCAATTTTTTTATTTATTTTCCCATTAAACTAACCCTAAACACAACACCGGTTATTTCCTAGTTGAGTAACATATATACCGGCTGACCCCCAAAAAACAGAACCCAAATTATTTATTTTATTTTCCATTAAACTAAACCCTAAACACCAACCCGGTTATTTCCTAGTTGAGTAACCTGATATTACAGGCTGACCCCCCCAAAAAACAGAACCCAATTTTTTTATTATTTTCCCATTAAACCTAACCCCTAACACACAGCCCGGTTATTTCCTAGTTGAGTAACATGTATTACAGGCTGACCCCCAAAAAAACAGAACCCAATTTATTTATTTATTTTCCCATTAAACTACCTAAACACCAACCCGGTTATTTCCTAGTTGAGTAACATGATATTACAGGCTGACCCCCCAAAAAAACAGAACCCAATTTTTAATTTATTTTCAGCATTAAACTAACCCTAAACACCAACCCTTATTTCTAGTTGAGTAACATAATATTACAGGGCTGACCCAGAAAAAACAGAACCCAAATTATTTTATATATTTCGCGCATTAAAACTACCCTATAACGACCAACCCGTTGTATTTCCTAAGTTGAGTAAACATGATATTACACGGGTGACGCCAGAAATAAACATGAAACACAATTGTTTTAATTTATTATTGCCTTAACCGTAACCCTATAACACGCTAACACCGAGTTATTTCCTAGTTGAGTACATGATATTACAAGGGGACCCAGAAAAAAACAGAACCAATTATTATTTATTTTTCCTCATTAAACTAACCCTGAAACACCAACTCGGTTTATGTTCCTAGTTGAGTAACATGATATTACACGGCTGACGCCAGAAAAAACAGAACGCCAAATTAATTTATTTATTTTTCCCATTAAACTAACCCTAACACCAAGCCGTTATTTCTGAGTTGAGTAACGATATTACAATGGCTGACCGCAGAAAAAAGCAGACCCCGGAAAATTGTTTTATATTTTCCCATTCAACTAAACCTAACACGCAACCGTTATCTTCGCTAGTTGAGTAACATGATATTAACAGCTGACCCAGAAAAAACACAAACGCCAAATAAATTTATTTATTTTTCCATTAAAACAACCCTAGAAACACCAACCCGGTTATTTCCTAGTTGAGTAACATGATATACAGGGGTGACCCAGAAAAAACAGAACCCAAATTATTTATTTATTTCCCCCATTAAACTAACCCTAACACCAAAAGCCGGTTATTTTCCCTAGTTGAGTAACATGATATTACAGGGTGACCCAGAAAAAACAGAACCCAATGTTTTATTTATTTTCCCATTAACTACCCTAAACACCAACCCGGTTATTTCCTAGTTTGAGTAAACTATATATTCAGGTGACCCTGAAAAAACAGAACCAAATTATTCTATATATTTTCCCATTAAACTAACCCTAAACACCAAACCCGCTTATTTCCTAGTTGAGTAACATGATATTACAGGCTGACCCAGAAAAAACAGAACCCAATTGTTTTATTTATTTTCCCATTTAAACTAACCCTAAACACCAACCCGGTTAATTTCCTAGTTGAGTAACATGATATTACAGGCTGACCCAAAAAAAAACAGAACCCAATTTTTTTTTATTTATTTTCCATTAAACTAACCCTAAATACCAACCCGGTTATTTCCTAGTTTGAGTACCATGATATTACAGGCTGACGCCAAAAAAAAACAGAACCCCAAATTATTTATTTATTTTCCATTAAACTAACCCTAAACACCAAGCCGGTTATTTCCTAGTTGAGTAACATGATATTACAGGGTGACCCAGAAAAACAAAACCCAATTGTTTATTTATTTTCCCATTAAAACTAACCCTAAACACCACCCGGTTATTTCCTAGTTTTGAGTAACATAATATTATCTGGGTGACCCAGAAAAACAGAACCAAATTATTTATATATTTCCCATTAAACTAACCCTAACACCAACCCGCTTATTTCCTATTGAGTAACATGATATTACAGGCGACCAGAAAAAAACAGAACCCAATTGTTTTATTTATTTTCCCCATTAAACTAACCCTAAAAACACCACCCGGTTATTTCCTAGTTGAGTAACATGATATTACAGGCTGACCCAAAAAAAAACAGAACCCAATTTTTTATTTATTTCCCATTAAACTAACCTAAAACACCAACCCGGTTATTTCCTAGTTAGTAACATAATATTACAGGGCTTGACCCAGAAAAAACAGAAACCAAAATTATTTATATATTTTCCCATTAAACTAACCCTAAAACACCAACCCGGTTATTTCCTAGTTGAGTAAACATGATATTACAGGCTGACCCAGAAAAAAACAGAACCAATTGTTTTATTTATTTTCCCATTAAACTACCTAAAGAAACACCAACCGCGTTATTTCCTAGTTGAGTAAACATGATTTACAGGGTGACCCATGAAAAACAGAACCCAATTGTTTTATTTTATTTTCCCATTAAACTAACCCAAAACACCAAACCCGTTTCCTAGTATGATAACATGATAACAGGCTGACCCAGAAAAAACAGAACCCAATTGTTTTATTTATTTTCCATTAAACTACCCTAAACACCAACCCGGTTATTTTTCCTAGTTGAGTAACATGATATTAAGGGTGACCCAGAAAAAACAGAACCCAAATTATTTATTTATTTTCCCATTAAACTAACCCTAAACACAACCCGGTTATTTCCTAGTTGAGTAAACATGATATTACAGGCTGACCCAGAAAAAAACAGAACCCAATTGTTTTATTTATTTTCCCATTAAACTGACCTAAAAACACCAAGCCGGTTATTTCCTAGTTGAGTAACGATATTACAGGCTAACCCAGAAAAAACAGAACCCAAATTATTTATATATTTTCCCATTAAACTCACCCTAAAAACACCAACCCGGTTATCTTCCTAGTTGAGTAAACATGATATTACAGGGCTGACCCAGAAAAACAGAACCCAATTATTTATTTATTTTCCCATTAAACTAACCTAAACACCAGCCCGGTTATTCTAGTTGAGTAACATGATATTACAGGGTGACCCAGAAAAACAGAACCCAAATTATTTTATTTATTTCCCATTAACTAACCCTAAACACCAGCCCGGTTATTTCCTAGTTGAGTAACAGATATTATAACAGGCTGACCAGAAAAAACAGAACCCAAATTATTTATTTATTTTCCCATTAAACTAACCTAAACACCAACCCGGTTATTTCCTATTGAGTAACATGATATTACAGGTGACCCAGAAAAAAAAAACAGAAAAAAAAACCCATATTTGATACANATTAGTAAATGTTTGAACATAATTTTAATAGAATATAATTATATATATAATTGATTTATAAACTCTTATGATAGATAGATGAATAGATAGATAGATTGATAGATAGCTACGTTCATAAAGATAGATGGATATTTAATCGATAGATGTATAAGAATAGATAATAGATAATATGATAGAATAAGAGATTGGATAAGTAAAGTAAAAGACTTACCATATGTATAGAATGTTGATTGAAACTGATAGATAGACCAGACAGTTTAAGTTATAATTACAAATGTATAAGATAGATAGTAGATATTCCATTATATATTTTTTTTGGGGATATATTATATATATAAATGAAGTATTAATTTATATGAAATATAGATTATTTTTTATTATTAAATTGGAGAATAGAGAGTAAGAGGAGAGAGAGAAGAAGAAGAAGAGAGTAGAGCATAGAGAGAGATGATGAGAGAGTAGGGGAAAGGTGGATGAGAGAGAGAATTATATTATATATTATAATAAAATTATATATAAAATATATAATATTAAATCTATTATAATATAAATATATTATATACCGGTACTTAATGTTATAGAGTTATTATAATCTAACTCTGATACGTGTATCCAACTAAGATATATATATATATATATATATATATAAGTATTTAAGATATATATATCTATATAACCATATATATAGTATATTAATTATTATATTATTAAATAATTGACTTATAATTTTTTTTATATTATAGCATTATTAGATATTATATATATATATATACTAGTATAGTATATAATATATATATATATTATAATATATATATAAATATATTATGTATTAATATACTTAATAATATATACTAATATATACATTGGTATAGTAAGTATTATTTAATAATTAATATATAATTATATATATTATATATATATATAATAGTATTAAGATATATATATATATATATATAATATATTATATATATATTAGTTATTAACATTATTATTATATATATATATATATATATATATATAATTTAAGATGATATATAGTATATAAATTATAGTATTATATATAATTTAAAAATAAAACATATTATATTATAAATATATAATAAAAAATTAAGATATAATTATTATTATATATATAAGATATATATATAATATATATATAGTATTATAAAATTACTATATATATATAGTGTATATATATACATATATATACATCATATAATGATTACTATATATTATCTCATACAAATTGTGTTTTAAAAAGTTATAACATATATATGTATGTATGTTATATATATACTATACATATATATGAATATATATCGATTATAATTATATTGTAAAATATATCATATATCGTAATAAAATATAACTATATAAATACATCACTGACTGATACTATAAACTTTTTTTATTTCATCTCTCTAATATATTATCATTTTTAAAATACACGCAATAATATAATAAGTATGAATAACATCATATTAATACACAAATATAACATATATATTATAATTACGATATAAGTATATATATATTATATAAAAAACATTTATAAATATATAATAATTGTATGGTATATATATGTATATATACATGTATATCGTATTATAGAATATATAAAAGATATTATATTATTATATATATATATAATAATATATACATAATACATATACTATATATATGTATATATATATACTATCAATATATATATATTTATGTGTATAAACGTATGTTCTATATATACATGTTTATGATATATGTATTATATATATAATATGCATTATTTTATAAAGACTATATATATATTATATAATATATATATATATATATATATATATAATAAAGAGAGAAGTGAGAGTGTGTGTGTGTGTGTGTGTGTGTTGAGAGAGAGAGAGAGAAACAAGAGAGAGAACAGAGAGAGAGAAAAACAGAGAGAGAGAAAGAGAGAGAGAGAACAGAGAGAGAGAAAGAGAGAGAGACAGAGAGAGAGAGAAACAAAGAGAGAGAAACAGAGAGAGAGAAGAGAGAAACAGAGAGAGAGAAAACAGAGAGACAGAGAAACAGAGAGAAAGAGAGAAGAGAAAGAGAAAGAGAAGAGAGAGAGAGAAAAAGAGAGAAGAAGAAAGACAAGAGAGCCGAGACAAAGAGAGAGAAACAGAGAAAGAAGAAGAGAGAGAGGATAGAAAGAGAGCGAGACAAAGAGAGAGAGAGAGAGAAGAGAGAGAGAGAGACGAAGAGAGAGGAGAGAGAGAGAGAGATTTGCTATACAAGAATTAATTGGTGTGAACAACATAGCAACGTGCACCAAAAAAAAAATTCCTCACTAAACCATTTGTCGTTTCTCTCAGTTTTCCTTTGAAGTTTTTGAAAGAAATTTTCGTGCATTTGTTTGAGTTTTCTACGGTGATGAAGCTGGTGAATAATGAATAATTTAACATTTTTTCTTCTCTCTCCTAATTTCTGTTTGAAGATTGTTGGATAATTCAAGAAACTTTAGTAACAAAAACCTCCTTTGGATATGTTAGTTTTTTTAGACCTGCTCTGCCATAAAGCATCGTGTACTTTTTATTTCCTTTTCTTCTTTGCATTTTATATATGTGTTGTTTTGTCTTGTAACCGAAACTACATCACTCCTCAAGTCACAATTCCCTTAGTTATTACGTCACATTCTCCATGATTTTATTTTTATTTAACTTCAATTATTTATAAAATTGTTGTACATTATTAATACTTGTGGATCATTTATTGGGCATTGCAGTCTCGTAAGACTATGCAGTTCTTGTGCCCCTGAAGTTAAAGCGCCTCTTGTGACTGTGAAATCTAATGTTCGAAAAAACATTCTCGATACAGATGTCGCATTTGCAGGCTGTCCTGAAGATTGTTGATGTGCCGGTGCTTTGTTGCGCTGCTTTGGCGCTCATGGTGTTGCGCCAGGCTGGCTCAGACATGAACTGTCCGCTGAGTCTATTTTTATTTAAACCTCAGTCATTAATAAAATTGCTTTACATTATTCATACTGTGACCATATCTAACATTCTCGATATTTACCAGTACCCCACGTGCACAGCGTTTAGGCACAAGGCCATATTAATGTGGGACCACCCAAAGCCGAGAAGCTCATAGGTGGTGGGTGCAAAAAATGCCTTGATCTCGTCGGGCATTCCCATTCAAGGAGGGCCTCAGGCACTGGAAAATAAACACAGATCTGCCCCTTTAAATCAAGGGGGCGAGTGTTGCCTGGGGGATGACCCTCTGGGATCAACGTATGTTAACTTGTATGTCCAGGATCGAAAGCCACTGGACCCCCGTCGAACAGTAAGTTAGAGGTATTTTGCCTCTCACCCCACTTATGATGGCGTGACACAAGACATTTTTATGTGGGTCCACCACAAACCCGAAACTCATGGTGGTAGCACAAAAATGCGTTGATCCCGCGGCATTCCTCCTGAAAGAGGGCACCTCAGCCTGGCAATAACATGCCAAGTCTCCTTTGTCCCTTTTAATCAAGGGACAGGTGTTACTTGGGGGGATGGCACCTTGAGGTCAATGATGTAAACTCGTAAGGTCCAGATGTTGCATAGCGCCTTCTTTACCGGCACTAAATAGGTATATGTTATTACCTTTCTTACTTCTTACCTCTGTCGTCTATTCTTCCGGCCGGCTTCTGATCGTTTATCATCTATCTTGGTCTGGTATATCTTCTAAGGTCTCGTCTGGTCTTCTATTGAGGATTCCGGGTCTGGTTTCTGTGGGGATCATTCCTTATCAGAAGCCCTGTGTCATTGTTGGTTTTTAGTAATAAACATACAAGACTTCGATTATGTTGATGTTACTTTATTCCAGTTCCCCACCCAGACAATCTGCGCAGATGAGGCTTACATGTTGCTAGCTCGGCTTCTAACTTCTAACTGACTAAGTTACTTACTTAGTATCCTTAAACCGGAGGGGGCCTTCTATTGCCTTTCGGTTCTCACTGTTCCATCCGCAGAACGCAAGGTGAGATCGAGGTCAAGCTCCGTCACTCACTCTCAAGGCCATCAGCTGTACTGATCGCCATAATGATTTCTACAATACCTTAAAAATGTATTAGGGATCCAATTATTATGTAACACAGAGGCCGAAGCTCACTGTCTCTCCTGATCGAAACCGGAAGTTCGATAGGTATTTGCCTCTCATCACACTTATGAGGCGTGACACAAGGAGATTTTTATGTGGGCTCCCTTACAAGCCGAGAATAGGTGGTAGGCAGAAAAATGCTTCGATCCAGCAGGCGCTGGGCAATAAACCCAGCCCTTACCCCCTCAATCAAGGAGGCAGGTATTCTCTGGGGGTATAGCCCCCTGGGATCGACGCTATTAACTTGTAAGATCCAGCAGCCGAAGCTCACTGGACCCCGGGTCGAAACCAGAAGTTCCATATGTTGGACATATCTACATAATAATAACATGTAATTGTATTTATATATTCAACAAAATAGTGGTTTAAAGTGTGAATGGGAAGGCTAATTTGCATATTGATATACAAAATTTGGTTTGGTTTGGTTTGTTTTGTTTTACGGCATATCAACCTCAGTGGGTCATTTAATGCCGATAAAGTTTTGAAATAAATCAATTCTTAATGGATAATACAATTTTTTTTATAAATACATTTTTCTATTTAACCCATAGATGGGACCCTAACAGGTACTACCACTCCAGGTCAGGGTGGACCAGGGAGCAATGATGATGAATGGGGTGCTCCACATTCCCCAAACCTCCAAAACTGGAACCTCACCATCAGATAGAGTTTAACATCATTCCCAGGACATGTAGACCCGCAGCCACCGCCTTCTAGCACCCATATGATAAAAAGGGATTGGGGCTTGCCATAAGGGCAATAGTGTTGGGAAAATCATATAGGTGCTAGGGCTTGACGTGACCAGCCGATTGATCGGAGGGGGCCTCTCCGACCGCCCGTCTAGCCCAAGATAGGACCAAAGTGGAGTATTGCATGTCATGAACTGCTCATCCACCTGGGCTCTATCCTTAAGCATCACGGGTCGCCACCTACGGCCAACAGGTAGTTCAATTGGGGGAGTCTTACAACTCTGCAGAAGTGCAGTCGGTGCATTCTAACGCCTCAGCCGACAGGGCGGATACAAAATTTGATTTTAATAAATATGTGCTAAGTACTATTGATTTTTAGTTCTTCGGTTTTATTTTAATGAATACGAGCCAAAATCTCGTAGATAAATAAGAATAAATAACTGTAATTTTATTATTTACTTCCTATTTCAACAAGATAGTTAAATAAGGAAAATTTTGAAATGTAAAGCAGGAGTGAGAGAGAGTAAGTTTCAGTTGTTCTATTTTTCGTTTACACCCCTTTCTGTTTCAAATCTTTTTATCTGAATTCTTATTTAGTTTCATTAACCTTTCAAATTAATAGTAATATTTTATTACATTAAAAATTAAATACTTGCACCTGGAGGGTTCATATATTTGCTAGTATATATATATATTATATATAATATATATATATATATTATATATATATATATATATATATATATATGCTTTATTTCATCCAATATTTCGGGTGGCCTCCAATCTTTTTCAAGACTTAGTGTAGAAAAGCTGAATGTGATTCAAAAGGAAAATAGAATGGATATGAAAGATATATATATATATATATATATATATATATATCTTTCATATGTATTCTATTTTCCTTTTGAATCACATTCAGCTTATATATATATATATATATATATATATATATATATATATATATATATATATATATATATATATATATAGTTAAAAATCAATGGTAAAATGAATGAATGGATGAAATAAAATTGAAATGATGGGGAAAATGAAAGATCCTTTTCAGGGGACCCTTCTAAAAAGTATCAAAACAATTTTTGAAAGTTGGGTCCCTGATAGAAAGTTTTCCTCATCTATTATTAGACTCCTTTGAAGCATCAAGTTAATATAATTATTCTATAAGTTATTAGAGAAGATAAAATCCGTCTCTTACCTGGTGAGAATGGGTTTGAATTTATATATATATATATATATATATATATATATATACACACACACATATATATATATATATCTTATTATAATGGAGATTGTGGGTTTGTCTGTCTGTAACCGAAACTATATTACTAATCAAGTCACAATTCCTTTTGTTATTTATAGCACATTCTCCATGATTTTATTTTTAATTTAAACTTCAATTATTAATAAAATTATTTTACATCATTAAGACTGTTGACCATATCTACAAACTATTAACATGCAATTGTATTTATATATACAACAAAATAGTGGTTTACAGTGTGAATGGGAAGGCTAATTTGCATATTGATCTTAAAAATTTGATTTTAATCAATATATGCTTAGTATTATTGATTTCTAATTGTTTGGTTTTATCTTAATGAATATGAGCAAAAATCTCGGGGATAAATCTTTAAAAAAAATCCATTAACAAGAAGAAATAATTGTAAATTTATTCCTTACTTCCTATTTTAACTAAAGAGTTAAATTAGGAAAATTTACCAATGATAGACAGGAGTAATGGTAAATGATGGAAGAGTTAGTTTCAAAGTTGTTCTATTTTTCAATCATACTCCCTCTCTTCCAATTTTTTTTATCGACATTCTTATTAGTTTCTAATTTAATATAATATTTTATTAAATTAAAACTTAAATACTGGCAGCCGGAGGGTGCATATATTTGCTAGCAAGAATAAATAACTGTAATTTTATTATTTACTTCCTATTTCAACAAGATAGTTGAATAAGGTAAATTTTGAAATAAAAAGCAGGAGTGAGAGAGAGAGAGAGTAAGTTTCAGTTGTTCTATTTTTCGTTTACACCCACTCTGTTTCAAATCTTTTTATCTGAATTCTTATTTAGTTTCATTAACCTTTCAAATTAATAGTAATATTTTATTACATTAAAACTTAAATACTTGCACCTGGAGGGTTCATATATTTGCTAGTATATATATATATATATATATATATATATATATATATATATATATATATATTATATATATATGCAAGTATTTAAGTTTTAATGTAATAAAATATCGTATTAAATTAGAAAGTCTAATGAAACTAAATAAGAATGCAAATAAAACGATTTGAAACAGAGGGAGTATAATCAAAAAAATAGAACAATTGAAATTTACTCTTCCATCACTCTCGTCTTTCATTGTTATTTTTTCTAATTTAAGTATTTAGTTATAAGAGGCAGCAAAGAATAAAATGACAGTTATTTTTTCTTGTTAATGGATTTCATTTAAGATTCATTGAAGAGATTTTTGCTTATATTCATTAAGATAAAACCAAACGGTTAGAAATCAATAATACTAAGCACATATTTATTAAAATCACATTTTTAATATCAATATGCAAATTAGCTTTCCCGTTCACACAGTAAACCGCTATTTTGTTGTATATATAAATATAATTGCATGTTGTTAGTATGTAGATATGGTTAACAGTATTAATGATGTAAAACAATCTTATTAATAATTGAGGTTTAAATAAAAATAAATTCATGGTCAATTTGACCTCAATAACAAAGGGAATTGTGACTTGAGTAGTGATTTAGTTTCGGTTACAGAGAGAAAAGCACACAATCTCCATTATAATAATAATAATAATATATATATATATATATATATATAGTTAAAAATCAATGGTAAAATGAATGAATGGATGAAATAAAAATGAAATGAGGGGTATAAATGAAAAATCCTTTTCAAGGGACCCTTCTCAAAAATATTAAAACACTTTTTGAGAGTGGGGTCCCTGATAGAAAGTTTTTCTCTTCTATTATTAGACTCCTTTGAAGCATCAAGTCAATATAATTATTCTATGAGTCATTAGAGAAGATAAAATCCGTCTCTTACCTTTGTAATATCTGTTGAGAATGGGTTTGAATTTATATATATATATATATATATATATATATATATATATATATACACACACACACACACATATATATATATATCTTATTATAATGGTGATTGTGGGTTTGTCTGTCTGTAACCGAAACTATATTACTAATCAAGTCACAATTCATTTTGTTATTTATACCACATTCTCCATGATTTTATTTTTAATTTAAACTTCAATTATTAATAAAATTGTTTTTACATCATTAAGACTGTTGACCATATCTACATACTAATAACATGCAATTGTATTTATATATACAACAAAATAGCGGTTCACAGTGTGAATGGGAAGGCTAATTTGCATATTGATCTTACAAATTTGATTTTAATCAATATATGCTTAGTATTATGGATTTCTAATGGTTTGGTTTTATCTTAATGAATATGAGCAAAAATCTCGGGGATAAATCTTTAAAAAAATCCATTAACAAGAAGAAATAATTGTAAATTTATTCCTTACTTCCTATTTTAACTAAAGAGTTAAATTAGGAAAATTTACCAATGATAGACAGGAGTAATGGTAAATGATGGAAGAGTTAGTTTCAAAGTTGTTCTATTTTTCAATCATACCCCCTCTGTTCCAAATATTTTTTTATCTGCATTCTTATTCAGTTTCATTAGCCTTTCTAATTTAATATGATATTTTATTATATTAAAACTTAAATACTTGCAGCCGGAGGGTGCATATATTTGCTAGTATATATATATATATATATATATATATATATATATATATATCTTGTCTGGTTAACTTATATATATATATATATATATAATATATATATATATATATATACTAGCAAATATATGCACCCTCCGGGTGCAAGTATTTAAGTTTTAATGTAATAAAATATTGTATTAAATTAGAAAGGCTAATGAAACTAAATAAGAATACAGATAAAAAGATATGAAACAGAGGGAGTATGATAAAAGATTTGAAACAGAGGGAGTATAATAAAAAATGGAACAACTGAAACTTATTCTTCCATCACTCTCGTCTTTCATTGTTATTTTTTCTAATTTAAGTATTTAGTTAAAAGAGGAAGTAAAAATAATAAATGACAGTTATTTTATCTTGTTAATGGATTTCATTTAAATTCATTGAAGAGATGTTTGCTTATATTCATTAAAAAAAACCAAACAGTTAGAAATCATTAATACTAAGCACATATTTATTAAATTCAATTTTTTAATATTAATATGCAATTAGCCTTCCCGTTCAAACTGTAAACCGCTATTTTGTTGTATATATAAATATAATTGCATGTTGTTACTATGTAGACATAGTTAACAGTATTAATAATGTAAGATAATTTTATTAATAATTGAGGTTTAAATAAAGATAAAATCCTGTAGAATGTGACGTTAATAACTAAGAGAATTGTGACTTGAATAGTAATATAGTTTCGGTTACAGACAGAAAAATACACAATCTCCATTATATATATATATAACAGCAGTATTTTTCGGTTTCGTAGTTTAGTGTATAAAGAGTCTGTGTTATTTTAAAGCTGTAAGAGAGTTTTCAATATGTTTGTATTCTTCTTCTATGTACTGTTATTATCAATTTTAATTAAAGCAAAAATGAAAGAAAGGATGAAAGAAGAGATAGAAGAGCAAATGTGAAAGTGTAGGAATGGAGTAGCAGAGTGGTTGCAAATTTGTAGTTATTTGCGCGTAACTTGACAATTGCCCGAGTAGCAATTTCGTAAATGGTTTGATTTCTTGTAGTACTGTGGACTGCATATTCGCAGTGGCCGTAGGTAGGAACCTATTATGAGGACCGTTTTAATTTTGTTGTTGCGTTGGGAGCAAACGTGTACGTAGTCATATTTTTTAGCATCCTTCGGACCTGCTGTCACTTGGTTTTTAGTAAAAACCACCTGTTATTATGGGAGTGAAAAAGTCGCGGGAAGTAAAGAAACGACAGCAGAGGAATCAGGAATATTAAAAACGATTAAAGAGAAAACCTTCTCACAAATAATTCTTTGAGATATTTGATCGACCAAACGCTGACCCAGCAGGCGGCTTTGAGTTGCAGGCCTCAAAAGGAAAGAACCTAGTTCTTACTGACTTTGGCACTGAACACTTGGGTAAACCAAAGCGAAAACTTTTCAAAGGAAGAGGTTGGCAGTGAGTGCAGAATTCTGCCTTGCATGTGATGGGTTGACTGGCTGGCTGGCTGGTTGGCTGGCTGGCTGTCCAAGTTAGGGATGTCGTTGAAACGTCTGTGTGGGCTGTACAAAAAAGGGATACGTGCTATGTGTGGGTCAGTTTTCATAGAAAAAATTGTCGGTTAGTTCCAAGGATCTGGTTTTGATCATGTGCCACCAGCAGTTATGTAATATCGACAATCTGTGACCCCTGAATGCATTGTCGTGTCAGCGAGACCATGTATACCACAAACCATATTGCTTACGAAGAAGTAAACTATCCCCCACAAAGTTATGACTTTAAACGGTATCCAAGGCTCGTGTTTCCAAGTTATGACTTTAAAAGTCATCCAGTGGTGAGGCTCGTGTTTCTGAGTTATGTCTTTAAACGCCATCCAGTGGTGAGGCTCGTGTTTCCAAGTTATGACTTAAAACGCCATCCAGTGGTGAGGTTCGTGATTTGGCATTCTGGGGAGTGTAAAGTCAGCCAATTCTACGAGGTCATTGGCTCAAATAGATATGCTTGGTTTGGTTTGGATAATTAGATTTTACGGCATGTCAACCATTGTTGGGTTATTTTATGCCGAATTATATTCTATGCATGTTTTTTTCATGTTTGATGGGTATTCTTTCTTTTTAATTCTCAGTTTCTTAAAAACATTTTTTATATAAGTTTCATGCGCACTCACACATATATACACAAGCACACCCACATCACTCGTAGGCGAGAAACTGTCAGTAACCAGGCACCGTTGAGTCCATGTCCACGCTAACTTAACTTAGATATAAATGCTCTATCTATGATATTGAGCACTGTTTACTTATAAATATAGTATTTTGTAGCTGAGTAATCGATGACTACACGGATGGTCAGAGAGGTCCCTCCGATCAATTGGTTGGTAACATCAAGCCCTAGCAGCTCTATGATTAGCCCAACCCTATGCCCTGATGGCGATTCCCAACCGTTTTTATCAAATATGTGATAGAAGGTGGTGACTGGGTAGGACCTTATTTTTTTTAAAGACCAGAACTACCAAATCATCTTTAAATATATTTCGAATTAAACAATTTAGATTTCGCTTGAGTTGTAAACACATTACGCATTCAATTTAATAATCTTAGTTGTAGCTCCGTATGACACAAGGCCACGATAAAAAGTCATCAAACTCTGTTCTTAAAGATTTCACAACTTCCATGGCTACATACACCCTCTTGTATGTAACAAATGTAAAATGAAAAGTGAATAACTAACACAGACATTCGATTCAATCAATATTTCCTCTCTATTTGTAGAGAGACTTCTTCAAAATTATTTCCGTCCTGTCGGCGGTGGTGTAGAATACGCCAACTGCACCTCTGTAGAGGGATATTACCTCCACCCAATGGAGGCACCTGTTGGCCGTCGGTGGCAACCCATGATGCTGAAGTACTGGTAGCTGAGCAGACAGTGACTTGCAACAGTCCAATTAAAATCCCTTTTAACTATACACATCATGATTTAGATAGTTTCTGTTGTTAGCAGTGGATTAGGCTATTCTTCTGTGTCATTTCATTAAATTATATATACAAAACTGGTTGCATGACAAAAATAGTACTGCCCTTTTCCATTGCAATGGGGAGGTGCTGCCTGCGAGGATGAGTCTACTGAAGTTGGTCCTGTGCCAGACTAAAATTATAACCGAGCCATCTCATGTAACTTGTCACCCCAGTCAAATATATCTATATTTTAAGTTTTAAAATCCCCTTTAACTATACACGTCATCGTTTACATTGTGTCACTTGTTAGTGCCTGGCTATGGCATTCTTCTCTGTCTTTTCTTTAAGTTACATTTACAAAACTGGGCGCATGAAAACATAGCACTATCATTTCCCCTGTCAAGGGGGAGGTGCTGCCTGTGAGGATGAACCTCCTGAAGCTGGTCTTATGCCAGACTAAAACAATAACCGAGCCATCTTATATAATTTGTCATCCCTACCAAATATATCTGCTTGTCAGACGGTTACAATGCCGAGGTAGTTATTGATTTTTTTTTGTCTTCTTCGAAAGGAGATTTTGAATAGATTTTCAATGGACGAATTTTTTTTTTTTTTTTTTGGGGGGGTGTTTGTTTTAGATAAGATAATCCAAAATGTTCGATTTATCATCTTTCAAATTTAGTGAAAGTCAATTCTTCAAATTGAAATAAGAAAAAAAAGGGTTATTATTTATTAACCCTAACCCTAAACACTAACCCTAACCCTTGTTGGACTTAAACTTGAAAAAAAATTAAAATTATCAGTTTTATTACAAAATTTGTGGGTTCTGTTTTTTCTATGTCACCGTGTAATATTATGTTACTTAACTAGTGGGGTAGGGTTAGGGTTTAGGGATAGGGTTAGAGTTTAGGGTTAGGTTTGGGGCTTAGGTTAGTTTAAAGGAAAAAATAAATAAATAATTTGGGTTCTGTTTTTTCTGGTCAGCCTGTAATATCTCAACTAGGAAATAACCGGGTTGGTGTTTAGGGTTAGTTTAATGGGAAAATAAAATAAATAATTGGGTTCTGTTTTTTCTGGGTCACCCTGTAATATCATGTTACTCAACTAGGAAATAACCGGGTTGGTGTTTAGGGTTAGTTTAATGGGAAAATAAATAAATAATTTGGGTTCTGTTTTTTCTGGGTCACCCTGTAATATCATGTTACTCAACTAGGAAATAACCGGGTTGGTGTTTAGGGTTAGTTTAATGGGAAAATAAATAAATAATTTGGGTTCTGTTTTTTCTGGGTCAGCCTGTAATATCATGTTACTCAACTAGGAAATAACCGGGTTGGTGTTTAGGGTTAGTTTAATGGAAAATAAATAAAAAAATTGGGTTCTGTTTTTTCTGGGTCAGCCTGTAATATCATGTTACTCAACTAGGAAATAACCGGGTTGGTGTTTAGGGTTAGTTTAATGGGAAAATAAATAAAAATTTGGGTTCTGTTTTTTCTGGGTCAGCCTGTAATATCATGTTACTCAACTAGGAAATAACCGGGTTGGTGTTTAGGGTTAGTTTAATGGGAAAATAAATAAATAATTTGGGTTCTGTTTTTTCTGGGTCACCCTGTAATATCATGTTACTCAACTAGGAAATAACCGGGTTGGTGTTTAGGGTTAGTTTAATGGGAAAATAAATAAAAATTTGGGTTCTGTTTTTTCTGGGTCAGCCTGTAATATCATGTTACTCAACTAGGAAATAACCGGGTTGGTGTTTAGGGTTAGTTTAATGGGAAAATAAATAAAAATTGGGTTCTGTTTTTTCTGGGTCACCTGTAATATCATGTTACTCAACTAGGAAATAACCGGGTTGGTGTTTAGGGTTAGTTTAATGGGAAAATAAATAAAATTTGGGTTCTGTTTTTTCTGGGTCAGCCTGTAATATCATGTTACTCAACTAGGAAATAACCGGGTTGGTGTTTAGGGTTAGTTTAATGGGAAAATATATAAATAATTTGGGTTCTGTTTTTTCTGGGTCACCCTGTAATATTATGTTACTCAACTAGGGTTCTGTTTTTTTCTGGGTCAGCCTGTAATATCATGTTACTCAACTAGGAAATAACGGTTGTGTTTAGGGTTAGTTTAATGGGAAAATAAATAAATAATTTGGGTTCTGTTTTTTCTGGTCACCTGTAAATATCATGTTACTCAACTAGGAAATAACCGGGTTGGTGTTTAGGGTTAGTTTAATGGGAAAATAAATAAATAATTGGGTTTCTGTTTTTTGGGTCACCTGTAATATCATGTTACTCAACTAGGAAATAACCGGGTTGGTGTTTAGGGTTAGTTTAATGGGAAAATAAATAAAATTTGGGTTCTGTTTTTTCTGGGTCACCCTGTAATATATGTTACTGTAAATATCATGTTACTCAACTAGGAAATAACCGGGTTGGTGTTTAGGGTTAGTTTAATGGGAAAATAAATAAATAATTTGGGTTCTGTTTTTTCTGGGTCACCCTGTAATATCATGTTACTCAACTAGGAAATAACCGGGTTGGTGTTTAGGGTTAGTTTAATGGGAAAATAAATAAAATTTGGGTTCTGTTTTTTCTGGGTCAGCCTGTAATATCATGTTACTCAACTAGGAAATAACCGGGTTGGTGTTTAGGGTTAGTTTAATGGGAAAATAAATAAATAATTTGGGTTCTGTTTTTTCTGGGTCACCTGTAATATCATGTTACTCAACTAGGAAATAACCGGGTTGGTGTTTAGGGTTAGTTTAATGGGAAAATAAATAAATAATTTGGGTTCTGTTTTTTCTGGGTCACCCTGTAATATCATGTTACTCAACTAGGAAATAACCGGGTTGGTGTTTAGGGTTAGTTTAATGGGAAAATAAATAAATAATTTGGGTTCTGTTTTTTCTGGGTCAGCCTGTAATATCATGTTACTCAACTAGGAAATAACCGGGTTGGTGTTAGGGTTAGTTTAATGGAAAATAAAAAATAATTTGGGTTCTGTTTTTTCTGGTCAGCCTGTAATATCATGTTACTCAACTAGGAAATAACCGGGTTGGTGTTTAGGGTTAGTTTAATGGGAAAATAAATAAATAATTTGGGTTCTGTTTTTTCTGGGTCACCCTGTAATATCATGTTACTCAACTAGGAAATAACCGGGTTGGTGTTTAGGGTTAGTTTAATGGAAAATAAATAAATAATTTGGGTTCTGTTTTTTTCTGGGTCAGCCTGTAATATCATGTTACTCAACTAGGAAATAACCGGGTTGGTGTTAGGGTTAGTTTAATGGAAAATAAATAAATAATTTGGGTTCTGTTTTTTCTGGGTCAGCCTGTAATATCATGTTACTCAACTAGGAAATAACCGGGTTGGTGTTTAGGGTTAGTTTAATGGGAAAATAAATAAAAATTTGGGTTCTGTTTTTTCTGGGTCAGCCTGTAATATCATGTTACTCAACTAGGAAATAACCGGGTTGGTGTTTAGGGTTAGTTTAATGGAAAATAAATAAAAAATTTGGGTTCTGTTTTTTCTGGGTCAGCCTGTAATATCATGTTACTCAACTAGGAAATAACCGGGTTGGTGTTTAGGGTTAGTTTAATGGGAAAATAAATAAAAATTTGGGTTCTGTTTTTTCTGGGTCAGCCTGTAATATCATGTTACTCAACTAGGAAATAACCGGTTGGTGTTTAGGGTTAGTTTAATGGGAAAAATAAATAAATAATTTGGGTTCTGTTTTTTTGGGGGTCAGCCTGTAATATCATGTTACTCAACTAGGAAATAACCGGGTTGGTGTTTAGGGTTAGTTTAATGGGAAAATAAATAAATAATTTGGGTTCTGTTTTTTTGGGTCAGCCTGTAATATCATGTTACTCAACTAGGAAATAACCGGGTTGGTGTTTAGGGTTAGTTTAATGGGAAAATAAATAAAAATTTTGGGTTCTGTTTTTTCTGGGTCAGCCTGTAATATCATGTTACTCAACTAGGAAATAACCGGGTTGGTGTTTAGGGTTAGTTTAATGGGAAAATAAATAAATAATTTGGGTTCTGTTTTTTTGGGTCAGCCTGTAATATCATGTTACTCAACTAGGAAATAACCGGGTTGGTGTTTAGGGTTAGTTTAATGGGAAAATAAATAAAAAAATTGGGTTCTGTTTTTTCTGGGTCACCTGTAATATCATGTTACTCAACTAGGAAATAACCGGGTTGGTGTTTAGGGTTAGTTTAATGGGAAAATAAATAAAAATTTGGGTTCTGTTTTTTTCTGGGTCAGCCTGTAATATCATGTTACTCAACTAGGAAATAACCGGGTTGGTGTTTAGGGTTAGTTTAATGGGAAAATAAATAAAAATTTGGGTTCTGTTTTTTTTGGGTCAGCCTGTAATATCATGTTACTCAACTAGGAAATAACCGGGTTGGTGTTTAGGGTTAGTTTAATGGGAAATAAATAAATAAATTGGGTTCTGTTTTTTTGGGGTCAGCCCTGTAATATCATGTTACTCAACTAGGAAATAACCGGGTTGGTGTTTAGGGTTAGTTTAATGGGAAAATAAATAAAAAATTTGGGTTCTGTTTTTTTTGGGGTCAGCCTGTAATATCATGTTACTCAACTAGGAAATAACCGGGTTGGTGTTAGGTTAGTTTTAATGGGAAAATAAATAAAAATTGGGTTCTGTTTTTTCTGGGTCACCCTGTAATATCATGTTACTCAACTAGGAAATAACCGGTTGGTGTTTAGGTTAGTTTAATGGGAAAATAAAATAAAAATTGGGGTTCAGCCTGTAATATCATGTACTCCTAAAATAACTTGGTGTTTAGGGTTAGTTTAATGGGAAAATAAATAAATAAATTGGGTTCTGTTTTTTCTGGTCAGCCTGTAAATGGTACTCAACTAGGAAATAACCAAAAGATGTATCAGACTATTCTCTGTTATTCTCTTGATTAGAAAAAAATGTTTTGTATCAAAATCTGACAATCCGAACACACAAAGTCTTCGCACTTGACTAAAATGGATTCTAAATTCGCTGGAAAAAATGGAGGCTTAAAAAGAGTGAAATTGATTTAAAAAATGTTTGGTTGTAATTATTTGTGGATGATACTCTATGTACCTGGCACTTTCCGTCCACTAAGGACGATGGCGTAGTGTCCGAAAAAATATCTTCATCTGTGCAAATGACTCTGCAGGCTATTGACAGTCTTGTGGGGCACTGGTTGCACACAAACTCTGATGCTTTCTCAGCAGACCAACAGGGGCTGGCTGTCTGATTTTTCCTCCTCTCATTCTTCCCCCTTTCCTCCTCTCTCTTCGATTTCTTCTCCTTCTTTTCCCTCTCGCTTCTTCTTTCCTGGGACTCTCTCTTGTCTCTCACTTCTTTGTCATGGACAGCTCAGCCACCAGATTCCATCCTTAAGCATCACAGGGTGCCCCCACAGGTCGCCCCAGTTGCAGAGGTGCAGTTGGAGTTNTTGGAAAGAAAAAAAAGAAAAGACATTAAATAATAAATAAAAAAAATTGATGAAGAAAGAAAAAACAAAGGGTAAAGTGGGTATATACATATATATATATATATATTATATATATATATATTAAATAAATAACAAAAGACTTAGAGATCTTGCATTATAGACTATTTCAGGGAGCTTAGACAAAAATGTCTAATTCTCCCGACTCATCAGATGCGGGAGAATTAGACATTTTTGTCTAAGCTCCCTGAAATAGTCTATAATGCAAGATCTCTAAGTCTTTTGTTATTTATTTAAATATAAATTTGCTCTGTGACTCTAACAATAAGAGCACACATTGAGTTCTCAAACTGCGACAAGTTGTTTTAAAAAAAACCTATGTCGTAAGGAAGATTTCTTCTCTGGACTTTTGGATTATATATATATATAATATATATATATATAGATAGATAGATAAATATAAATAGTCTTAGGAGATATATATCTTATAATGGAGATTGTGTGTTTGTCTGTGACCGAAACTATATCACTACTCAATTCACAATTCCCTTAGTTATTTACATCACATTCTCTATGATTTTATTTTTCATTTAAACCTCAATTTTTGATAAAATTGTTTTACATAGTTAATACAGTTGGCTATATTTACATACTAATAACATGCAATTGTATTTATATATACAACAAAATAGCTGTTTACAGTGTGAACAGGAAAGTTAATTTGCATATTGATATTAAAAATTTGATTTTGATAAATATGTGCTTAGTATTATTGATTTCTAATTGTTTGGTTTTATCTTAACGAATATGAGCAAAAATTTTGGGGATGAATCTTAAAAGAAATCCATTAACAAAAAGAAATAACTGTAATTTTATTATTTACTTCCTATTCTAACTAAATAGTTAAATCAGGAAAATTTAGCAATGAAAGATGGGAGTGATGGAAGAGTAAGTTTCAGTTGTTCTATTTTTCGATTATACCCCACCTCTGTTTCAAATCCTTTTATCTGCATTCTTATTTAATTTCATTAGCCTTTCTAATTTAATCTGATATTTTATTATATTAAAACTCAAATATTTGCACCTGGGGGGAGGCATATATTTGCTAGTAGATATAAAGATAGATAGACAGATAGATGGATAGATAGACAGATTGAAATGATTACAGTTTTGTTTTAAGGCATATCAATACTTTTTGGGTTATTTAATGCTGAATAAAAGTCATTTTGATAAACAAAAGGCATAGGCTGTTTACAGTACCTGCTGTTGCTTAAGTGGTCACCCAGTTAAGTATTGGACAGGTTCATGCCTGATTAACTTCAGTGATTTAGCAGTGACCTTTCAGCTTGACTTGACCTTAATATATAATAGATAGAAACAGTCTTTGTTATATAGATAGATTGAAATATAGATAAATAGATTGATAGAAAAACAGATAGATATGGACAGATTTAGATAGATAGATAGATAGATAGATAGATAGATAGATATGAACAGATCCACGACAGATAGATAGATAAATATGTTGATGGGTCTAGATAGATAGATAGATAGATAGATAGATATGAACAGACTGAGCTTGATAGATAGATAGATTTGAACAGAATGTGACAGATAGATAGATAGATAGATAGATAGATAGATTGGAACAGAATATGATAGATAGATAGATAGATCTGAATAGACTGAGATAGATAGATAGATAGATAGATAGATAGATAGATACATACATAGATAGAAAAACAGATAGATATAGACAGATTTAGATAGATAGATAGATAGATAGATAGATAGATAAATAAATAAATGGATAAATAGAAAAACAGATAGATATGGAGAGATTTAGATAGATAGATAGATAGATAGATAGATAGATATGAACAGATTGCAACCGATAGATAGATACATAGGTTGATGGGTAGAAAGAAACAGACTTTGATAGATAGATAGATAGATAGATAGATAGATAGATAGATTTGAACAGAATGTGACAGATAGATAGATAGATTGATAGATAGATAGATAGACTGGAACAGAATATGATAGATAGATAGATCTGAATAGACTCATATAGATAGATAGATAGATAGATAGATAGATAGATAGATAGATAGATAAATAAATGGATAAATAGAAAAACAGATAGATATAGACAGATTTAGATAGATAGATAGATAGATAGATAGATATGAACAGATTACAATAGATAGATAGATAAATAGATAGACAGATAGATATGATCAGATTGAGATTGATAGATAGATAGATTTGAACAATGTTACGGATAGATAGATAGATAGATAGATAGATAGATAGATTGGAACAGAATATGATAGATATATAGATCTAAATAGACTTTGTTATCTAGATAGAATGAAATATAGATAAATAGATTGATAGAAAAACAGATAGATATGGACAGATTTAGATAGATAGATA
>CM042174.1:62166967-62189467 GCA_023376005.1 Doryteuthis pealeii
CAATGACCCTTTCATCTTTAGTAACTTCATAGTTCCGCAGGCGTGCAACAAGTGTGAATTGTAGGTTTCATTCTGCAAGGCTCATTTAACATACTTACCTTTCCTCTTTCAAAATAATCCTAATGATAATACTATCTACCTATTTCATCTATCTCAGTCTGAGCGGATCTATATCGGTCTAATAATATCTATCTGACTGTTCATATATATCAATCTAGCATAGCATAGCATAGCAATAGCATAATATTTACAGATCATTGCCGTTCCTCACAATCCTATAACTCCACAATCAGAACCTTTCCTCTCATGAGCCCTCAAATGACTCATTAAACCCGCAGCAGATCCACAAAGTTTGATGCAAATATGACAGAAAGGCCGTCCTTCCCGTTGAATCAGATGATAAAATTAGTTAATAATTAATGAATTTAGGCGGGCATATATGTTCAAATGTAAGGCTAAACAGATCGAGAAAATGTCAATCCCTGAATGTACGTTTCGACCTATTAGGTCTCATCAGCAAGGTTATAGACATGGGAGACAGCTACGTGTGTGACTCGAAACCTCCACTGCCAATCTGACAGGCAGAGATTCTAACCACTACACAAGCTTGCCAATCCCAATTTTTTCGTCCGTTTTGAACTTATTTATATTCCACTTTTTATTGACTTGCTACACGACAGTATGAAAGTACGTAAATAAACATTGTGTTTATTTGATCTGACTTTTAGCCAACAATTTTTGGAGGATAGTACTGATAGATTTCTAACACTAAAGCATTACATGTCAAGTTATGTTAATGGCAAAGATTGTATAGATCTGAAAAATGTGGGTTTGATTTACCAAATAGCAGTGATACAACGCGGATATATTTGTCGTGCATTGAAATTGAGGGCTCGGCCTTATTTGAAATCTTATTCATCAGCCAATCCTTGTATTTATTGAGAAAAGAAAAAAATTTGTAAATTTCAATTTTTTTTTTCATTGTTTTATATTTTCAGTAAGATTGAACGTTTTTTCTAATAATCAAAATTTTTTTTTATTTTTTTGTGATCGAAGAATTTTTTTAAAAGAGTTTTCTAAATGTTTTCGCACACTGAAGAAAATAGACGATTCATCAAAACAGAAATTATAGGTTTGCTAAAAAGAAGATATTATGAAACAGGGTCAAACAAAATTATTTTGCTTTTACTTGGTTTGTTTTGTTTTACGGCATATCAATCTCAGTGGGTTATTTAATGCCGACAAAATTTTGAAATAAATTCATTCTTAATGGATACTCAATGTTTTTTTTTATAAAACTCATGTATTTAGCCCATAGATGGGGCCCTAACAGGTACTACCACTCCGGGTCAGAGTGGACAAGAGAGCAATGGTGATGAAGGGGTGCTCCTCATTCCCCAAACCTCCAAAACTGGAACCTCACCATCAGATAGAGTTTAACGTCATTCCCAGGACATGCAGACCCTCAGCCACCGCCTTCTATCACCCATATGATAAAAAGGGGTTGGGCTTGCCATAAGGGCAATAGGGTTGGGAAAATCATATAGGTGCTAGGGCTTGACGTGACCAGCCGATTGATTGGAGAGGGGCTCTCCGACCGCCCATCTAGTCCAGGAAAGGGCCAAAGTGGACTGCTCAACCACTTGGGTTCTATCCTTAAGCATCACGGGTCGCCACCCACGACCAAAGGTGGCCCCATTGGTTTTACCCCTCTGCAGAGGTGCAGTCGGTGCATTCTAACGCTCCAATTGATAGGGCGGTTGCTTTTACTTTGTTACCAAAACCCGGTAGAGCTCTCTAGGGGCGCCTTAAATTGACTTTCACTGCCAGCATAAAGCAATGATCGTCTGTTGTTTACAGACTAGATCTCTCTGGTGATTGTAAAATATATAAACATGTATTTAATAGTTTAAACACCGCTCCTTAATGCCAGCTGCCAAATGGCCGACAGGTTAATGAATCGAGCTGAGGAAAAGTCAGTTGGGTTTCGCTCCTGGTCAGAGGTAGTTGTTGTGTCTAGCCACACTGAAGAGATGGGAAACGTTTATACACGGTGTCTGTGGATGACTTTATCTCTCTCTCTCTCTCTATATATATATATATATATATATATATATATATATATATGTGTGTGTGTGTGTGTGTGTGTGAATGTGTGTAAAAGGTATACATAGAGACATGACCGACATATATATGGCGCGAATGCCCACATTGGTGAATATTGTAACGACTTTCGTTCTTCTTTTTTGCAGTATTAAGGTTTTTTGTTTTGTAAACTGATTTGACATTCCTCTCCGACCCAAACAACTACGGTAGTGAATGAGCTCTGATGATGATTTTTGTAAAATCGAAATATTGATCAGTATCAGCTATGATTATATTATAAATTGTTTTCTTCTTTAACAGCATTGTGTGATGTTTTCATTCCACCTTTTCATATATATATATATATATATATATATATATGGTAGAAATGTGAGGAGGTTAATCCGACAGTATGTGGAGAAAAGTAGACAAACACGGGATGTTGTGGAAACTTGATGTTTATTGTCGACGGTGCAACGTTTCGGTCTCTTATTAGACCATCTTCAGGACTTGAATATAGTTCTTACTCCAATGATGGAAATTCTCAAAATGCAGAAAACGGAAGGTCGTCAGTGGGGGGAGGTGTAGTTGGGGTGGTTAGTGGATTATTTTTCTCTCTGGAATGGGGAGTGCCGAAATGGTGAATGGTGGTACCACAGGTGTTAGATTGTGGGGATTGGTTAGCTAAATATGTGTATGTGTGTGTGTGTGTGTGTCTGTTTAATTGTTTTTTTGTTTATGTGTGATTGGGAACTTGATTTGTCGTTAAGTTATATGTGTGTTGTTGGTATGTTGTGTGATTTTTTTCTCCACAAACACACACACACACACACACACACACACACACACACACACACACACACACATATCAATATATATATATATATATATATATATATATATATATCAATTATATAATTCCTCTATCTATGAAATTTAATATATACCCCTTGCCCATCAGGTTGTGTTTTGTGGGCCCCGAATTGGGAAGTCGTTGTCCTGGAGGTAGACCCTGTTCTCTATAATCCTGCGATGGTCGTCAAGGCAAATATAGGTTAAATGACTACGCTTGAATTACCATAACCATTGACTAGATGATTTCGCATTCTCCGTTTGTGGCATGGGCTGGTGGCCCAGTGTGTAAAGTCTCCGCTCTTCACTCTGTGGTCCACTGGTTCAATCTCTAGTGGCGGAGATTGTGGTATGCACAGCTGATGAGACCAAAAGAGGTCGAAACAGCTGTCCAGTGCTCCGGATGTCGCAGATGGTGTTTGCTGAGTTTCTGGTCACGGTAATATAATTCATTTATCAATATCAATATCTTATTATAATGGAGATTGTGGGTTTGTCTGTCTGTAACCGAAACTATACCACTACTCAAGTCACAATTCCCTTTGTTATTTACATCACATTCTCCATGATTTGATTTTATTAAACCACAATTATTAATAAAATTGTTTCACATTATTAATACTGTTGACCATATCTACATTCTAAAAACATGCAATTGTATTTATATATACAACAAAATAGCGGTTTATAGTGTGAATGGGAAGGCTAATTTGCATATTGATCTAAAAATTTGATTTTAATAAATATATGCTTAGTATTATTGATTTTTTATTGTTTAGTTTTATCTTATTGAATATGAGCAAAAGTCTCGGATATAAATCTTAAAAGAAATCAATTAACAAGAAGAAATAACTGTAATATTATTCTTTATTTCCTATTTTAACTAAATAGTTGAATTAGGAAAATTTACCAATGAAAGACGGGAGTAATGGAAAATGATGGAAGAGTTAGTTTCAAAGTTGTTCTATCTTTCGATTATACCCCCTCTGTTCCAAATCTTTTTATCTGCATTCTTATTCAGTTTATTAGCCTTTCTAATTTAACATATTTTATTATATTAAAACTTAAATACTTGCACCCGGAGGGTGCATATATTTGCTAGTATATATATATATGAAAAATAAGTAAGAGTGAAAAATAAGAAAATGTGGATGATTTAGTGATATTTTATAGTAAAATGTTCCGACACTAAGTGTTTCAATTAATGGATCCCCAGTATTAAAATATTTGAAATAAATATGTATTTATTATGTGCCTCTAATCTTATTTAGGGTAATAAATATCATGGCTTGATTTTGGGTTTCTCTTCAAACGAGTAATACGAAGAGGAAATATATATCAGTATCTTATTATAATGGAGATTGTGGGTTTGTCTGTCTGTAACCAAAACTATACAAGTCACAATTCCTTTAGTTATTTACATCATATTCTCCATGATTTTATTTTTTATTCAAACCTCAATTATCAATAAAATTGTTTTACACCATTAAGACTGTTGACCATATCTATATATTATATACAACAAAATAGTGATTTACAGTGTGAATGGGAAAGTTGATTTGCATATTGATATTAAACATTTGATTTTAATAAATATATGCTTAGCATTATTGATTTCTAATTGTTTGGTTTTATCTTAATGAATATGAGCAAAATTCTCGTTGATAAATCTTAAAAGAAATCCATTAACAAGAAGAAATAACTATAATATTATTCTTTACTTCCTATTTTAAGTAAATAGTTAAATTAGGAAAATTTACCAATGAAAAAGGGGAGTAATGGAAAATGATGGAAGAGTTAGTTTCAAAGTTGTTCTATTTTTCGATTATACTCCCTCTGTTCGAAATCTTTTTATCTGCATTATTATTGAGTTTTATTAGCCTTTCTCCTTTAACATGGTATTTAATTATACTAAAACTTATATACTTGCACCCGGAGGGTGCATATATTTGCTAGTTTGTTTAAAAAGAACAGGATTTAAAATGTGAAAATTTGCATTCTTGTTTGCAAAACATTTTTAAAGCGGAATCTTCAAGGAAGATTCATTCTCGTTAATACAATTTGTTATAGCAATGATAAAACTACATTTCCAACGAAGAAAATCCACATTCCTCCATACAAAATGGCAACAACGCTGGAAAGACCTCATCAAAAATAACACATACATACCTTTATATATATACTAGAAGTGACTACCCAGCATTGCCTGGGTAAAGGGAGGGGGTAAAAAGGTTAGTCTCGCAGATCCGTTATTGTTGAATTGCGAGTTGTATCTTCGCAAGAAACCCCATTAGAAATATTATTTATACTGTGGATCTATTCATCGAAACACTCTGTGTCAGAATGTTACATAATCATTAGAAACCTAATGATTATGACAATAGTGTAGAAATCATATTAGTGCAGCTGATGGCCTTGGAGTGAGTGACAATGCTTGACCTCACTCTGACCTTGCCTTGCGGGATAAACCGTGAGAACCGGGAACCCGATAGAAGGCCCTTCCGGTTTAAGGATACTAAGTCAGTTAGAACTTAGAAGCGAGCTAGCAAGATGTAGGGATCCGCGCGCATTGTCTGGTCTGGGGAATCTACGAATAAAGTAACATCATCGTAAATCGAAGTCTTGTGTTTATTACTAAAAGCTAACAATGACACAGGGCTTCTGATAACAAGAAATCCCTAGCAACAGAAACCAGACCCGGAATCCTCAATAGAAGACCAGACGAGACCTTAGAAGATATACCAGACCAAGATAGATGATAGACGATCAGAGAAGCAGAGCCGGTCGGAGGAATAGACGACAGAGTAAGAAGTAAGAGAAGTATATAACATATACCTATTTAGTGCCGGTAAAGAAGGGCTATGCAACAGGAACATTTTACCAAATATCAATAAATATTTCTCTTTTTTTAATTTTTCACTCTCATTAATTTCTCAACATAATGTCAGATTCATTTCCCTTTTTTCTTGCCGCCCCATATATATATATATTATATATATATATATATATATATATATAGAGAGAGAGAGAGAGAGAGAGATTTTTGGATGTTTGTTTATTTAGAAACGTTGCTGAATAAAGTATATATTACATTTTTACTTGAAGGCACTTACAACGCATGTATCGCATAAAATTCGATACTTTTTCTTATAGAAAATGAACTTTTTTGACAAGTGTAATCCCGGCAAAGGATGGCTCGGTGTGTAGAATACCGTACAGACTGTTTCGACTTTATTAAGTCTTATCAGCGGTATATACTAACGATTTCCCTCCGACAGAAATCGAAACCGGGACTTCAGCAGACACAGTGAAACACTAGTGAAACACTTTATCGCCTCGGCCACAGTACACAGCTGACCATCCTAGCGAAATTAAGCTTGTCAAATGATACTACACGCCTCTACCATAATAGGTAAGGGGGCGTTATTGAGAGAATCCTTTGCCGGGATTACACTTGTCAAAAAAGTTCATTTACTATAAGAAAAAGTATCGAATTTTATGCGATACATGCGTTGTAAGTGCCTTCAAGTAAAAATTTTATATATATATATATATATATATATATATATATATAGCTTTTTTGTTGCAAATGAAGCTTTTTCAAGGTGTTTTTAAGATTGGTGCCAGCACGGCGATGATTGATGAGGCTTGCATGAGATAGGCAACACCTGCCACAGGAACACCTGTAATGGAACATACGAGAAGTTGCAGGATTGGTTGCAGCACTGTGGACAACTACACATCGACACACCAGAGTGAGCCAACCAGCTAAACTTCACATTGTTCAGGTCTGTGTGGATGCTGAGAAGTCTCCCCCAATGGGGCCATCTATTGGCCGTGGGTGACAACCCGTGATGCTTAAGAATGGAATCCTGGGGGATAAGCAGTCCATGACATGCCACACTGCGCTTAGACCCTTACTTAGGATAGACGGGCGGTCAGAGAGCCCCCCTCCGATCAATCGGCTAGCCATGTGAAGCCGTAGCACCTATATGATTGCCCCGAACCCTATTGCTTTTATAGGGAAGACCAAGCCCGTTTTATCATATGGGTGCTAGAATGCGGTGACTGAGGGGCCTCATGTCCGGGTATGACGTAAAACTGTTGGTTTAGTACCAGTTCTGGAGGTTTGTGGAATGTGCAGCACCCCTTTATCACCATTGCTCCATTGTCCACTCTGACCCGAAGTGGTAGTACCTGTTAGGGTCCCATCTATGAGTTAAATAGAAAAATATGAGTTTATTTAAAAAATTGAATATCCATTAAGAATGAATTTTATTTCAAAATTCTGTCGTCATTAAATAACCCACTGAGGTTGATATGCCTTAAAACAAAACGAATTAAACCAATCTCTCTCTCTCTCTCTCTCTCTCTTTCTCTGTTACTCTCAAACACACTCTCTCTCTTTCTGCTTTCTTTGTATTTCCACAGCGACTTCCTTTCATTCTCTCCTTTCCTCGCCCTCCCACGTTCCTTTTCTTGGCAACCGTCTCTTTCTCTATGCCTTTCTTTTCTCTCTCTCTCTCTCTCTCTCTCTCTCTCTCTCTCTCTCTATTTCTCTTTCGCTTTCCTATTCACTCACTCATGCACACCTTTCCCCTCTCTCCCCCTCTTTCTCTCTTTCTCTCTCTCTTCTGCTTTCTTTGTATTTCCAGAGCGAGTTCCTTTCATTCTCTCTTTTCCTCGCCTTCCACGTTCCTTTCTCTTGGCACCGTCTCTTTCTCTATGCCTTTCTTTCTTTCTTTCTTTCTCTCTCTCTCTCTCTCTCTATTTCTCTTTCCTATTCACTCACTCACTCATGCACACCTCTTTCTCCTCTCTACCTCTCTCTCTCTCTCTCTCTCTCTCATCTTTCTCTCTCTCTTTCTGCTCTGGTATTTCCACAGCGACTTTCTTTCATTCTCTCTTTTCCTCGCCTTCCCACGTTCCTTTCTCTTGGCAACCATCTCTTTCTCTATGCCTTTCTTTCTTCTTTCTTCTTTCTCTCTCTCTCCTCTCTCTCTCTCTCCCCTCTCTCTATTTCTCTTTCTCTTTCTATTCACTCCTCANAGTATTATCACCTATACGTGAATATAGGGGACACTCACGGGTTGTGTAATGGTTAGGATACCTTCTCGAATAACCATTGTGAGTCGATTCTCACTGTGGCTCCCATACTTCTGGCTTATGACACATCTAAGCCAAGCTTAGTAAATAACTATATCTCGTAGTGTAATGGTAGCAAGCTCGATTCAGCAACATTGTTAGTGAGTTCGCTCTCCTGGGTGCCTCAATACTTCTGACCTTGTGCTGCATCTAAGCAAGCTTAGTAAATAACTATATCAGTAGTGTAATGGTTAGCAAGCTAAATTAGCAGACCATGGTTAGTGATTCTGATGTTCTCACTGGGTGCCCCATACTTCTGGCCTTGTGCTGCATCTAAGCTAAGCTTAGTAAATAACTATATCACGTAGTGTAATGGTTATCAAGCTAGATTAAGACCATTGTTAGTGAGTCGATTTCTCACTGTTGGTGCCTCATACTTCTGGCCTTGTGCTGCATCTAAGCTAAGCTTAGTAAATACTATATCGACGTTAGTGTAATGGTTAGCAAAGCTGACTAAACAAACCATTTTAGTGAGTTCGATGAGTCTCACTGGTGCCTCCTACTTCTGGCCTTTATGACACATCTAAGCTAATCTTAGTAAACAAGTATATTGCAGAAATATAAGGCACGTCACGTGTGTTTTAAATGGTTAGCACAACAAAGATTCGCAAACCATTGTTAGTGAGTTCGATTATCACTGAGCGCTCCATATTTCGGGCCTTGTGCCACATAACGACGCTGAGTTAATAAACTATATAGCAGAAATATTCCGAACATATACACCGAATTCTTATTTCTCTCTTAAGTCAATTCATATATTATATAGTTCATACTTGCTATATTCAAAACCTGGACGTGGTATGCATTTCACTTAGCGCTAATACCCTTGGGAAAGGTATTGAATCCTCTCTCCTCACCACTATGGGATAATAGTAGGGGCAGACTGGGCTCTTTAACCTTGGTTAGACAACGGTCTAGAAGGAAAACTCTGAATTCAAACCTGTTGAACTCCGCTTAAGAAATTGACCTTGTGTCACATCCTGCTCGGCGGAGGGGTGGGTAAATATATATATGTATATAAATTAGCCAGAAAATTTGGTACTAAACATTAAGAAAAATGTTGGTTAGTGAATGCATATCACTTGAGTGCAAAATACTACTTCATTACGCACTCATGCTTATCATTCTGTATTAATTACAAGGAGGTGTATGAAAAAAGCTTGGGGCTGGTCGCCATTTGTGTTGGCGTGATGATGAGTCAAGCTGCGAGGTCAGGGTTTCTGAGTCCCAAACAAAAGAGTTTGGTCTAACACTGGGATAAAAGCGCTCCCAGCGATATTTGAGCAAGTGGTTCAGCCCGTTGAGGGAGGACTATGTTGTAAAATAAATGTTCAAAAATCTTTTTATCCCTTTTAGTTTTTCTGAAGCTTAAACTTTCATACATCCTAATATCATGTTATTAATATTACAGGAGACAAAAACACATGTGGCAAGGCGCGGAGTAGGGAGATTCACAATTTCTACATTTGTTTTATGGAACATAGCTGTTCTGTAGTTTTATATTATTCTACAGCAAAACAACTTTGTAAAAGCTAAGGACTTAAATAAATCAGTTAGTTTGTAAGTTTAGCGCGCTTAGTGTTCAAACTATGACAAATATATATTATAATACTATATATAATTATATATATATATATATATATATATGTCTGGGGTATTTTTATTTTGAAGAAATGTTTTTCACGTCTTCGTGGAGTGAGCGACAGTTTTTATACCAACTTAACTTAAGTTTTTATATTTATCAGTAATAGGATTATTGGAAGTATGATGTATCTATCAGAGACGTTATATACTATTATGTTGTGTGTCATTGTTTGGAGATGTGAATAATTCTTGTTTTTATTATGTATTTGAAATGCCTTTTTTTCTGGCACGGTGTACAAATTAAGGGGTATTGTAATTTGAGAAAGACCTCTCAATAAAATTGAATTCTTCATCTAAATGTTGCTTGTTACATATCTCAAAGAGCTCTTAGAAAGAAACCAATTTATGATACACTTTTTACTTAGTGTTGTGGTTGGAATAAAATGGATGTATCATTTTGTTAGTATTTTTGTGAATAAACTTTGAATTCTAACTGTTGTAATTATTTATAATAGTGGTTAAAAAATATTAACCACTACTGATAAAAACACTGCGTGAGAATTATGGATCTTGTGTTATTCTTACCCATAAAACCACTTACCCAAAGACAAGGTTTCTTGAAAATTATTCCCCTTATCTAGCGACTCTTATATCAGAAAACCATAAAATCCCCTTCACACACAGATATATATTTAATATATAATATATATAATAATAATATCTTATTATAATGGAGATTGTGGGTTTGTACTGTCTGTAACCGAACTATAACACTACTCAAGTCAAAATTCCCTTTGTTATTTACATACATTGTCTCATGATTTATATTCATTTAAAACTCAAATTATTAATAAATTGGTTTACTTATTAATATGTTGACCATATCTTACAACCAAAAACATGCATTGTATTTAATATATACAACAAAATAGCGAGTTTACAGTGTAAATGGGAAGGTAATTTGCATATTGATCTTAAAAATTTGATTTTAATAAATATATGCTTAGTATTATTGATTTATTGTTTGTTTTTCTTATTGAATATGAGCAAAATCTCGGATATAAATCTTAAAAGAAATCATTAACAAGAGAAAAATTCTAACTAAATAGTTGAATTAGGAAAATTTACCAATGAAAGACGGGTAATGGAAATGATGGAAGAGTTAGTTTCAAAGTTGTTCTATTTTCGATTATACCCCCTCTGTTCCAAATCTTTTTATCTGCATTCTATTCAGTTTATTAGCCTTTCTAATTTAACATATTCTATTATATTAAAACTTAAATACTTGCACCGGAGGATGCATATATTTGCTAGTATATATATATATATATATAATATATATATATATATATATATCATATAATATATATATACGTAGAATGGTTTCCAAGTCAGTTGTTATTAGGACGATTTTAAGTTGGACTCTTCTTCCCACAGTAGAATGTTAGATTTGTTCAGGTCAAATGCAATAAAAAGGTAATATGGTCTACAAAATTATAACAGATTACAGACTAAACGATACCAATAATAATTATAAATACAATTCGCATTCAAATATACCCCCATCACGACCAACACTCGGATATACTGCAGATAAAAAGATTACCTAATAATTAAGATGTAACAGTAATATACACTTTAAAAGATTGAAATCTATTTCCTCAAACGAAGGTAAGGTTTGAAAAAAATATTTGTGTGTAATTCTTTATGTTAACTAGCAAATATATGCACCCTCCGGGTGCAAGTATTTAAGTTTTAATATAATAAAATATCATGTTAAATTAGAAAGTTAATGAAACTGAATAAGAATTCAGATAAAGAATATTTGGATAACAGAGTGGGTATAATCGGAAAATAGAACAACTTTGAAACTAACTCTTCCATCATTTTCCATTACTCCCGTCTTTCAGTGGTAAATTTTCCTAATTTAACTATTTAGTTAAAATAGGAAGTAAGAATAAATAATTACAGTTATTTCTTCTTGTTAACGGATTTCTTTTAAGATTCATCCCCGAAGAATTTTGCTTTATTCAATAGGATAAAATCAAACAATTAGGTATCAATATACTAAGCATAATTTATTTAAAATCAATTTTTAATATCTAATATGCAAATTAGCCTTTCCACTTCACACTGTAAACAGGCTAAATGTTGTTATATACATTGCATGTTATTAGTTGTGATATAGGATACAGTTCTTAATGATGTAAAACAATTTATAATAATTGAGGTTTAAATAATAAATAAAATCATGGTAAATGTGAATGTAAATAACTAAGGGAATTGTGGACTTATAGTATAGTATTAGTTTCGGTTACAGACAGAAAACCCACAATCTCCATTATATAAGATTTATGCAACTTTCACCGCACGGGAGACGTTACTGTTCCAAAATCGACCTACCCTACTTCGTAAATGTTTTCTGTCTTGATATAAACAGTCTGTGTTAATTATTGATCAATAGATAATCTTATCGATTGTCGAGATCGATAATAACGGAGTTGAACTTGTAAGAAATCATCGATTGAATAATCAATCAATCACTGAAATTGCTCGTGTGCAAATGCGAGTAAGAAGGACGAGTGGTGCTGAGCCGTTGGTCAACAGATGAAGATCACACGGAATTATTTCGCTCAGATACACAAGCCCGGCGGCATGCCGCGTTTAGTTCGGCTTATTTAACGCCATGTGGGTTATCTAATGCAGAAATTGTTTCTTTGTAGATTATTTAATACTAGCAAATACATGCACCCTCCGGGTCCAAGTATTTCAGTTCTAATGCAATAAAATATTATATTAAATTAGAAAGGATAATGAATTATAAGAATGTGCAGATAAAAGATTTGAAACAGAGGGAGTTTATAATCGAAAAATAGTAGAAGTGCGTGGTGTAATGGTTAAAGTCATGGGAAATGGACTCGTCGACCCGAGTTCAAATCCCTGGACGTAGCAATTATTTCACTTAGCGCTAATACCGTTGGGAAAGGTATGAATTCTACTCTCCCTCCAGCTATGGGTAATATGTAGGGCAGACTGGGCTCTTTACCTTGTTAGGCGAACTTGTCTAGGAGAAGGAAAACTCTGAATTCAAACCTGTTATCCGCTTAAGAAATTGACCTTGTGTCGCATCCTGCTCGTGCGGAGAGGTTGGTAAATAAATATATATTATAATATTTATTATAGGACAGACTGTTCTCTCTCTCTTTCTCTCGCCTTTTCTCCTCTCTGATACGAGCCCACGAGACGAGCACGATAATAAAGGTTAGCAGTTGTAACTACATATTTCCGCGTGTAGTTTTATCAACAGATGACCACATAGTGCAGAATGCCTTTTTAGTACGGTGAAAATATCGCCACGCGCCCCGTATATATATATACGCTTTGGTACTGTGACATATACGACAACGTTACATTTGCAAATATGAATAAATAACTACCTAAGAGTTACTTTTAGGGGTGAGTGTGACGGATCTTACAGCTCGCAGAGGACCCACTCAGCGATTATTCAAGCTCAGAATAGCGTGATCGATTATTGCTGGATGTTCCAACATTTGCGACCTTGTGTCAAATCCAGTTCGTTGCGAACGAGTTGAATAAATATCTACCCATGAAGCTACTTTCATTTTGGAGTGATTGTGAGGGTCTTACCGCTCTGCAAACGATCCAGTCGATAATCTAAATATCAGCGGAAATATAGGACAATCTAATGTGGTGTAATGGTTGCAAATTAGAATTCGCAGCCCATTGTTAGTGGGTTCGATTCTCATTCGCGTGCCCACATTTCTGCGTCTTGTGCCGTATCTAAGCTAAGCTTAGTAAATAACTATAACCAAAATGTGATTGTGAGGGCTCTTACAGCTCTGCAGAGGATCCACTCCTGTGATCTAAACACTGTCGATAGGGCAAGTCATGTTTATTCTCGATTTGATATAGACCGGTTTATTTTAAGTCTTCTTGTGACACGTCATTTTATTATTCCGATTTGAAACCATTCCTGCAAGCAGATGAACACGTATCTGGATATTTTTTCAATTTTACAACACAGCTAAAACCGACTTTATTCTATTTGGATATTTGTACATACAAGAAGTTGGTTGGTTGGTTAGTTGGTTGGTTGGTTGGTTTTGCATTCTTATTTTGTTTCAGTGGCCTTTATAATTTATATAATAATTTTCTCACATTTAAAACTCAAATACTCGCGCCGGAGTTGCATATATTAGCTACTAATTACCACACCACACACACACACCAAACAAACACACACAACACCACACAAACAACATACACACACACACACACACAAACACAAACACACACGCAAATCACATACTCACACAAACACACACACACACACACAAACACCACACACAAAACACACACAACACAAACACACACACAAACAACACATAGACAAAACAAACACACAACACAACACACACAAACACAACCACCACTCACACACAAACACACACACACACACACACACAAAACAAACACACACACAAACACACACCACAACACACACACACACACACACAGAATTAAGAAGCAAAAAAGAAAATAGAATGGCTGAAAGACTGAATAAGACATAGAAAATAGAATAAATGAAGAAAAGAAAAAGAAAGAAATTAAAGGTAAAGAATGAAAAAAAACTTAAAAGAACGAGAAGAAAAGAAGGAAGAAATAAAAACGAAAGACAAAAAAAAGAATAAAAAATTTAACAAATCAAATAGAGAAAAAATAGGAAAGAAAGAAGAAATGAAAAATATAGAAAGAGATAAGATAGGGCGAAAGACCGAACGAAATAAGAAAGAAAAAAAAAATGAAAAAGAAGAAAATCTTGAAGAAACAAAAAAAGAAGAAGAAAGAGAAGAAAAATGTCTGATGGAGGAAATAGAATAATACTAAAGAATGAAACTGAATGACAAGAAAAAAAAGGAAGAAATAAAGAAAGAAAAAGGAAGAGGCGGAAGATTAAGGTTATTTTATTCATTCTTGTTGTATATTCAATTGTTTTTCACAAGACATTTAAAAAAACACATTTTTAAACTCAGATTTCGATCCCTATTTACATTTATTATTGCTACTAGCAAATATATGCACCCTCCGGTGCAAGTATTTAAGTTTTAATGTAATAAAATATTATATCAATTAGAAAGGCTATGAAACTAAATAAGAATCAGATAAAAAGATTTGAAACAGAGGAGATAATAAAAAAGATTTGAAACAGAGGAGTATAATAAAAAATGAACAACTGAAACTTACTCTTCCATCACTCTCGTCTTTCATTGTATTTTTTCTAATTTAAGTATTTAGTTATAAGAGGAAGTAAAGAAATAAAATGACAGTTATTTTATCTTGTTAATGGATTTCATTTAAGATTCATTGAAGAGATTTTTGCTATATTCATTAAAATAAACCAAACAGTTAGAAATCATATATACTAAGCACATATATTATTAATCATTTTTAATATTAATATGCAAATTAGCCTTCCCGTTCACACTGTAAACCGCTATTTTGTTTGTATAATAATATAATTGCATGTTGTCAGTATGTGACATAGTTAACAGTATTAATAATGTAAAGACAATTTTATTAATAATTGAGGTTAGATAAAAATAAAATCATGAGAATGTGTGTCAATAACTAGAGAATTGTGACTTGAGTAGGAATATAGTTTCGGTTACAGACAGAAAAACACACAATCTCCATTATAATAAATTATTATATATTGTTTAGGTAATGTACATTGCGGAATTGTTTTGTAGTAGGAGGGGATACAACCAGCACTTTTCATATTCTGCAAGTCACCACCATCTCCATACAAGATTTTACCACATGTTCTGATAAGGCTTGCATACACCAAAACTTATAGTGTCAACATTACCATAAATAATAAACTCATCTTTCGTAATACTTCATGTTTTTCTATTGTTTCTACATACTGTCAGATTTAATTCCCATTTAACTCCCATATATATATATATATATATATATATATATATATATGTTTTGTGTAAACACGGTTTGTTTTGAATGGCTTTTTGCCGATATTTTTGGGAATAAGTGCCCAACTGGAGTCGTACCTAATTTGAAAATTAATTAATTAATAATGATTAGGCGGGAATACTATTAAATGTATGCTAAACAATCGAGAAAAATCAATCTCTGTATGTACATTTCGGCCTATTAGGCCCACCAGCAGAGCTATAGTCGGAAGGACGCCTGTGCGTGATTTGAAACCGGACTGCCAAGCTGACAGCCGATCCCATAACCCCAAACCAAACGGACTTCTTAGATTTATGATTTGTTTAGAGTAGGTTAATATTCCACTTCTAGTGACTTTTATTACACGACGATATGATAAGTTGTAAACACGGTTTGTTTTGAATGGCTTTTGCCGATAATTTTTGGAGAAAAGTGCCCAACTGAGTCGTACCTAATTTGAAAATTAATTAATAATTAATTAATTAATAATGAATTATTTCTCAAAAAATTATCGGCAAAAAGCCATTCAAAACAAAACGTGTTTACAACTTACCACATCGTCGTGTAATAAAAGTCACTAGAAGAGAATGTTAACACTTCTAAACAAATCATAAAATCTAGAAAGTCCGTTGTGTTGGGGTTATGGATCGGCCTGTCAGCTTTGCAGTCGGTTTCAAATCACGCATAGGGCGGTCTTCCGATCTATAGCTCTGCTGGTGGGGCTAATAGGCCGAAATGTACATACAGAGATTGATTTTACCGATTTGTTTAGCCATACATTTAATAGGTATTCCCGCCTAATTCATTATTAATTAATTAATTTTCAAAATTAGGTACGACTCCAGTTGGGCATTATATATATATTATATATATATATTATATATTATAATATATAATATTACTGTAGTGTGAGATGGTCACTATTACAGCTTTGCTGGAATGGTGTACCCAAATGCAGTATAATTGAGTGAGTGCTCATATAAAATAGAGCTGTTATATAATATAATAAGATAAATATATAGGTTACATATTTATTATGGTGACAAAGAACTTCAAAACCATATTGGTTTCATGCGATGCATTCATCAGGTGAAGATGTTTAAAATGTGAGGAAATCGAAAAATTTCAAAAATTTCAAAAATTCAATAGACATGGATGCGTATGATTGGATAAAATGATGTGTGTATTGTATGTGAAGTGAGAAGTGTATGAGAGTGTTTATGGGCAGTTAAAGTTGCGTACGCGTGTGACTGGTCACACACATAATACGTTGATCTGTTAGTGTGCGGTATTTACTAGTGCTTACGTGGCGAGCGCTCGTGTCACTATACATGTATGTGTGTGTGTGCGTGCATGTTTTCTTTCTATCTGATGCGGGAGCCGTGTATGATGTATACGACGGGTCGTGATAGTTGGGAGTGGGTTGGATAATATTAATTTTAAGGTTGTAAATGTTGTATATTATGGGTGAGTGGTGCTTGAACTTCGGTGTTTCTATTACGAGGTGTGGCGTTGAACAACGGACGTGGTTGCACGTGTTACATATACTCCGCGACATATACACGCATACAAAATAACATTCATACATTCACTATATATATTCATACATATCACTATATATATATATATAAATATATATATATTATATATATAAGTTGAAAATGGAAATGAATCCGATGATATGTTGAAAGGATAAATAATTAAAGGAAAGAAAATGTTGAATGGATAAAATTGATTTTATGTGTGAGTTACTACACATTTTCGGCAGGAGTTTGTTATGTACACATGTATTCTAATTATTATTATTTTAATATGAAATAAAATAATAATAATAGAAAATAATAACCATAGATGAGACACTAACAGTACTACCTCCCGGATCAGAGATGTCTTCTACTTAATGACGATGAAGGGTACTCCACACGCCCCAGATCTCCAGAATTGAAACCTCACCACTGCATAGTTTAACGCATACCCAGGACACTAAGACCTTAGCCACTTCCTTCTGTGAATTTACTATTTAAATGATGAAAAATAAAGAACAATATACCATATATCTTATTATAATGGAGATGTGTGTTTTTCTGTCTGTAACCGAAACTATATTACTAATCGAGTCACAATTCACATAGTTATTTACATCACATTCTCCATGATTTTTTTTTATTCAAACCTCATATTAATAAAATTGTTTTACATTATTAATACTGTTGACCATATCTACATATATTTTCCACGTACCCCACTTGTACGGGTCAGGCACAAAGGCACTATTTATGTGGGACCACCCACAAGTCGAGACTCATGGGGTGGCAGGTGAAAAATTGCGTCGATCCCGTCGGCATTCCCGCTCAAGGGGGCGCCTCAGGCACTGGGCAATAAACCCAGCCCTGCCCTTTAAATCGAGGGGCAGCTGTTACCTGGGGGATGGCCCCTGGGATCGACGCTGTTAATTATAGCAATGGTCCAGAGGCGAAAGACACTGTTGACCATATCTACATATTATTAACATGCAATTGTATTTATATATACAAAATATGTGGTTTGCAGTGTGAAGGGGAGGCTAATTTGCATATTGATATTAAAAATTTGATTTTAATAAATATGTGCTCAGTATTATTGATTTCTAATTGTTTGGTTTTATCTTAATGAATATGAACAAAAATCTTCTCCAATAAATCCATTAACAATATTTAACAGTAATTCTATTCTTTACTTCCTAATTTAACTAAATAGTTAAATTATGAAAATTTAGCAATGAAAGACGGGAGTGAAGAAAAAGCAAGTTTTAGTTGTTCCCCTGTTTCAAATCTTTTTAATGGCATCTTATTTAGTTCATTACCCTTTTCTAAGTTAACATAATATTTTATTACATTAAACTTAAATACTTGCACGCCGAGGGTGCATAATTGTAGTAGCAGCATTTAAAGACTTATAAAAGAAAAAAAACATGTATGATAGTTGACTAGCAATAAGTGCTAGGGCTTGACATGACCAGCCGATTGTCCTACTATTTACATATAGCTGGAGGAAGAATATTTGGACTCATACCTTTCCCAAGGGTATTAGAGATATGGGACATGAGGAGTGAAGGATTTGAATAAATCCGATAAAATGTGGTTGAGAATAGAGGAAATTGTGGATATAACAACATAGAATTCAGTTGAGATTCCGCCTCATTGTGTTGAGATTTTTTAGATATAAGGTCTGTGCTAGATGCTCGCTCCTACTTATAGACTAGGCCGGAATCATGTGATCTAACTCTTGGCCAATCACTGGCAGTACTCTGAGGCTGATACAATACTTAACCGACCCTACTACTCATAATTACGCAGACATTCATTGACGACGGACATAGGATTAAATCACTGGACCTTTACCAATACGCAGGATGGGACTTATACGCTTACCAAAGGATTCTATAACACAGGACTTTCTTTAAGCCCTTTTCAACTGGCCAAGGATGGCACTTAAAAAACTTTTCACATTGTATGAAGCTTTTTCGAAACTTTATTGACATAAGTATTTGTACATTCTGCTTTTATAGTGAAAAGATAAATGGGTGAGGAGTGAGAGATGGGGTAGGTGAGTGGGGCATGGTGCTTTTATTTTTTATGGGATCAGTCGGTTGACTCTAGAAGACAAATTGATATTTAGAGTGTGGGTCAAATGTGTTGATGTCTGATATGTATCAGGGGACCGGGGATATTTTTTGTTGGAAGATATTTTTTGGAGAAAGTCCATAAAGATTTGGTTGAGATAAATGCATTTGCTGTCCACTTTTGTATGTTTAAAAGTTAATTGGATACGGGAAGGACAGGGGAAGAGAAAACGAGGACGGGTGGGGGTGTTTTTGTTTGTGGGGAAGTGCGTTGCCTTTGAAGAAATTTGATAGTCGGGGTAGGTCAATATATATATATTTACCAACCCCTCCGCGCGAGCAGGATGCGACACAAGGTCAATTTCTTAAGCGGAGTTTAACAGGTTTGAATTCAGAGTTTTCCTTCTCCTAGACCGGTTGCCTAACCAAGGTTAAAGAGCCCAGTCTGCCCTACTATTTACCCATAGCTGGAGGGAGATTAGGATTCGTACCTTTCCCAAGGGTATTAGCGCTAAGTGAAATGCAATTACCACGTCCAGGATTTGAACTCGGTGCGACGAGTCCATTTCCCATGACTTTAACCATTACACCACGCGCTTCCTTCCTCGGCGTAGGTCAATATAAGAAGTAGGTCATTGAATAGTGATTGTAGGTCAGGTCATCGGGATGATAGTTGAAGGCAGAGTATTTTGGGAGATTCTGGATGCGGACTTTTTCTGTTTGGATTCTTATGATATGGGAAATGTAAACAGCTCCGTCCAGGATTTGAAACCGTCTCAACGTGACTAAACTCTTCAAAATAGAGAGATAAAATCATAATGTAATGGTTTTTATTTCATACTATATTTTCTCGGAAATAAAAATAAATAAAAAAACTCTTATTACATAGAGTAATCTAATAGAATAAATCTAATCCATTTAATACTTGAACTAGCTCCAGGATACTGTGGAGTATTATTTTTCAAATCATCCTAAGTGGATTCGTCAGTCCACTTATATATTTGTCATCGTTTACTGAAATAAAAGAAAGCTGGTCATTTCCCTGTCGACTTAGGGATAAAAATAAATATGGTCAAACGTCGACTTTTCTGGATTTGATTACCGTCGAATATGGTGGTTCTCCAAAGTAATATTCTTGTCGGTTCTCTGAAGAAATGGTTAATGCTGAGTTCTTTGAGTTACGTGTAGTTGGTTGGTTGGTTGGTTGGTTGGTTGAATAATAATAATAATAATAATAATAATAATAATAATAATAATAATAATCATTTAGCGCCAGCAGCATGGATATCCATGACAACCTCTCGCCAACCGTCCCTATTATTACGATTTTTGTCGGTTCTCTGAAGAAATGGTTAATGTTGAGTTCTTCGAGTTGCGTGTAGCGGGTTAATTGTTGGTTGGTTGGTTGGTTGGTTGGTTGGTTGAATAATAATCTTCATCATCATCATCATCATCATCATTTCGCGCCAGCAGCATGGATATCCATGACAATCTCTCGCCAACCGTCCCTATTATTACGATTTTTGTCGGTTCTCTGAAGAAATGGTTAATGTTGAGTTCTTCGGGTTGTATATAGAGGGCTGCTTGGTTGGTTGGCTGGTTGGCTGGTTGGTTGGTTGGATCATCATCATCATCATCATCATCATCATCATATCGCACCAGCAGCATAGATATCCATGAGAACCACTCGCCAACCGTCCCTATTGTTACGATTTTTGTGGCCATCCTTTAGGCTTCAGGCAAGAGCGCTATCCAGCGGAGATCTTTTATGTTAAGCAGAGCGCTATCCTTAGTGGAGAATCCTTTGGTAGTTCCTTGGTGCTCCTCAATTTTGGATGTCCGTCGTCAATGAGTGCAATTGAACATCTTCCAATATCAGCCGATTAAGTAGTTAACCAACCATGCATTCGGGCTGTTGATTGGCTGAGGTTTAAACCACGCGACCTCACTTAGTCTATAAATTTAAGTGGTGTCATCATCATGTCACACCAGCAGCATGCATATCCATGACAACCTCTCGCCAACAGCCCCTATTGTTACGATCTTTGTGGCCATCATTTAGCCTTCAAGCAAGAGCGCTATCCAGCGGAGATCTTTTATGTTAAGCAGAGCGCGATCCTTAGTGGAGAATCCTTTGGTAGTTCCTTGGTGCTCCTCAGTTTTGCAGGTCCTTCGTCAACGAGTGCAAATGGACATCTGTCAATATCAGCCGATTAAGTAGTTAACCAACCACGTATTCGGGGTGTTCATTGGCCGAGGCTTAAACCACGTGACTTTGCTTAGTCTATAAATTTAAGTGGTGGACCGCTGCACGGCTTATATACCCAAAATATTCCACCTATCACTTATTGTCCCTGGTAGGTTCTCCGCGAAGCATCCATTATCCGCACAGAGCTGGTCTACGTAAGCCTTTGTTGGAAGCTCTAGAAATTCCATGTGCTGGTTTCCATAGGAGAACGTCATTTATGAGTACGTCTTTACTTCTCCAGTAGTGTCCAGCATGTCTTGTCTGTCTTATTCGGATAGTTTGTGTGATAAGGGGCAGGTGGCCGTATAGCTGCTTCCTTGTAAGGTTTTATTTCCAAGATCGCACGCTGTATTCTTCCATCTCGCCTATACTCCTGGCTCCTCGTGAAGGTCCAAGTGGGGATGTCAAATGAATGCGATAGACGATGCGGCAAAGATGAGGGGTAAAAAGGAGAAAGATAGAGGGAAAATATATGGTAAATCACGTTTGGTTTGGTTTTGTTCATTGGATTTTACAGCATATCAACCCTTGTTGGGTTATTTTATGCCGTAGACGAGATTGATTGGATGGTGCCTCTCCGATCGCCTATCTAGCCCAAGTAACGACCAAAAATGAATAAATGAATAAATCTACAAAAATAAATAAATAAAAGATAAGATAAGAAAGAAAAGAAAAAGATAGCTAAACAGAGGAATAAATATCTAGTGCGTCGGTTGGTTTGTCGGTTAGCTGGTTGGTTGGGTTTTACGACATGTCAACGCTTGTTGGGTTATTTTATGCCGAAAACGTTTTGTTTTTATTCATTCTTGATGTGTATTTCAATTTTGTTTATTCAAACCCAATTTTTTAAACTCAATTTTTATAAACTCATTTTTTTTCGATTTAACCCATAGATCGAAATCTATCAGGTACTATCAGCCCGGTTCAGGGTCGACCTGGGAGTAATGTCAATAAAAGGGTACTCCACACTCCCAAGAGCTCCAAAATTGAAACT
>CM042174.1:62194467-62260243 GCA_023376005.1 Doryteuthis pealeii
CCCCCTCTCTCCCCCCTCTCTCCCCTCTCTCTGTCTGTTCCCTTTCTCTCTCTCTCTCTCTCTCTGTCTCTCTCTCCCTCTCCCTCTCTCTCTCTGTCTGACTATCTGTATCTCTCTATCTGTCTGTCTGTCTGTCTCTGTCTGTCTGTCTCCCTCTCTCTCTCTCTCTCTCTCTCTCTGTCTCTCTCACTCTCCCCTCTGTTTGACTCTCCCTCCGTCTCTCTCTCTCTCACTCTCCCCTCTCTGTCTGACTATCTGTCTCTCTCTCTGTCTGTCTGTCTCTGTCTGTCTGTCTCTGTCTGACTCTCTCTCTCTCTCTCTCTCTCTGTCTTTCACTCTCCCTCTCTCTCCCTCTCTCTCTCTCTCTCTCTCCTCTCTCTCTCTCTCTGTCTGTCTGTCTGTCTCTCTCTGCTATGAATTCGAGGAATGTCACAGAGCAGAGATTTTCGGAGTGCGGGGGTTGTACTTATCACTCTCGTCCTTTTCCCAGAGCTCGCCTAGACAACCAACAACTGAATATATAAATTATTTGTAGCCTCTTACACGAAAATCAGAAGAGGCGTTTCTTGTGAACATTTAATATTTATTAATGGAATCAGTCGGCAGGTGTGTTGGGGGGTGGGGGGTGCGTTGTAGAGTCAAAGAAACGGAAATTAAAATTGTTTGACGAACAAGAAAACCGTGCGTCCTTTGTCCGTAAGATGCCACGAAAATACATCGGGTACAACGGCACAAGACAATTCGAGCTCACTCGATCAGATCGTGGGAATACGACTCAATAGAAATCTTTAATGTACGGCAGAAATTTGAATATAACGTACACACACGTGTGTACCTGTGTATGCATGTATGTATGTGTGTGTGTATGTGTATGTATGTATGTGTGTATGTATGTGTGTGTATGTAAGTGTGTGTATGTATGTGTGTGTATGTATGTATGTGTGTATGTATGTGTATGCGTGTGTGTATGTATGTGTGTGTATGTGTGTGTTTATGTATATGTGTGTATGTGTATGTGTGTGTATGTTTGTATGTGTGTATGTATGTATGTGTGTGTATATATGTGTGTATATATGTGTGTGTATATGTGTATGTGTGTGTTTATGTATATGTGTGTGTATGTGTGTGTGTGTGGTGTGTATGTTTGTATGTGTGTATGTATGTATGTTGTGTGTATGTGTGTATGTATGTATGTGATATTGTGTGTATATGTGTATGTATGTGTGTGTGTATGTGTGTATGTATGTATGTATGTATGTATGTGTGTGTGTTTGAGCCTATCTTTTAATTCATACTCAAGTTTGTCGGGGCGGCCTATGTATGTATGTATGTATGTATGTGTGTCTGTGTGTGTATGTATGTGTGGTGTATGTGTGTATGTGTGTATGTGTGTATGTATGTGTGTATGTGTAATGTGTGTATGTGTGTGTATGTGTGTGTTTTTGTATATGTGTGTGTATGTGTGTGTATGTTTGTATGTGTGTGTGTATGTATGTGTGTATATATGTATGTGTATATGTATATGTATGTGTGGGTGTATGTATGTATGTGTGTGTGTGTATGTATGTATGTGTGTGTGTATGTGCATGTATGTATATATGTGTGTGTATGTAAGTGGTGTGTGTATGTATGTATGTGTGTGTATGTATGTGTATGCGTGTGTTTATGTATATATGTGTGTATATGTGTGTGTTTGTGTATGTTTGTATGTGTGTGTATGTGTGTGTATGTATGTATGTATGCGTGTGTGTATGTATGTGTGTATGTATGTATGTGTATGTATGTGTGTATGTATGTATGTATGTATGTATGTGTGTGTGTTTGAGCCTATCTTTTAAATCATACTCAAGTTTGAATTAAACACCAAAAATTGAAGCAGGGTATTAGAAAGGACAATTTTAAGCCCAGTAACATTCAAAGTGAAGAAGTTCCAACATGTAGTTTATGTGGAAGATTATGTCTCTCCAGGACTGGCCTGGTGAGTCATCTGAGAAAACACAAGAATAGAATGTCAAATGCTACTAGCACCAAACTATGATGATAAAAAAAGGAAATGGTCTTACACGAACACGAGTTGACAGCCATTATATTATTATTATATGAACTAGCAAATATATGCACCCTCCGGGTGCAAGTATTTAAGTTTTAATGTAATAAAATATTATATCAAATTAGAAAGGCTAATTAAACTAAATAAGAATGCATATAAAAAGATTTGAAACAGAGGGCAGGTATAATCGATAAATAGAACAACTGAAACTTACTTTTCCATCACTCTCGTCTTTCATTGTTATTTTTTCTAATTTAAGTATTTAGTTAAAAGAGGAAGTAAAGAATAAAATGACAGTTATTTTTTTCTTGTTAATGGATTTCATTTAAGATTCATTGAAGAGATTTTTGCTCATATTCAATAAGATAAAATCAAACAATTAGAAATCAATAATACTAAGCATATATTTATTAAAATCATTTTTTTAAGATCAATATGCAAATTAGCCTTCCCATTCACACTGTGAACCGCTATTTTGTTGTATATATAAATTCAATTGCATGTTATTAGTATGTAGATATGGTCAACAGTGTAAGTAATGTAAAACAATTTTATTAATAATTGAGGTTTAAATAAAAAATAAAATCATAGAGAATATGATGTAAATAACTAAGGGAATTGTGACTTGTATAGTGATATAGTTTCGGTTACAGACAGACAAATCCACAATCTCCATTATAATAAGATATACAACAAATACTATTTAACGTCATACCAAAGACTCGGGTGTTTTACAGATTAATGGACACGACAAAGTACTTAACCTTTTTTTAATAGAAAATGTTCTTTAATTCCTATTATTAAAGACTTAATAAGACTATAGAAAGACACAAAATTATCTTATGTAACTTTATTGCGAAACAAGATTTCCTCTTGTGGATATTTTGATAAATAAGATAAATAGATAGATTTGAACAGACATAGGGAGATAGCTAGAAATAAACACAGATAGATAGATAGATAGATAGATATGAACAGACTTAGATTGATACATCAGATATATAGTTAGATATGAACAGACTTAAATAGATAGATATGAACAGACTCAGAGAGATATAAAGAAATATGAACATATTCAGATAGAGTGATAGATAGATATATAGATATGTATGAAAAGACTTATACATACATGCATATATATACACGGGTGTGTGTGTGTGTGTGTGTGTGTATCTCTCTATATATATATCTTTCTCTCTTCAAAGCTATTTATTTATCTATTTATCTGAATATGCGATGACACCCACACACCCACACACTCACATACACACACTCAGACACAGATACAGACACACACACACACACACACACACTCACACACACACACACATACACACACACACACATGTATATATATATTAAAAATGAAATATAATTAAAAATTATAGGTATCTATCTATCTATCTATATATCTATCAATCTCTCTCTCCCTCTCTCTCTCTCTCTCTCTCTCTCTCTCTATATATATATATATATATATATATATATATATATATATATATATATATACAGAGAGAAAGAGAGAGAGAGAGGGGGAGAGACATATGAACATACACAGGAAGATTTATAGATATAACCAAACTGAGATATAGATATAATGCGATTGAAAGAAAGAAGGAAAGCAGGAAAGAAAGAAATCAACAAGAAAGAAGGAAGAAAGAAGGAAAGAAAGAAAGAAGGAAAGAAATGAAGAAAGAGGGAATCAGGAAGAAAGAAATCAACAAAGAAAGAAGCAAACAAAAACTGAAAGAAAAAAGAAAGAAAAAGAAGGAAGAATTAAAGGAAGAAGGAAAAAGGAAAGGACGAAGGAAATAAAGAAGGAAAGAAATGAAGAAAGAAATAAAGCAGGAAAGAAAGAAATCAACAAAGAAAGAAGCAAACAAAAAATGAAAGAAACAAAGAAAGAGAAAAGGAAGGAAACAAAGAAGGAAAGAATTAAAGAAAGAAGGAAAGAAAGAAGGAAAGAAATGAAGAAAAAAAGAAAGCAGGAAAGAAAGAAATCAACAAAGAAAGAAAGAAACAAAACTGAAAGAAAAAAAGAAAGAAAAAAGAAGGAAACAAAGAAGGAAAGAATTAAAGAAAGAAGGAAAGAAAGAAGGAAAGAAAGAAAGAAAGAAATCAACAAAGAAAGAAGCAAACAAAAACTGAAAGAAAAAAAGAAAGAAAAAAGAAGGAAAGAAAGAAGGAAAGAATTAAAGGAAGAAGGAAAGAAAGAAAGGAAAGAAAGAAGGAAATAAAGAAGAAAAGAAATGAAGAAAGAAAGAAACAGGAAAGAAAGAAAGCAACAAAGAAAGAAGAAAACAAAAAATGAAAGAAAAAAAGAAAGAAAAAAGAAGGAAAGAAAGAAAGAAGGAGAGAATTAAAGGAAGAGAAGGAAAGAAGGAAAGAAAAAGAAAAAGGCTAAAAAAGAAAAGACTTAGATTGATAGATGTTGACATCTTTCTTCTGATTGGTGAATTTCCCGCCTCTCGCGAGACTTCATTTGATAATTTTTCCACAAATGATAACAAAAGTAATTGGTTTATAATTCAGTTTCTCTTTTACATTGAAAATCAGTGCCTAGTATTTACTGATTATGGATTCCGTTGGTCTCTCCCATACTTTCTCCCGATATATTGTCGGTTAGAATAAAGATAAGTAATAATATCAATACAATTTAATACATTTTTTGGTATTGTTTTTTTAATGGGCTTTTCAGTAATTAGGACTCACAACGCTCCACCCACCCCACCCACCTTCATTTTCTCACCGTTTTCTGATGGTTGGCTAATTATGGATACTGCTTGTCTTCCATATTATTTGGTCTCTAGATGAATGGTGATAGAATAAAGTGTTTGATAATAAAAGCGAATGATTTAAAAGTGTTGCAGTGAGATGTAATGAAGTGAATCTGTTATTTATTTGCATATAGTAAATTTACGGTTGCCAAGAGAAGGAACGTGGGAGGGCGAGTAAATGAGAGAATGAAAGGAACACGCTTTGGAAATACAAAGAAAGTAGAGAGAGGGGTAAGAGAGAGAGAGGGGTCGAGAGGGGAAAAAAGGTGTGCATGAGTGAGTGAGTGAGTGAATAGGAAAGAGAAAGAGAAATAGAGAGAGGGAGAGAGAGAGAGAGAGAGAGAGAGAAAGAAAGAAGAAAGAAAGAAAGGCATAGAGAAAGAGATGGTTGCCAAGAGAAAGGAACGTGGGAAGGCGAGGAAAAGAGAGAATGAAAGAAAGTCGCTGTGGAAATACAAAGAAAGCAGAAAGAGAGAGAGAAAGATGAGAGAGAGAGAGAGAGAGAGAGAGGTAGAGAGGAGAAAGAGTGTGCAATGAGTGAGTGAGTGAATAGGAAAGAGAAATAGAGAGAGAGAGGAGAGAGAAAGAAAGAAAGAAAGAAAGGCATAGAGAAAGAGACGTTGCCAAGAGAAAGGAACGTGGGAAGGCGAGGAAAAGAGAGAATGAAAGGAACTCGCTCTGGAAATACAAAGGAAGCAGAGAGAGAGAGAAAGAGAGAAGAGGGGGTAGAGAGGGGAAAGTGTGCATGAGTGAGTGAATAGGAAAGCGAAAGAGAAATAGAGAGAGAGAAAGGAGAGAGAGAGAGAGAGAGAGAGAGAGAAAGAAGGCATAGAGAAAGAGACGGTTGCCAAGAGAAAGGACCGTGGGAGGGCGAGGAAAGAGAGAGAATGAAAGGAAGTCGCTGTGGAAATACAAAAGAAAGCAGAAAGAGAGAGAGTGTGTTTGCGTGTGAGTAACAGAGAAAGAGAGAGAGAGAGAGAGAGAGAGATTGGTTTAATTCGTTTTTGTTTTAAGGCATATCAACCTCAGTGGGTTATTTAATGACGACAGAATTTTGAAATAAATTCATTCTTAATGGATATTCAATTTTTTAAATAAACTCATATTTTTCTATTTAACCCATAGATGGGACCCTAACAGGTACTACCACTTCGGGTCAGAGTGGACAATGGAGCAATGGTGATAAAGGGGTGCTGCAGCATTCCACAAACTCTCCAGAACTGGTACTAAACCAACAGTTTTACGTCATACCCCGGACATGAGGCCCCTCAGTCACCGCCTTCTAGCACCCATATGATAAAACGGGCTTGGTCTTCCTATAAAAGCAATAGGGTTCGGGGCAATCATATAGGTGCTACGGCTTCACATGGCTAGCCGATTGATCGGAGGGGGGCTCTCTGACCGCCCGTCTATCCTAAGTAAGGGTCTAAGCGCAGTGTGGCATGTCATGGACTGCTTATCCCCAGGAGTTCCATTCTTAAGCATCACGGGTCGTCACCCACGGCCAATAGATGGCCCCATTGGGGGAGACTTTCTCAGCATCCACACAGACCTGAACAATGGAAGTTTAGGCTGGTTGGCTCACTCTGGTGTGTCGATGTGTAGTTGTCCACAGTGCTGCAACCAATCCTGCAACTTCTCGTATGTTCCATTACAGGTGTTCCTGTGGCAGGTGTTGCCTATCTCTATGCAAGCCTCATCAATCATCGCCATGCTGGCACCAATCTTAAAAACACCTTGAAAAAGCTTCATTTGCAACAAAAAAGCTATATATATATATACTATATATATATATATATATATAAAATTTTACTTGAAGGCACTTACAACGCATGTATCCGCATAAAATTCGATACTTTTTCTTATATGTAAATGAACTTTTTTGACAAGTGTAATCCCGGCAAAGGATTCTCTCAATAACGCCCCCTTACCTATTATGGTAGAGGCGTGTAGTTATCATTTGACAAGCTTAATTTCGCTAGGATGGTCAGCTGTGCACTGTGGCCGAGGCGATAAAGTGTTTCACTAGTGTTTCACTGTGTCTGCTGAAGTCCCGGTTTCGATTTCTGTCGAGGGAAATCGTTAGTATATACCGCTGATGAGACTTAATAAAGTCGAAACAGTCTGTACGGTATTCTACACACCGAGCCATCCTTTGCCGGGATTACAACTTGTCAAAAAAGTTCATTTTCTATAAGAAAAATATCGAATTTTATGCGATACATGCGTTGTAAGTGCCTTCAAGTAAAAATGTAATATATACTTTATTCAGCAATGTTTCTTATAATAACAAACATCCAAAAATCTCTTCTCTCTCTCTCTCTCTATATATATTATATAATATATATATTATTATATATATATATATGGGGCGGCAAGAAAAAAGGGAAATGAATCTGACATTATGTTGAGAAATTAATGAGAGTGAAAAATTAAAAAAAGAGAAATATTTATTGATATTTGGTAAAATGTTCTTGTTGCATAGCCCTTCTTTACCGGCACTAAATAGGTATATGTTATATACTTCTCTTACTTCTTACTCTGTCGTCTATTCCTCCGACCGGCTCTGTTCTTGATCGTCTATCATCTATCTTGGTCTGGTATATCTTCTAAGGTCTCGTCTGGTCTTCTATTGAGGATTCCGGGTCTGGTTTCTGTTGCTAGGATTTCTTGTTATCAGAAGCCCTGTGTCATTGTTAGTTTTAGTAATAACACAAGACTTCGATTTACGATGATGTTACTTTATTCGTAGATTCCCAGACCAGACAATGCGCGCGGATCCCTACATCTTGCTAGCTCGCTTCTAATTTTAACTGACTTAGTATCCTTAAACCGGAGGGCCTTCTATCGGGGTTCCCGGTTCTCACGGTTTATCCCGCAAGGCAAGGTCAGAGTGAGGTCAAGCATTGTCATCACTCTCAGGNACCACACGAAGAGAGATGCCGCATAAAGTAGTTGTCTTTGCTCTTCTTGTGTAATCTTCAAGTTGTTGGATTGTGGTTCTACGCATTCCTCTATGTTGGCAAGACCTCTTCCCTCTTCCTTTCTTGATCACATACAATCATCTCTGTCGTCTCTAGGGTGGAGAGCCTTGTGCATTGTCATTATTATTATTATTATTTTATATTATTATTATTATTTCACTCCTTGAGAGATTTTTCATCCGCCTTAGCTGGTGGTCTTTCACTGGAGGCTGAGGTATACTTAGTTTACTTAGGTTTCCAGGAATATTCTTAGTTCATGTTAATTCCTATCAACTTGTTTGGTTTCTATCTCCAGGAATCTTCTGAGTATTTGGTCGTTTTTTGTGGACCTCTTGTAGCAGGAAAATAATCTTACCTTCGGTTGAACAGGCAATGCTAGCCCACCTTGCTTGTTAAAGACGATTTATCAAAAGCTCATATTAATTCCTATCCACCTGTTTGGCTTGAAATTGCGATTGAAAATATAAATTAGATTTTTTTAAACAAAATATCAAATAAGAAAACAAATTGGAACTGAAATAATTATTTTAATGATTTAAAAAAACAAACAAATTTAAACAATTTCAAATGTTTGGTAAACACATTGTTTCGTGTGAGGAACCGTTTCTTTATTGTTTGATGTGAGATACAATCAAAGATTAATGTTTACGCCATCTTTATGACCCCCACACACCCACACGACACACACACACTCCCCAAAAAAGAACAAGTCGTAGTCTTTTGATTCTTCGAATAAAACAGTTTTTTCGCGATTTTAATTTTCGTAATGAATCGAGAATCTGATATTTTTCGCGGCTTTAAGGGAAGCGCGGTGCTGTACTGGTTAGAAGTCGCAGGAACATGGACTCGTCGACCGAGTTCAATTCCTGGACGAAGCCACAGTTCACATAGGCGCTAATACCGTTGGGAAGGTATGAATCCAATTATTCTCCCTCCAGCTATGGGTTAATAATAGGACAGACTGGGTTCTTTTACCTTGGTTAGGCAACTAGTCTAGGAGAAGGAAAAACTCTGAATTCAAACCTGGTCACAACTAGAATAGGACTCAGGTCTACTGAGTGATCTATTTCAATTTTTTTTTAAATTGATGAGAAGAGCGCAACCTCCCCTAGAGCTCCAGTCCCAGCCCTCACCCTTCAAACATTTTCAGACGACGTCTCATTAGAGGGCCAGGAAGGGCGAAGTGGCTAAACAACAAGAGACGCGGAGAATTGAATCGTTTGTTTGTTTGTTTGTTTGTTTGGTTGGGTTGGTTGTGGTTGGTTGTTTCTCCAGGACTCCTGTGTCGGTCGGCAAAAACTTACATAGATACGCTTTGCAGGGATACTTGATACTGGTATAAGGACCTTCCAGAAATCATGGCTATCTATATTGTCGTTACGAACTGATTGATGAGGTGGGAAACGAATGAGTACTCTGCCGGGGTTATTAGCCAGTTGTTGATTGTTGTTGGGTTTTACGGCATGCCAACCTTTGTTGGGTTATTTCATTACCAAAATGTTTTGTTATTCATTCTTACTGGATATTCAACGTTTGTTTTTTACTAAATTTTTAAAAACATATTTTTCAACTCATTTTTTAACCTATAGATGGAACGTAGACAGACAGACAGACAGACACACAATATTCATTATAAGATGCGTTTGTTTGATAAACGCGTTTATAGAGTTCAGTTTTAAAAGTCAAATTGTGTGCATTATCGTTGAATACTTGAAATGTACAAATGTTACGTTTACTGAGGTTTTCACGGTACCAAATCGATATAATGTTGTATACCCTTTCTTACTTCTTTACTCTTACTTGCTTCTATATCTTGGACATTTATTCTTCTGGCCGGCCTTGGTTCTATCTTCTAACATCTTGGTCTTGGTCTGGAATCTTCTAAGGTCTTCTGTTTGCTATGTTCCTGCTGGCTGGTCCGTCCTGGATTCATTTCTTAGTCTTGTTACCAGACATTCATCACACAAGAAATGTTACTTATACAGACTTTTATTTTCCTTAACTATACATTACATGTAACTAAATATCTGACTAACATAGCGAGCGTGAATTCCAGTTTTAGGCAGAGCATAAAAAATGGCCGCTGCTCTGACTGACGTCTAACTGAAAACTGGGGACTCTGAAAAACGTTTCCACGGGACTTCACATATTTGGCGGGCTTCTGTAATTTTCCATAGAAGGACCGGCATGGTATGAAAGGGTCATCCCTCAGAATTCAGGGGATTGACAATACTTTATGCAACCGCATAGATTATGTAACACAAAGAGAGAACAGCAAATAAAAGCATTGTATATGTTTTAGTTCCTGCTTGGGTCAATAAATGTACACTGTGTGAAGCGTCTTGAAAGAACCCGCCCCCCCAAAAAAAAGATGGCATCAGAGGTTCCCAGTTGCAAACAAATTTGTCAAAGTTGACATTTAAGTGACACGTCAAAAGGAAAATTTGTTAAAGCGGACGAGTCCAAAGTTCACGCAAGGATAATTTACCGTCAAACGTTCAAGAAAGAATATTAAAAAAAATGAAGACCTATCAGAAATTTCTCTGAATGTTTGAGGTGGCTTGAAGATTAGTATTATCTGTGTTATTCGGACTATGTCCTCATCTTCATTTTTATCTGTATGATTATATACTATTTCTCTGAATGTTTGAGATGAGGCTTGAAGATTAGTATTATCTGCGTTTTCGGACTATTGTCCCCATCTTCATTGTTTATCTGTATGATTATATACTATTTCTATGAATGTTTGAGATGAGGCTTGATGATTAGTATTATCTGCGTTATTCGGACTATTGTCCATCTTCATTGTTCTGTATGATATATACTATTTCTCTGAATGTTTGAGATGAGGCTTGATGATTAGTATTATCTGCGTTATTCGGACTATTGTCCTCATCTTCATTGTTATCTGTATGATTATATACTATTTCTCTGAATGTTTGAGATGAGGCTTGATGATTAGTATTATCTGTGTGATTCGGACTATTGCCCCCATCTTCATTGTTATTTGTACAACGTTTCGGCCGATATACCCTCCGGCCTTCTTCAGGTATTTCTTGTCGGACTCGGGAACCTTCTCGGACTCGGGAACCTTCTTTTCGAACTCGGGAACTTTCTTGTCGTATTCGGGAGCCATCACGGAACTTTGAACCTAACCCTTTATTTAAGTTCCCGAGATAAGGGCTTGGTTTTTGAGCAAAAATAATAAAGATTTGATTTATATTTGTGAAAAGGGTTAAAAAATAAGATTTAAATGATAACAGAATGGAATATTTTTTAGCATTTAATATTTTGAATAGTAGACATTAACATTTATTTTCAGAGTGGCTGGATCAATGCAAGTTTTTTTTTTACATAGGGATTTTAATGGGGCATCCGACAAGGATCGAACTCACGATTCAGTAATTAATGGATCTTGTGGGACTAACTTAAAAAATCCCCCTCTATTCTGGCGATGCCGGGTGGCCGCCTCAAGTAATATATAGATGATTGCTTTCAAAGTCTAGTAGGTTAGACATTACTCACTGGCCCTACCGCACTCCACCCTTCGTGACTCGTCTACATTACACATTAATTATAAACGAAAAACAATCGTTTATTTATAAAGTTTCAGAAACGGCCAGACTGGTAATGAATAACAAGCAATTGTCATATTCTTTTCATGATTAGATATGCAAATTATATATTTAAATCACGACATTAGACTCGCCAATATACAGATTGAAATCAACACTGTCTGAAGCGGTAACTTACCAGTTGAAATATTATTTTAAGACAATTTTATTCAATATTCTTCCGACAGAAAAACAATTACATACAAGGTCGGATTTTGAATATCTTGGTTTGCTTTGTTTTGTTTTACGGCATATCAACCTCAGTGGGTTATTTAATGCCGAAAAAGGTTTGAATAAACTAATTCTTAATGGATACCATTTTTTTTTATAAATACGTTTTTCTATTTAACCCATAGATGTGACCCTAACAGGTACTACCACTCCGGGTCAGAGTGGACCAGGGAGCAATGGTGATGAAGGGGTGCTCCACATTCCCCAAACCTCCAAAACTAGAACCTTAACCATCAGATAGAGTTTAACATCATTCCAGGATATGTAGACCCTCAGACACCCCTTCTAGCACTCATATGATAAAAGGGTTGGGTTTGCCTATTAGGGCAATAGGGTTGGGGCAATCATATAGGTGCTAGGGCTTGACGTGACAGCCGATTGATCGGAGGGGCCTCTCCGACCGCCCGTCTAGCCTAAGTAAGGGTATAAGTGGAGTGCTGAAGGTCATAAACTGCTCACTCCACAAGACTCTATCCTTAAGCATCACGGATTGCCACCACGGCCAATATGTGGCCCTATTTGGAGAGACTTACCCCTACTCTCGTTCTTTCTTTCTTTCTCATTTATTTATATATTATCGGCTTAGCTCAGTCGGTAGAGCATTTACCAGCTCTCGCCAACTCATATCTGTGCGGTATAAGGAGCTTTATAGCGCTAGTTATACTGACATTAGTTTTACTTTTTATTACATTTATATATTATCTCAGAGCCCCGTCGGTGCATTCTAACGCCCCATCCAACAGGGCGGTTTTATATAATATATATATATATATATATATATATATATAATCATCATCATCATCATCATGTCGCGCATACAGACGGGTATCCATGACAATCTTTCGCCAACTTCCCTATCATTCATTACACCTGGAAGCTCCTCTGCGGAGCAGCCAGCATCTTCACATAACTGGTCAATGTATGTCCTTGCTGGGCGCCCACACCTTGCATATCCATGTGTTGGCTTCCACAGGAGAACGTCGCTTATGAGTTCATCCTTGCTTCTCCAGCAGTGTCCTGCATGCCTTGTCCATCTCACTCGGATAGTTTGTGAGAGGGGGGCAGGTGACCGTACAGCTGTTTCCTTGTGGGGTGCTGTTTCCACAACTTATTCAAGACTGCACGCAGCATTCTTGTGCAGCTCCCATCTAGCTTATTCTCAAGACGCTTTGTTAGGGTCCATGTGGTGCAGCCATACAGCAGCACCGACACAACCAGCCAGGAAGAACTGTCGCTTCAGCTTGCCAGGGAGATCGGACCTCCATATGACTGATAACTATTTGTGGCTGACCATGCCTTTGCTATCAGTGTATTAACATCGCTCTCTGTGGAGGAGATATTACCACCTAGGTAGTGAATTCTTCTACTGGCTTAAGAGGCTTGCCGTTGAGTGTGGAGATGTTTCTTTATTTTTTGAAACTCATGAACTCTGTTTTACCGGAGTTCACATAGAGGCCTATATTCTTTGCTGCCTCCTCTAAGCTATGTAGCAGTGATTCAGCCTGTGCTGGTGTGTCTGCAAGAAGTGCAAGGTCATCAGCATAGTCCGCATCTGTGATTGTTTGTGCGGGATATCGCTTGCTTCTGGCCTTTTTTAAGTGTGAAACCTTTTTCTTTATGGTATCTAATGATGTTCGGAGTACGTAGTCTAGGCATATTATAAATATATATGGTGCCAGTGTATCTCCTTGAAGGACTCCAGCGGTGATGTCAAAGAAATCTGTGTCGCCATCAGGTGAGCGTACCATCGCTTTAGTGTCTTTGTATAGCATCATTATGGCTGAAACCGTTTCATTGGGAGACCATATGCTAATAGTATTTGTTCCATTTTTTTCCTCTGTGTATGGAATCAAATGCCTTTGAGAAATCTACGAATAATAGCGTTGCCTCTAGATTCTTTGCTCGTACCCCTTATATGATCCGTCGAATAGTTAGAATCTGAGAGGTTGTGGATCGATTTCTGCGGAATCCATTTTGGTTTCTCCTAAGGATTTTCTCTATTTCGGGCCGGATGCGATTAAGTAGAAGGGTATTATATATCTTGGCTGCAATAGCAGTGAGTGTTATGCCTCTGTAGTTTTTAGCGATCCGAGATCTCCCTTTTTAGAGAATGGGAGGATGCAGTCTTTCGTCATTTATCCATTTCTATTTTCCTATATACTGCATTGCATAGCCTAAGCAGTATGTCATTGAACTTTCCTATCTTCCACACCTCCGGGGTATTTCGTCAAGTCCTGCTGCTGTCTACTTTTTAGCTTCTTAACGGGAATCCTGCATGACAGTAGTATCGTGCTATACCCCACTAATGTCAGCGAAGAAACGGACATAGCAAAGTTCTATAATGAGCTATCCTCCCTATGCAGACAGATTCCCAAACACAATGTCCTACGTAATTGGGGGCGACATGAATGCGCAGATAGGCATAAGCGAGAACAATAAATACTGCCTACATAACACCCCCAACAGGAACGGCGAATTACTAGCAGAGTTCTCTCTTGAGAACATGCTAGTATGCCTAAATACAAAATATCAGAAAAGAAAGGCAAACTATGGACCTACACATACCCAAACAATACAGAGCCCAAATTAGACTATATCCTAATATAAAAAATGGATAAATAGTGCAATGAACTGCGAAGCATACTCCTCTTTTGAAGGAGTATCCTCCGACATAGAATAGTCACAGCAAAATTACGACTTAGCCTACGTAGGAACAAAAAGCAAATCAGTAAGTCTGTACGATACAACTGGTAACACTTGCCAACAGTGATATATGCAATCGATACGCTGTGGAAATAAGAAACAGATTCGATATCCTCCAGGAGGCATCTGAAAGCCCCACCCAAAAAAGAATACGAAAACTTTGTCAGTGCCACCTAGAAGCAGCATCCGAATGCGTACGCGACCGAACTAAGAGCCAAACGCTCTGTCCCTGGGAGACAGAGGCAGTTAGAGAAGGAAATAATATCAAAGAAGCAGCCCAAATTAATAAAAACAAACCCAACTAGCACAACCTATGCAAACTTAAGAAAGCCCAGGTAACCTTAACAAAACATACAAAAAGGAACAAATGAATACATACAAGTACATATAAATAATATCAGACAATCGGTAGAAGACAGACAGTCGCGATTAAGCTTTGCAAACAGTAAACGAAATTAGTGGTAGGAAAAAGTATCTCTAAATCAAAACTAAGGCAACCAGCCAAAAAGATAGACTTAAAATGAAAGACCACTTCCAGAAACTGCTGGGAACCCCCCCAAAATCATAGAAGTAATATCCAAAAGATTGTAGATAAGCAACTAGATATCAAGCTGGGGGATTTCACAAATAATATATATAATATATTAATTATATATATATATATATATATATAAGTCGACGGGCGGCCTAAAGTCGGTATCCAGCCAGTCAGCAAGGGAGTCTGTTCCCTTTCAATAGCGCTAGACCCAGGCGTTTTGTTTGGCGTCTGAGGTAGAGCGCCACACCTACCATCAGCTCCTTACTTTACCACAGATCCTGTGTTACTCATACGCTGAGTTTGGCGAGGACCGGTATCGAACTAGGAACTTTGTGGTTTAATACTCGTGTTTCTTAATTGTCACACAGTTATCATCTTGAAACACCCTCTGGTTAAAACTGAAGACCCACCAAATCGTTCAAGATGATGCTAAATGTAAATCGCGATTATCTGATATTGCATATTGTTAAGATTATTGTACCATTTTAGGCGATATACCATATACCAACAAATTGCCCTGAGATGATCTAATTAATAGATCAAAACACTGCAGCGTCCACCAATAAACTCACCAACTTACCCATTTAACCTGTGATTTTTCATTTTCTTAATATACTAATATATATATATATATATATATATATATATATATATTATATACACACAACACCCACACAGAGAAGAGTGTATATATATTTACCAACCCTCCGCACGAGCAGGGTGCGACACAAGGTCAATTTCTTAAGTTTAACAGGTTTAAATGCAGAGTTTTCCTTCTCCTAGACTGGTTACCTAACCAAGGTTAAAGAGCCCAGTCTGCCCTGCTATTTATCCATAGCTGGAGGGAGAGTAGGATTCATACCTTTCCCAAGGGTTTTAGCGCAAAGTGAAATGCAATTACCACATCCAGGATTTGAACTCGGGCGACGAGTCCATTTCCTATGACTTTAAACCATTAACCACGCGTTACTAATATGCTATATGTGTATGTAATATTAAATTTATAAAACTTCGAGGCCCGTGGCTGAATCTGAATCAACGTTCGTAGTTTTAATATTTTAAAGGCACTCATGGAAAGGCGTGTTGCTCGTGCTTAACACTATATATACATTTTCATAGGATTCAAGATACACGGCCAACAGGAAAATATTACAGGATACTACAGAACACGGATCAAACTTAATGCCACAAGGAATCTATACTGTAAAGTCCTTTCACCTAAAAATATATATATATATACATACACACATACACTCTTACATTGCATGGTATAATGGTTAAAGTCATCTGAAATGGACTTGTCAACCCGAGTTCAAATCCTGGATGTGGTAATTGCATTTCACCTAGCGCCAAAACCCTTGGGAAAGGTATGAATCCTACTCTCCCTCCAGCTATGGATAAATAGTAGGGCAGGCTGGTCTCTTTAACCTTGGTTAGGCAATCGATCTAGGAGAAGGAAAACTCTGAATTCAAACCTGCAGAACTTTGAAATTGACCTTGTGTCACACCCTGCTCGTGCGGAGGGGTTGGTAAATATATATACACTCTTCTCTGTGTGTGCGTGTGTGTGTATATATATATATATATATATATATATATATATATATATATATGTAGTATATTAAGAAAAATGAAAAATCACAGGTTTAAATGGGTTAAGTGGTGAGTTTATTGGTGGACGCTGCAGTGTTTTGATCTATTAATTAGATCATCTTCAGGGCATTTGTTGGTATATGGTATATCGCCTAAAAATGGTTACAATAATCTTAACAATATGCAATATCAGATAATCGCGATTTACATTTTAGCATTTCATCTTGAACGATTTGGTGGGTCTCATTTTTAACCAGAGGGTGTTTCAAGATGATAACTGTTGTACAATTAAGAAACACGAGTATTAAACCACAAAGTTCCTAGTTCGATACCGGTCCTCGCCAACTCAGCGTATGAGTAACACAGGGATCTGTGCGGTAAAGTAAGGAGCTGATGGTAGGTGTGGCGCTCTACCTCAGACGCCAAAACAAAACGCCTTGGTCTAGCGCTATTGAAAAGGGGACAGACTCCCTTGCTGACTGGCTGATACGACTTTAGGCCGCCCCGTCGACTTTATATATATATATATATATATATATATATATATATATATATATTGTGAAATCCCCCAGCTTGATATCTAGTTGCTTATCTACAATCTTTTGGATATTACTTTCTATGATTTTGGGGGGGTTTCCCAGCAGTTTCTGGAAGTGGTCTTTCCATTTTTTAAGTCTATCTTTTTGGCTGGTTGCCTTTAGTTTTGATTTAGAGATACTTTTCCTACCACTAATTTCGTTTACTGTTTGCAAAGCTAATCGCGACTGTCTGTCTTCTACCGATTGTCTGATATTATTTATATGTACTTGTATGTATTCTATTTGTTCCTTTTTGTATGTTTTGGTTAAGGTTACCTGGGCTTTCTTAAGTTTGCATAGGTTGGTGCTAGTTGGGTTTGTTTTATTAATTTGGGCTGCTTCTTTGATATTATTTCTCTTTTCTCTAACTGCCTCTGTCTCCCAGGGGACAGAGCGTTTGGCTCTTAGTTCGGTCGGTACGCATTCGGATGCTGCTTCTAGGTGGGCACTGACAAAGTTTTTCGTATTCTTTGTTTGGGGTGGGGCTTTCAGATGCCTCCTGGAGGATATCGAATCTGTTTCTTATTTCCACAGCGTATCGATTGCATATATCACTGTTGGCAAGTGTTGACCAGTTGTATCGTACAGACTTACTGATTTGCTTTTTGTTCCTACGTAGGCTAAGTCGTAATTTTGCTGTGACTATTCTATGGTCGGAGGATACTCCTTCAAAAGAGGAGTATGCTTCGCAGTTCATTGCACTATTTATCCATTTTTTATTTATTAGGATATAGTCTAATTGGGCTCTTGTATTGTTTGGGTATGTGTAGGTCCATAGTTTGCCTTTTCTTTTCTGATATTTTGTATTTAGGCATACTAGCATGTTCTCAAGAGAGAACTCTGCTAGTAATTCGCCGTTCCTGTTGGGGGTGTTATGTAGGCAGTATTTATTGTTCTCGCTTATGCCTATCTGCGCATTCATGTCGCCCCCAATTACTAGGACATTGTGTTTGGGAATCTGTCTGCATAGGGAGGATAGCTCATTATAGAACTTTGCTATGTCCGTTTCTTCGCTGACATTAGTGGGGGTATAGCACGATACTACTGTCATGCAGGGATTCCCGTTAAAGAAGCTAAAAAGTAGAACAGCAGCAGGACTTGACGAAATACCCCCGGAGGTGTGGAAGATAGGAAAGTTCAATGACATACTGCTTAGGCTATGCAATGCAGTATATAGGCAAAATAGAATGGATAAATGGACGAAAGACTGCATCCTCCCATTCTCTAAAAAGGGAGATCTCGGAATCGCTAAAAACTACAGAGGCATAACACTCACTGCTATTGCAGCCAAGATATATAATACCCTTCTACTTAATCGCATCCGGCCCGAAATAGAGAAAATCCTTAGGAGAAACCAAAATGGATTCCGCAGAAATCGATCCACAACCTCTCAGATTCTAACTATTCGACGGATCATATAAGGGGTACGAGCAAAGAATCTAGAGGCAACGCTATTATTCGTAGATTTCTCAAAGGCATTTGATTCCATACACAGAGGAAAAATGGAACAAATACTATTAGCATATGGTCTCCCCAATGAAACGGTTTCAGCCATAATGATGCTATACAAAGACACTAAAGCGATGGTACGCTCACCTGATGGCGACACAGATTTCTTTGACATCACCGCTGGACTCCTTCAAGGAGATACACTGGCACCATATATATTTATAATATGCCTAGACTACGTACTCCGAACATCATTAGATACCATAAAAGAAAAAGGTTTCACACTTAAAAAGGCCAGAAGCAAGCGATATCCCGCACAAATAATCACAGATGCGGACTATGCTGATGACCTTGCACTTCTTGCAGACACACCAGCACAGGCTGAATCACTGCTACATAGCTTAGAGGAGGCAGCAAAGAATATAGGCCTCTATGTGAACTCCGGTAAAACAGAGTTCATGAGTTTCAAAAATAAAAGAAACATCTCCACACTCAACGGCAATACTCTTAAGCCAGTAGAAGAATTCACGTATCTGGGTGGTAATATCTCCTCCACAGAGAGCGATGTTAATACACTGATAGCAAAGGCATGGTCAGCCACAAATAGTTTATCAGTCATATGGAGGTCCGATCTCCCTGGCAAGCTGAAGCGACAGTTCTTCCTGGCTGTGGTTGTGTCGGTGCTGCTGTATGGCTGCACCACTTGGACCCTAACAAAGCGTCTTGAGAATAAGCTAGATGGGAGCTGCACAAGAATGCTGCGTGCAGTCTTGAATAAGTTGTGGAAACAGCACCCCACAAGGAAACAGCTGTACGGTCACCTGCCCCCCCCCTCTCACAAACTATCCGAGTGAGATGGACAAGGCATGCAGGACACTGCTGGAGAAGCAAGGATGAACTCATAAGCGACGTTCTCCTGTGGAAGCCAACACATGGATATGCAGGTGTGGGGCGCCCAGCAAGGACATACATTGACCAGTTATGTGAAGATGCTGGCTGCTCCGCAGAGGAGCTTCCAGGTGTAATGAATGATAGGGAAGGTTGGCGAAAGATTGTCATGGATACCCGTGCTGTATGCGCGACATGATGATGATGATGATGATTATATATATATATATATATATATATATATATATATATAAACCGCCCTGTTGGATGGGGCGTTAGAATGCACCGACTGGGGCTCTGAGATAATATATAAATGTAATAAAAAGTAAAAGTCGTCGGGGCGGCTTAATGTCAGTATGAGCCATACAGCGAGGGAGTCTATCCCCTTTTCACTAGCGCTAGACCAAGGAGATTATTTTAGCGTCTGAGGCGGAGCGCCACACCTACCATCAGCTCCTTACTTTACCGCACAGATCCCTGTGCTACACATACGCTGAGTTGGCGAGAGCTGGTATCGAACTAGGAACCTTGTGGTTTCTAGCCCGACGCTCTACCGACTGAGCTAAGCCGGATAATATATAAATATAATGAGAAAGAAAGAAAGAACGAGAGTAGGGGTAAGTCTCCTCCAAATAGGGCCACATATTGGCCGTGGGTGGCAATCCGTGATGCTTAAGGATAGAGTCTTGGTGGGTGAGCAGTCTATGACCTTCAGCACTCCACTTATACCCTTACTTAGGCTAGACGGGCGGTCGGAGAGGCCACCTCCGATCAATCGGCTGGTCACGTCAAGCCCTAGCACCTATATGATTTCCCCAACCCTATTGCCCTAATAGGCAAACCCAACCCTTTTTATCATATGAGTGCTAGAAGGGGGTGTCTGAGGGTCTACATATCCTGGGAATGATGTTAAACTCTATCTGATGGTAAGGTTCTAGTTTTGGAGGTTTGGGGAATGTGGAGCACCCCTTCATCACCATTGCTCCCTGGTCCACTCTGACCCGGAGTGGTAGTACCTGTTAGGGTCACATCTATGGGTTAAATAGAAAAACGTATTTATAAAAAAAATGTGTATCCATTAAGAATTAGTTTATTTCAAACCTTTTTCGGCATTAAATAACCCACTGAGGTTGATATGCCGTAAAACAAAACAAAGCAAACCAAGATATTCAAATCCGACCTTGTATGTAATTGTTTTTCTGTCGGAAGAATATTGAATAAAATTGTCTTAAAATAATATTTCAACTGGTAAGTTACCGCTTCAGACAGTGTTGATTTCAATCTGTATATTGGCGAGTCTAATGTCGTGATTTAAATATATAATTTGCATATCTAATCATGAAAAAGAATATGACAATTGCTTTGTTATTCATTACCAGTCTGGCCGTTTCTGAACTTTATAAATAAACGATTGTTTTTCGTTTATAATTAATGTGTAATGTAGACGAGTCACGAAGGGGTGGAGTGCGGGTAGGGCCAGTGGAGTAATGTCTAACCTACTAGACTTTGAAAGCAATCATCTATATATTACTTGAGGCGGCCACCCGGCATCGCCAGAATAGAGGGGGATTTTTTTAAGTTAGTCCCACAAGATCCATAATTACTGAATCGTGAGTTCGATCCTTGTCGGATGCCCCATTAAAATCCCTATGTAAAAATAAACCTTGCATTGATCCAGCCACTCTGAAAATAAATGTTAATGTCTACTATTCAAAATATTAAATGCTAAAAAATATTCCATTCTGTTATCATTTAAATCTTTTTTTTTAACCCTTTTCACAAATATAAATCAAATCTTTATTATTTTTGCTCAAAAACCAAGCCCTTATCTCGGGAACTTAAATAAAGGGTTAGGTTCAAAGTTCCGTGATGGCTCCCGAATACGACAAGAAAGTTCCCGAGTTCGAAAAGAAGGTTCCCGAGTCCGAGAAGGTTCCCGAGTCCGACAAGAAATACCTGAAGAAGGCCGGAGGGTATATCGGCCGAAACGTTGTACAAATAACAATGAAGATGGGGGCAATAGTCCGAATCACACAGATAATACTAATCATCAAGCCTCATCTCAAACATTCAGAGAAATAGTATATAATCATACAGATAACAATGAAGATGAGGACAATAGTCCGAATAACGCAGATAATACTAATCATCAAGCCTCATCTCAAACATTCAGAGAAATAGTATATAATCATACAGATAGCAATGAAGATGAGGACAATAGTCCGAATAACGCAGATAATACTAATCATCAAGCCTCATCTCAAACATTCATAGAAATAGTATATAATCATACAGATAACAATGAAGATGGGGACAATAGTCCGAATAACGCAGATAATACTAATCTTCAAGCCTCATCTCAAACATTCAGAGAAATAGTATATAATCATACAGATAAAAATGAAGATGAGGACAATAGTCCGAATAACACAGATAATACTAATCTTCAAGCCACCTCAAACATTCAGAGAAATTCTGATAGGTCTTCATTTTTTTTAATATTCTTTCTTGAGACGTTTGACGGTAAATTATCCTGCGTTGAACTTTGGACTCGTCCGCTTTTAACAAATTTTCCTTTTGACGTGTCACTTAAATGTCAACTTTGACAAATTTGTTTGCAACTGGGAACCTCTGATGCCATCTTTTTTTTTGGGGGGGGGCGGTTTTCTTTCAAGACGCTCACACAGTGTACATTTATTGACCCAAGCAGGAACTAAAACATATACAATGCTTTTATTTGCTGTTCTCTCTTTGTGTTACATAATCTATGCGGTTGCATAAGATTATTGTCAATCCCCTGTAATTCTGAGGGGATGACCCTTTTCATACCATGGCCGGGTCCTTCTATGGAAAATTACAGAAGCCCGCCAAATATGTGAAGTCCCGTGGAAACTTTTTCAGAGTCCCCAGTTTTTCAGTTAGACGTCAGTCAGAGCAGCGGCCATTTTATGCTCTGCCTAAAACTGGAATTCACGCTCGCTATGTTAGTCAGATATTTAGTTACATGTAATGTATAGTTAAGGAAATAAAAGTCTGTATAAGTAACATGTTCTTGTGGTTGATGAATGTCTTGGTAACAAGACTAAGAAATGAATCCAGGACGACCAGCCAGCAGGAACATAGCAACAGAAGACCTTAGAAGATTCCAGACCAAGACCAAGATGTTAGAAGATAGAACCAAGGCCGGCCAGAAGAATAAATGTCCAAGATATAGAAGCAAGTAAGAAGTAAAGAAGTAAGAAAGGGTATACAACATTATATCGATTTGGTACCGTGAAAACCTCAGTACGTAACATTTGTACATTTCAAGTATTCAACGATAATGCACACAATTTGACTTTTAAAACTGAACTCTATAAACGCGTTTATCAAACAAACGCATCTTATAATGAATATTGTGTGTCTGTCTGTCTGTCTGTCTACGTTCCATCTATAGGTTAAAAATGAGTTGAAAATATGTTTTTAAAAATTTAGTTAAAAAACAAACGTTGAATATCCAGTAAGAATGAATAAAACAAAACATTTTTGGTAATGAAATAACCCAACAAAGGTTGGCATGCCGTAAAACCCAACAACAATCAACAACTGGCTAATTAACCCCGGCAGAGTACTCATTCGTTTCCCACCTCATCATCAGTTCGTAACGACAATATAGATAGCCATGATTTCTGGAAGGTCCTTTATACAGTATCAAGTATCCCTGCAAAGCGTATCTATGTAAGTTTTTGCCGACCGACACAGGAGTCCTGGAGAAACAACCACCAACCAACCAACCAACCAAACAAACAAACAAACAAACGATTCAATTCTCCGCGTCTCTTGTTGTTTAGCCACTTCGCCCTTCCTGGCCCTCTAATGAGACGTCGTCTGAAAATGTTTGAAGGGTGAGGGCTGGGGACTGGAGCTCTAGGGGAGGTTGCGCTCTTCTCATCAATTTAAAAAAAAATTGAAATAGATCACTTCGTAGACCTGAGCCTATTCTAGTTGTGACCAGGTTTGAATTCAGAGTTTTTCCTTCTCCTAGACTAGTTGCCTAACCAAGGTAAAAGAACCCAGTCTGTCCTATTATTAACCCATAGCTGGAGGGAGAATAATTGGATTCATACCTTTCCCAACGGTATTAGCGCTATGTGAACTGTGGCTTCGTCCAGGAATTGAACTCGGGTCGACGAGTCCATTTCCTGCGACTTCTAACCAGTACAGCACCGCGCTTCCCTTAAAGCCGCGAAAAATATCAGATTCTCGATTCATTACGAAAATTAAAATCGCGAAAAACTGTTTATTCGAAGAATCAAAAGACTACGACTTGTCTTTTTTTGGGGAGTGTGTGTGTGTGTGTGGGTGGTGTGGGGGGTCATAAAGATGGCGTAAACATTAATCTTTGATTGTATCTCACATCAAACAATAAAGAAACGGTTCCTCACACGGAAACAATGTGTTTAACCAAACATTTGAAATTGTTTAAATTTGTTTTTTTTTTTAAATCATTAAAATAATTATTTCAGTTCCAATTTGTTTTCTTATTTGATATTTTGTTTAAAAAAATCTAATTTATATTTTCAATCGCAATTTCAAGCCAAACAGGTGGATAGGAATTAATATGAGCTTTTGATAAATCGTCTTTTAACAAGCAAGGTGGGCTAGCATTGCCTGGTTCAACCGAGGTAAGATTATTTTCCTGCTACAAGAGGTCCACAAAAAACGACCAAAATACTCAGAAGATTCCTGGAGATAGAAACCAAACAAGTTGATAGGAATTAACATGAACTAAGAATATTCCTGGAGACCTAAGTAAACTAAGTATACCTCAGCCTCCAGTGAAAGACCACCAGCTAAGGCGGATGGAAAAATCTCTCAAGGAGTGAAATAATAATAATAATAATAATAATAATAATAATAATAATAATGACAATGCACAAGGCTCTCCACCCTAGAGACGACAGAGATGATTGTATGTGTCAAGAAAGGAAGAGGGAAGAGGTCTTGCCAACATAGAGGAATGCGTAGAAACCACAATCCAACAACTTGAAGATTACACAAGGAAGAGCAAAGACAAACTACTTATGGCGGCCAACAATAGTAGAAACGGCAGATGGACAAACAGAAAAACGACAAAGACTAGAAAACAAAAATGGGAAGAAAAACAATTATATGGACGCTTCAAACGACAAATAGATGAAGTTGCACATGAAAAGACTTGGACATGGTTAAGAAAGGGAAACCTCAAAAGAGAAACAGAATCACTTATAATTGCTGCACAAAATAATGCCATAAGGACAAACTACATCAAAGCGAAAATTGATAAGACCCAACAAAATAGTAAATGTAGACTTTGCGGTAATAGAGATGAGACTGTAAACCATGCGAATGTAACAAACTAGCACAAAGGGAGTAGAAAACTAGAAGGATTGAAACCATTCAGAACACTGCACTGCTGCAATCTGCCAGAAGACTCAGAAGAGTCCTGGAGACCTGAGGAGACTTGCTGTCACTCAGACTCCAGTGAAAGACCATCAGCTAACACTGATGTGAAAACTAAAAGGAGTAAATAATAATAATAAAATATCTAGACCTTGCCAGAGAACAGAAAAAGTTATGGAATATGAAAGAGAAAGTGATACCAATTGTAGTTGGTGCACTTGGAACAGTCCCAAAAGGATTGGAAAAAGGGTCTGGAAAGTTTGGAAATCAGAGGAAGGGTTGAAACCATTCAGAACACTGCACTGTTGCAATCTGCCAGAATACTCAGGAGAGTCCTGGAGATCTGAGGAGACTTGTTGTCACTTGAAAACTCAAAAGGAGCAAGTAGTAATGATCAGAAGACCAGACCTAGTTTTGTTTAAGAAGAAAGGGAGAATTTAACTATTAGATTTTGCTGTCTGTTTTAATAATTCAAGTATCATACGAGGGTGATCGAAAATGTAATGCCATTTTGTTTAGGACAGGTATAATTACCGACACAGGAACATGTATAACACATCAAAATGAGGCTGGTCCTCTGTGGATCACATCCCTACTTCTCCACATAGGGGAGTTAAAAAGTAATGCCATTTTGTTTGGGACAGGTATAATTACCGACACAGGAACATGTATAACACATCAAATGAGGCTGGTCCTCTGTGGATCACATCCCTACTTCTCCACATAGGGGAGTTAAAAAGTAATGCCATTTTGTTCAGGACTTGTATAATTACCAACACAGGAACATGTATAATACATCAAAATGAGGCTGGTCCTCTGTGGATCACATCCCTACTTCTCCACATAGGGGAGTTAAAAAGTAATGCCATTTTGTTCAGGACTTGTATAATTACCAACACAGGAACATGTATAATACATCAAAATGAGGCTGGTCCTCTGTGGATCACATCCCTACTTCTCCACATAGGGGAGTTAAAAAAGTAATGCCATTTTTGTTGGGACAGGTATAATTACCAACACAGGAACATGTATAATACATCAAAATGAGGCTGGTCCTCTGTGGATCACATCCCTACTTCTCCACATAGGGGAGTTAAAAGTAATGCCATTTTGTTTGGGACAGGTATAATTACCAATACAGGAACATGTATAACACATCAAAATGAGGCTGGTCCTCTGTGGATCACATCCCTACTTCTCCACATAGGGGAGTTAAAAAGTAATGCCATTTTGTTTGGGACAGGTATAATTACCAACACAGGAACATGTATAACACCAAAATGAGCTGGTCCTCTGTGGATCACATCCCTACTTCTCCACATAGGGGAGTTAAAAAAGTAATGCCATTTTGTTTGGGACAGGTATAATTACCAACACAGGAACATGTATCATACATCAAAATGAAGCTGGTACTCAGTGGGATCGCATCCCTATTTCTCCACATAGTCACAATTTCTTTCAATAGCAAAGTTCCAACTTCGAATGATGACATGTATCCCGCTCTTAAAATTCGTTGACTGTTCTTTGAGCCACTTCTTCACTACAGATTTAACTTCCTCGTCACCGGAATAACGTCTGCCTCTGAAACCCTCTTTCATAGGGCCGAAGAGAAGATACTCTGGGGCAAACATTATTCCAGTGACACAGAAGTGAATTCTGTAGTGAAGAAGTGGCTCAAAGAACTGTCGACAGAATTTTACGGGGCAGGGATACATGTCTTTCTTTCTTTCTTATTATATTTTTCTGTGTAGCATATCCTTTTTCTTTCCTCTATATTTTATAATGAAAAAAAGAAATGGTCCATTATTTAATTAAGGTGACGACACTCATAAGAAATAAGAATTCGAAGAATAGGAAACACCTGATAATAAGTATTTACATCCTTCGCTTTCATCTTGGACGATATCATTTTTAACCAGAGGGTGTAGCAAGATGATAACGATCGGATGATTGAGTATTGATATATAGATTCCCTCCAGGACAGTACCCTCACCTCTCGAAGACACCCAAATCCGGATAATCAGGATTTACATTTTTGCATTTTATCTAGGTCCCGTTAGTATTTTTTGAATGTCGCTTGCTAAATTACGGATTTAGAAAACGAAATTCTATGGATATTTTTTTGTCCATTAATAACACCTTCCCAAGATGCATTGTTTCTATTGTTTTGTTTGTTGTTGTTGTTGTTTTTATCGTGTCACGGGGTGGGGGTAGACTATTTTCACTCGGAAGAAAAGAAATGAATAATAGTTTTTACTCCAATTGTTCAATCACAAAATGGTATATGCCTAAACCAGAATCTGTTCTTGAGAACGAAACGCATAAAATTCTCTAGTGAAGAAGTGGCTCAAAGAACAGTCGACAGAATTTTACGGGGCAGGGATACATGTCTTTTTTTCTTTCTTTCTTGTTATATTTTTGTGTAGCATATCCTTTTTCTTTCCTCTATTTTTTATAATATTTTTATAATGAAAAAGGAATGGTCCATTATTTAGTTGGAGTGACGACACTTATAAGAAATAAGAATTCGGCGGATAAGAAACACCAGATGATATTTACATCCTTCCCTTTTATATTGGACGATCTCATTTTTAACCAGAGGGTGTAGAAAGATGATAACGATCGGATGATTGACGGACAAGAGTATTGATATATAGATTCCCTCCAGAACAGTACCCTCAACTCCCGAAGACACCAAAAATTACTCAACCCCTGACACCAGATAATCAGGATTTACATTCTTGCATTTCATCTAGGTCCTGTTAGTTATTATTTTTTTAATGTCACTGGCTGAATTACTGATTTAGAAAACGAAATTCTATGGATATTTTTTGTCCATTAATAACACCTTCCCAAGATGCATTGTTTCAATTGTTTTGTTTTTTTTGTTTTTTTTTGTGTTGTTGTTTTTTATCGGGTCGCGGGGTGGGGAGACTATTTTCACTCGGAAGAAAAGAAATGAATGATAGTTTTTACTCTAATTGTTCAATCACAAAATGGTATATGCATAAACCAGAATCTGTTCTTGAGAACGAAACGCATTAAATTCTCTAGAGAAGAAGTGGCTCAAAGAACAGTCGACAGAATTTTACGGGGCAGGAATACATGTATTTCTTTCTTTCTAATTATATTTTTTTCTGTGTAGCATACCCTTTTTCTTTCCTCTATTTTTTTATAATGAAAAAGGAATGGTCCATTATTTAGTTGGAGTGACGACACTCATGGGAAATAAGAATTCGGTGGATAAGCGACACCAGATAATCAGGATTTATTGCATTTCACCCTGTTAGTATTTTTGAATGTCACTTGCTAAATTACGGATTTAGAAAACGAAATTCTATGGATATTTTTTGTCCATTAATAACACCTTCCCAAGATGCATTGTTTGTATTGTTTGTTTGTTTTTTTTTTGGGGGGTTGTGTTTGTTGTTTTTTTTATCGGGTCGCGGGGTGGGGAGACTATTTTCACTCGGAAGAAAAGAATGTATAATAGTTTTTTACTGCAATTGTTCAACCACAAAGGTTTCGTATTCAGCGACGATAATTGAGTTATTCTTCGTTAGTTTGATAAATGTCACCTTTGACAAATTTGACCCCAGACACCGAGAACAAATTTCTCCGTCGTAAAAATAGTCTTGTCTGACCCTTTGACACTGACTGACCTCTGTGTAATGAATATATGAATATTTGAATTAATTAGTCAAATTAGCATAATTTTATTTTAGGTATGCATTATATTCATAGCTAAATATTAAAGATATGATTATGTATTGGTTAGTTGGTTGGTTGGTTGGTTGGTTAGATTTTACGGCATCTCAACCCTTGTTGGGTTATTTTATGACAAAGACATTAAAGATATAATTATTTGTTGGTTGGTTGGTTGGTTGATTGGTTAGATTTTACGGCATCTCAATCCTTGTTGGGTTATTTTATGACAAAGACATTTTTGTTTTATTCATTGTTCTTGGGTATTCAAGTTTTTTTTAAACTCATTTTTGTTCTCCCAGAGATAAGGAGGTTGCTTGGTTGCTTGGTTAGATTTTACGGCATGTTAACACTAGTTGGGTTATTTAATGCTGAAGACATTTTGTTTTGTTCACTCATTCAATATACAGTTACTCTACACAATATGAGACATCCGTTTTGTAACGGTTATCACTGTAAATAGACAGGAGGTTTGGTTTGGTTTGGTTTGCTTGATTTTACGGCAGGTCAACCCTTGTTGAGTTAATTTTTGCCGTTCAGTTGATATGCCGTAAAACAAAACAACTAAACCAACCAAACCACAACTCTTCTTCTACAAGGATGACTTTAGCATTAAATAACCCGCGAAGGGTGATGTGCCATTAAACCAAACAAAACCAAAACTCGGCTCCTGGGCTATAAGCTTGTTAACCATGAGTATTTGTCCATCTTTTCCTTTTCTTTCAGCTTCACCCTTTCAACCCTTTGCGAGGCTATATAAAGAAAGAAAGGGAAGAAAAGGATATGCTACACAGAAAAATAAATTAAGAAAGAAATAAAGAAAGAACGAAAGTTGGGGAAAGATGGAGAGAGGTTGTGAGCATATGGAAGCGATAACACTAATCTGTTTCAATCGAACATAATGAAAAGAAGAAAAGAAGGAAAGAAAGAAAAACAGTGAGTTAGAGAGAGTTAATTCAAGATTATAATACTGTTTACCTATTGAACGATTTAGCAATTAGCTCTTAAGTAAACATATCAAATGTAATAATAAAATTATCATACTGTGGTATATCCACATGTCCCTCGATAGTAATAATAATAATAGCAAACAAAGACTAGTAGCTAGTAAGAGCAATTGCATCATATGGACAAACTGAAAAACAACAAAAACTTGAAAACCTTTTGCGAGGGCCGGTATCAAACTAGAACCTTGTGGTTTCTAGTCGAACGCTCTACCGACTGAGCTAACCTGACCCAATTTGTATATATATTAATCAAATATTGTGGCTTTTTGTGTCCCAAACGCTGAATTAACTTCTTTTTTAAAAACTTCCCTCATATTCTGATCATACCATTTTTTTTCCATAAATCAAAAATCAAAAATGAAATTAAATCAAAATATATTCAATTGTAATTGTTACATTTCCATTTGTTGTCTGTTCATTTGGCCGGTTTAGCTCAGTCGGTAGAGCGTTCGGCTAGGAATCACAAGGTTCCTGGTTCGATACCGGCCCCCGCCAACTCAGCGTATGAGTAGCACAGGGATCTATGCGGTAAAGTGAGGAGCTGATGGTAGGTGTGGCACTCCACCTCAGATGCTAAAATAAGCTCCTTGTTCTAGCGCTAGTGAAAAGGGGATAGACTCCTTCCCTGTCTGGCTGATATTGACATTAGGCCGAAAGAAAAGAAGAAGAAATAAGTGTATTAACTCCCTTGGTTTAACATCAAATATCAATGAGAGCCAAACATTTCTCTAGCGTTCAAGGGGGGGGGGATCAGAGTTTAATCTTCTCTGATAGGGCCGACCTGGCGAGGAGAGTCTGATGTTGTAAGACCCGAAACTCCCCGAGGAACCAAGCATTGACATCACTGACGACGCCCTCTAAAACGTAATAAAGTGCGTACATATTGAAAGACTAACTTTTAGTTAGGTAATTCCAGGTCTGCTATTGTATACAAGTACCGAGCAAGTCTTTGCACGGCTGTTGCGTATCCCTGACTCAATATTAAAGAATTAATGATCTATTCGTAAATTACACAGAGCGAATCTGGAAAGGAGACGACCTAATAACATGCCAGGTCTACCGGTGGAACAGATATAATGTTGTGAAACCCGAAATCTGTAAGGATACTGGTGTAACATCACCAATTGTCCTCCTTTGATGCATCTCGGTGATGTTTTACAAGATTATATGTCAGGTTTACCGGTGAAACAGATATGATGTTGCTAAACCCGAAATCTGTAGGGATACTGGTGTAACATCACCAATTGTCTTCCTTTGATGCATGAGGCGATGTTTTACAAGACTCTCCAAATCTAATTGTCAGTATCCAATATGGCTGGCTAACTAACATACATACGTTTCCTTGTCTTGTGTTCTCAAAAAATGCGTTTTCACTATTCGATTTAAAGATGAAAAAGAGTGGCTTGAAAGTTTGTACAACAAAACTAATTCTTGTCTTGATGAAGATTTGGTTTAACGAACCTGGCGAACATAAAATAATTGATTTTAAGACATTTTTTATACTAAATCCAAAAATCATACTCATTTTTTTCTAATCAGATAAACATTTTCAAGATTGATTTTAAGATAAGATTTTTTAATCGATAGAACCGTATTATAACTATTTATTTGTGAAAAGTAGAGTTCACAGACTTTTGAATAAGTGTTATTATTATGTACATGTTGTGAAGTATTCAAGTACATCTTAAAAACCAGACCTGACCAAACACAATGAATGGTTCTTTTGAATTCAACATCACTTTTAAATTTTGACTTTTGGAGAAAAAAAAGATTTTAACGCCGGCCAGTGTTATCAGTTAACTAAAAATTTATTTTGTAGATTTTATCATTGTATACCCTGATCTAGATCACAAAGAATGCTATGATGTAGTGTCCTATCCCAATGCCCATCAAGAATGAATAAAAACAAAACGTTTTCAATATAATATAACCCTAGTGTTGACATGCCTTAAAATCCAACAAACAAACAAACCAACCACCCCAACAAGAATGAATAAAACAGAACGTCTTCGGCATAAATAACCAACAAGGGTTGACATGCCGTAAAATCCAACCAACCAACATACCAACCAACCAGAATGAATAAAAACAAAACGTCTTCTGCATAAAATAACCCACAAGGGTTGACATGCCGTAAAATCCAACCAACCAACCAACCAACCAACCAACCAGAATGAATAAAACAAAACGTCTTCTGCATAAAATAACCCAACAAGGGTTGACATGCCGTAAAATCCAACCAACCAACAAACCAACCAGATGAATAAAACAAAACGTCTTCTGCATAAAATAACCCAAGGGTTGACATGCCGTAAAATCCAACCAACCAACCAACCAAAATGAATAAAACAAAACGTCTTCTGCATAAAATAACCCAAGGGTTGACATGCCGTAAAAACCAACCAACCAACCATCAAGAATGAATAAAACAAAATGTCTTCTGCATAAAATAACCCAAGGGTTGACATGCCGTAAAATCCAACCAAACAAACAACCAGAATGAATAAAACAAAACGTCTTCTGCATAAAATAACCCAAGGGTTGACATGCAACCAACCAACCAACCAACCAACCAGGCTGGACCAAGCACCTGAAAAGTTTATTTCTTAGATATAATCATTTTATAAACTGATTAAGATCTCGAAGAGTCTTGGTTTAATGAAAACGCAACGAAGTAGTGTCTCGTCATAATAGAAGTTGCTATAGAGCAAAGATTATATCTGAAAAGAATTGAAAACTGCAGCTGGAGCGGAAAAAAACATTCGCACTCAGCTTATTTTCCAGATTTTGTTTTGCAATCTGATTGTTAACTATTCCGGACGTTTCAAAACAATCTTGATAGTCTAGTTCTTAAAATACACGTCGCTCCCCATGAGAGTTCAGTCAACTCCAGTCGTAATCGGTTTGATCAAGATCGGAAGAATAAAGAGAGGTGTGAGGTGTGGGTATTAACAATAAAATTTAAAAAAAAAATTAAAAATTAAAAAAAAATCCCATCAGCCTTTAGTTTTTAAATGCCATCCTTGGCCAGTCTTAAATTAAGTAAGTCCTGAGTTATGGAATCCTTTGTTAAGCGAATAAGTCCTATCCTGCGTATTGTTAAAGGTCCAGTGATTCAATCCTATGTCCGTCGTCCACGAAGGTCAAAGTAGTTATGGTCAGTGTGCTCCGTTTAAGTTTTGAATTAACAGCAGAGTACTGTCAGTGATTGGCCAAGAGCTTGATCACATAGTTCTCGGCGAGTCTATAAATAAAAGCGGGCAACTAGCACACACCTTATATACTAAAATAAGTTAACATTTAGGCCGAAATAATACACCGTGCATATGCGGGAAAATGGATCCACTTCCGCCCCCAAGATAGTGTCTCGGTCATTCGAACTTAGGTCTTATCTGAGACAAGACACTAGTACTGGCCTGGGAGACATTTCCTTGCCACGTGGTGTATATGACCCGTAAATAAAACCAAAATCATAAAACTACCCGATTAAACTTGCAAATCGTCATCAAAATTAAAACGGAAACTTATTTGGTGGTGATCCATGACAGTTTAACTACAGTGTATGAATTAACTTTTTTGTGAATTGGGTTATGGTTTAGGGGTTTGGGGATTAAGGTTGTTTTTAATTAAGAATTGCTTAAAAAAACAACAACAGAAAACCCAAATTACTATACATTAATTAACCATTGGAATTAATTATTGAATCCAACGGTAGACACATTAGTCTCAGTTGCTTGTGTTAGTATTGCAATGTATAATTTTAATTAAACTTGGTTTTAAAAATATTATTTTTCAGCATTGAATGTATAGTAATTTTTTTGTTGTTTTCTTTTAAGCAATACGTAATTAAAAACAACCTTAATCCCCAAACCCCTAAACCATAACCCAATTCGCAAAAAATTTCATTCATACACTGTAGTTAAACTGTCATGGAGCACCACCAAATAAGTTTACGTTTTAATTTTGACGACGATTTGCAAGTTTAACCCACTAACTTTTGTCTTTGTCTCTTCCCTTTCCTTCCCTTGAATTTCATTTTTTTCAGTGTGACCACAAAATAAGATGGGGGTGTTACAATTTATGAGAGTCATAAATTGTGAACAGACCCTGTAGAGTTTAAAATAAGTTCATTTTATAAAAGAAAAAAATATACATCGATGTTTTTTCTGCTTAAAAAGGGGAGGGGTGCATTTTCAATCGAGTTTTTCTTCAAAACTTATTACTTTTGGCGCCTAAAATAAGGGTTGCATTAAGTAGATATTTATTTTTAGAATCTAAAAATATAACATTTTAAACTTAACATCGGGATTTTCATATTTTAAATGAATTTTATATATTAATTTTACATAGCAAAAATACTAAATTAAAGTTTTGAAAGTTTTGAAATAAAATACCTGATGCATTATAAAATTCATTAATTGTTAAATCAATACTGAAAATTTCATTAAAATCGGTTAATTACCTGATTTTTGGTAACAAATTTTCCATCCCAAATGTTACGTTAAAATTGTAAACAAGCGCCTAAAACCATTGAAAGAGGCGGGTAGATTTCCATATGATTGACATGTAGATGACCCCAACTGACCTCCTGTACACGTGATAGTTTTTAGTCGAAGTTTAGACATTAGATTGAACCCGGCAGTCAGAGAGTTGAGACGTGATAGTCTTACTCTCTCCGTCCATCTCATCCGCACTGAATTGATGGAATCATGGGCTAATAAACTTGATCAAGTAAAACAAAAGTTGAAATAAGTTCATTTGAATTAAAAGCGTGAGCGGGTAGATTTCCATAAACATTGGTCCATTTTTATTAGAAAGAAAGAAAGAAAGGGAAGAAAAGGACATGCTACACAGAAAAATATAATAAATAAGAAAGAAAGAAAGAAAGAAAGAAAGAAGAAAGTTGTGGAAAGATGGAGAGAGGTTGTGAGCGCATGGAAGCGATAACACTAATCTGTTTCAATCGAACATAAAGAAAAGAAGAAAAAAAGGAAAGAAAAAAACAGTGAGTTAGAGAGAGTTAATTCAAGATTATAATACTTTTTACCAATTGAACTATTTAGCATTAGCTCTTAAGTAAACATATCAAATGTAATAATTAAGTTATCATACTGTGGTATATCCACAGGTCTCTCGCTAGTAATAATACTAATAGCAAATAAAAACTAGTGGCTAGTAGTTACGTTTTTAAGAGACATCCTTAGCCAGTGGATTCTTGGTACAGAATCCTCCGATAACGAATCCTTTGTTAATCCTCTCAGGTAGAGAATCCTAAGTTCCTTCAGCAATGGTCGCAAGTATACTGAGAAAGAATCAGCGCTTAAGTAATGTATCAGCCACGCAGTATGGCCAGCGATTGGCTAAGGAATAGACCACATGATCTCGCCAAGTCTATAAATCCAGACGGGGAACTAGAGCACACCTTATATCACCAAAATTTGGGTACCTCACGTGGTGTAATGGTTAGCAAGCTCGCTTCGCAACCATTGGTATGGGTGCCCCATACTTCTGGCCTTGTGCCATATCTAAGCTAAGCTTAGTAAATAACTATATCACCAACATTTGGGTACCTCACGTGGTGTAATGGTTAGCAAGCTCGCTTCGCAAACCATTGTTAGTGAGTTCGATTCTCACTGGGTGCCCCATACTTCTGGCCTTGTGCTATATCTAAGCAAAGCTTAGTTTTTAAGGGCACCTCATTTGGTGTAATGGTTAGCAAGCTCGCTTCGCAAACCATTGATAGTGAGTTCGATTCTCATTGGGAGCCCCATACTTCTGGCCTTGTGCCATATCTAAGCTAAGCTTAGTAAATAACTATATCACCAAAGTTTAGGGCACCTCACGTGGTGTAATGGTTAGCAAGGTAGATTTGCAGACCATTGTTAGTGAGTTCGATTCTCACTGGGTGCCCCATACTTCTGGCCTTGTGCCACATCTAAGCTTAGCTTAGTAAATAACTATATCACCAAAATTTGGGCACCTCATGTGGTGTAATGGTTGGCAAGCTCGCTTCGCAAACCATTGTTAGTGAGTTCGATTCTCATTGGACGCCCCATACTTCTGGCCTTGTGCCACATGTAAACTTAGCTTAGTAAATAACTAAATCATCAACATTTCCAACACTAGTAACAACAATTGCTTCATATGGACAAACTGAAAAACAACAAAAACTAGAAAACAAAGATGAGAATTAAAAAAAACAACTCTATGGACAAGCAACTAACTGGACAGATTGCACATGAGAAGACATGGATATGTCTTTTAAAAGAAGAGGGAGTTGAGCAATCACGAATTTGGGTATCTCCGGGAGGTGGTGTTGCTACCCCGGGGGAGAGTACAGGGGATAAATATCAAAATTCTAACAAATCAATCACTATTGTTGTTAATCAAATATTGATTACCTGTAAGTTTTTTTCTTCTTTACTTTTCTTGTCTTTTCTTTCTTTTTCGTCTATACGGCTCGAGAATGTTATCTTCATGGCTGGCAAACGAAAACCGGTTGTAAAGCCTTCCATTCTATCAATAAACGAGGTACATTAACTCGGTGTAATTTGCATTCAACTAAGATGAGTACTTTTTGTTCAATTAAAATCTATTCATCTGTCAGCCTTTGTGCATAGGCACTTTAATAATTATTAATTGCATCATACAACGGACATTCTACGTCTCGTCTATAAGCAATCGTTTTGGACTTGACATATAACTCGCTTTTACCAAGTCTGGCACATGACCATTAGGGTAGGTCGATTTTGGAACTGTAACCTTTCCCATATTGTGAAAGTTGTAAATTAATGTTGTACCGGCCGTTTCTACAGTGGAGAATATACACCGGTTCTCACTATAAATAGTGAGACACCGAGTGAAAAGGTTGTACTGTTACCGTTTAACGGCAAGCTAGCCGTTCCTGTACCATTATTGTAAATACACTTGTCTTATTTTACCCTATCTCGACTTGATTTCTTTTTTTTACTGTTGGACTAACATCACAACAATTAACATGAAGAATTAAAACCATACGAAATATTTTTTTCAAAATTTTGCCTTCTTTTGGGAAATATATTTCAAACTTTGAAAATGCGTGGGTGGCGACCCGTGATGCTTAAGGATAGAACCCAGGTGGATGAGCAGTCCATGACTGGAAATACTCCACTTTGACCCTATCTTGGGATAGACGGGCGGTCTGAGAGGCCCCCTCCGATCTATCGGCTGGTCACGTCAAGCCCTAGCACCTATATGATTGCCCCAACCCTTTTTATATATGCGTGCTAGAAGGCGGTGACTGAAGGTCTACATGTCCTGGGAAGGACGTTAAACTCTATCTGATGGTGAGGTTCCAGTTCTGAAGGTTTGGGGAATGTGGAGCACCCCTTCATCACTATTGCTCCCTGCTCCACTCTGACCCGGAGTGGTAGTACCTGTTAGGGTTTCATCGATCGGTTAAATAGAAAAATGTATTTATAAAAGAAATTGTATTATCCATTAAGAATTGATTTATTTCAAAACTTTTTCGGCATTAAATGACCCACTCGGGTTGATATGCCGTAAAACAAAACAAACCATCCGGAGTTTACATTGTTCAACGAAGGTGCAAGAGTGCAGACCGGGTATTGTCACATACTACTTTTGTTATGATGGTGAGGTTCCAGTTTGGGAGGTTTGTGGTGCACTCCTTCATCATCATTGCTTCCGGGGTGGTAGTACCTGTTAAGGTCCCATCTATGGGTTAAATAGAAAAAATGTATTCATAAAAAAATTGTTTATCCATTAAGAAAAATTTATTTCAAAACTTTATCGGCATTAAATGACCCACTGAGGTTGATATGCCGTAAAACAAAACAGAGATGGAGAGATATTTTCATTTTGAATTCTAGTTTTAATATTTTATTCGTTTTGTTTAAAGCAGTGGTTCCCAACCTTTTTCTTTTTATACCTATGGCCCCCTTTTATTCCTATTTCATTCTCGTGGAACCCCATAACCATTCGATGTTTAAAAATCCTATTGTATCTTTTTAATTAAATATCTTTAGCTTGCCTGGAATCCAAAAAATGTTATATGAACCCGAGGTGGTCCATGTGGAACCCGGTTGAGAACCACCGACTTAGACTATGCAATGCAGTATATAAACAAAATAAAATTCGCTTTGCAAATTCATTTTTCCCTAATTCCAATTATCAATCCAGAGCTCAATGGGTGACCCAACGGTTTACGTTTTGTCTAATCTATAAACTTAACTTATACAATTGTAAAATTACTTGTTTCAGAAAACTTAATTATTTTAACTAGCAAATATATGCACCCTCCGGGTGCAAGTATTTAAGTTTTAATGTAATAAAATATTGTATCAAATTAGAAATGCTAATGAAACTAAATAAGAAAGCAGATAAAAATATTTGAAACAGAGGGGGGCATAATAAAAAATAAAGAACAACTGAAACTTACTCTTCTCTTCAATCCCGTCTTTCATTGCTAAATTTTCCTAATTTAACTACTTAGTTAAAATAGGAAGTAAAGAATAAAATTACTATTATTTTTTATTGTTAATGAATTTCTTTTAAGATTTATCCCTGAGATTTTAGATAATATTCATGAAGATAAAACCAAACAATTCGAAATCAGTAATACTAAGCACATATTTATTAAAATCAGATTTTTAATATCAATATGCAAATTAGCCTTCCCATTCACACTGTAAACTGGTATTTTGTTGTATATATAAATACAATTGTATGTTATTAATATGTAGATATTACCAACAGTATTAATAATGTAAAACAATTTTATTAATAATTGAGGTTTAAATAAAAAATAAAATCCTGTAGAAGGTGACGTAAATAACTAAGAGAATTGTGATTTGAATAGTAATATAGTTTCCGCGGAATTTTTCTTTTACATACCCAATTCCATGACTGTGTATCATATGGGTGCTAGAAGGCGGTGACTGAAGGTCTACATGTCCTGGGAATGACGTTAAACTCTAGCTGATGGTGAGGTTCCAGTTTTGGAGGTTTGGGGAATGTGGAGCACCCCTTCATCACCATTGCTCCCTGGTCCACTCTGACCCGGAGTGGTAGTACCTGTTAGGGTCCCATCTATGGGTTAAATAGAAAAATGTATTTATTAAAAAAATTGTATTATCCATTAAGAATTGATTTATTTCCAAACTTTATCGGCATTAAATGACCCACTGAGGTTGATATGCCGTAAAACAAAACAAACCAAACCAAACCAACGACTGTGTATTTGTATTCTGTTTGATTTTTTTTAGATGTAACCCTAAACTCGTGAGTGTTTTGAAACATAATTTTATTTTCCTAAAAACTTTTTTGTACGTATGATGTGAATCCTAACCAACCCAACTGAAGAATGGGTAGAATATTGGTTCTGCTTTATTAATGCTGTTGCTAGAACTGCAATTCCTGATTCTTGTCACTGATGTGTTTGAATTCGCTTACTACGATGTCGCAGCATGGAACCGCGTGGTGTAATGGTGTAAGTTTAGAATTATGTAAACAAAGGATAATCGAATAAATATTAGTTTAGAAATATTTTAGCAACAATAGAAACAATGGTTTAAATTCCATTGAAAATATGTACGCCATCGGAATGTAACAAAATCATCCGATAATTCACGTCATGACAAATCACCTGAGATTTGATGAATATTTTAGCTTAAGGAACACGTAGACACTTACAAAACAATTATAAAAAGACCCATTTAGCTGAAAAGCTACAGTTGGATGCGGATGCCCCAAACTCGACAGTCGGGGCGAAGGCCCCCTAACTCGACAGACGGAGCGAAAGCTCTGCCTAACTCAACACAATGGGGAGAAGTCACTGTCAGGTCTGTCTCTTATTTTCGTCGCCCCGAGTTCAAATCCTGGACGTGAAAATTGCATTTTCTCTTAGCGCTAATACCCTTGGAAAAGGTATGAATCCTACTATTTCCTCCAGCTATGGGTGAATAATAGGGCAGACTGGGCTATTTCACCTTGGTTTGACAAGCGGTCTGTGAGAAGGACATCTTATCCGTCTTCAGAGAAATCAAGTCATACCAAAAATCATAATATATCAGATATAATAAAAAGAATATACATGTGCTTCCATGTAAGTGAGAAAAAATGGAAATAAATCCGACAGATATGGTGAAAAGATAAACGAAAGAAAAAAATCTATTGAATGCCGAATCGCGTTTCGACCAAAATTTGTTTACACAGTTTTTAAAATGATTCCATTTTACGACGTTGTCTATTTCGAATATTTTTTTAGCCGTGTTTTAGCCGGCTTTCTTTTAAAAATCAAAACACTCTACTTTGATAAAGATCTGTTGTTTACATATGTTTTCTATTATTATTATTATTATTTACTCCTTTTGAGTTTTCACATCAGCATTAGCTGATGGTCTTTCACTGGAGTCTGAGTAACAGCAAGTCTCCTCAGGTCTCCAGGACTCTTCTGAGTATTCTGGCAGATTGCAGCAGTGCAGTGTTCTGAATGGTTTCAATCCTTCCTCTGATTTTCAAACTTTCCAAACCCTTTTCTAATCCTTTTGAGACCGTTCCAAGTGCACCAATTACAATTGGTATCACTTTGACTTTCATATTCCATAACTTATTCAGTTCTCTGGCAAGGTCCAGATATTTGTCCAGTTTTTCATTTTCCTTTAGCTTCACCCTGTGATCTGCTGGAACTGCAAAATCCACCAGTTGACAAGTTCTTTCTTTTTTGTTTATCAACACTATATCTGGTCTTCTTGTTAGGATAAGGTGATCCGTTTTTATTTCAAAGTCCCAGAGAATTTTATGTGTTTCGTTCACAAGAACAGATTCTGGTTTATGCATATATCATTTTGTTGTATGGTCAAAATTTAATTTTTTGCATAATTCCCAGTGGATCACCTTTCCAACCCAGTCGTGTCTAGTTTTGTACTCCCTTTGTGCTAGTTTGCTACATTCGCATAGTACATGGTTTACAGTCTCATCTCTATTACTGCAAAGTCTACATTTACTATTTTGTTGGATCTTATCAATTTTTGCTTTGATATAGTTTGTCCTTATGCCATTATTCTGTGCAGCGACGACTTTATATATATATATATATATATATATATATATATATATACTACTAATATACTACTCTGTTTTTTCTGTCTTGTCACCTTTTTGTCTGTCTGGACACCCTTAGAAACCAACCTTGAAATGTATCTCTTTTCTCATTCACTTCCTGTTTCCATAGTTACAATCCTATACTGTTAAAAATAGTTTTTATATTTTTTATTTTTGTTTGAATTTATATATTTTTTAATATTCAGCTTTTTGGGGTTTTTGTGATGTGCTTGCCCATAAGTGAATTGAGACCCATCTGATGAGACGAAAATTTGGGAAGCCGGTTTAAATCAACTTGGATTTATATGGGCCCCAATTTTGGTCGAAATAAATTTATTATGGAATTACGGTGTTGAGTTCTTCCTTCCTTTATTGATAAATATTGCTCTGTATATAATCTAAAAGGTTATTATACATTGAGCTCTCTTCAGTGATTTAAAGATTCGCTGTATTTATACATACTGGATCATCAATATTAGTACAGTGGATCTTAGAAATCACACATAGAATCATCCCTTACTACCAAGTTTTGGATAAATCTCATATATTATATATATTATATATATATATATATATATATATATATATATATGATTATTTTTATTTTTATCGTATTTATTTTTATTAACATTTTATATTCTTATTTGTACGTTTATTTATTTTTTATAAATATTTTATAGTTTATACAGATCATTTCAATTTTTTTGTTAATCCATAACTGTTCAATCCGTGTCCTGCCTAGGATTTAAACTCTATCTAATGGGGAAGTTCCAATTCTAGATCTCTGAGGAGTGAGGAGTACCCCTTTATCGCCATTACTTCCAGGTCCACCTTGACCCGTAGTGGTAGTACGTGTTAAGGTCCCATCTATGGGTTAAATAGATTTTTTTAAAAGTATTAAACCATGTGTTTAAAAAATTGAGTTTGGGAAAAATTTGAATACCCAACAAGAATGAATAAAAAAATGTTTACGGCATAAAATAACCCAATAAAGGTTGACATGCCGTAAAATCCAAACAAACCCCCCAACTAACTAACCAACCAACCAACTTTTTCCTTTATTCTGTTTTTTTTTTCGGTCTCATGATAGTCTGTTCACAGGTGCGTTGTCTTGATCATAAGTAACTAGTGCGATGCTTTGAAACCAACGATAACAATTGCCCCTTAAGTGCATTGTACTCTAAAATAAATAAGTACAGATCTTACATCCGTAATCACGCACTCTATTTTTTCAATTCTGCAATTATATATATATATATATATATATATATATATATATATTATATACACACACACACACAATATATATACATATATATACATACACACACACACACACACAATATATATATATATGTATATATATACAAACACACAAAATATACATATATATACATACACACACACACACACACACACACACATATATATATATATATATTACACAAATATATACATATATATACATACACACACACACACACACATATATATATATATATACACACACACACAATATATACATATATGTACATACACAACACACACACACACACAACACACAAACACACATATATTATATATATATATATACACACACACAAATATATATACATATATATACATACACACACAACACATAATATATATACACACACATATATACATATATGCACACACACACACACACACACACACACACACAATATATATATATATAATATATATATATATGGTGGGAGTAAGAATCTGTAGTTTCTGCCTTCTGAATAGAAAATATCGCAATTCTGTTTTCTCCAGAATTCATCACTTTCTACCAGGGGATATGTCACGTGATAGAAAGTGAATGAATTCGGGGGAACTGACTTCCTCGCACTGACGTTCCTCACCTTTGTTTTTTTTTTTGTTTTTTTGTTTTTTTTGTTGGTTCGCACAAACAAAGAGAGAACATCTCTTGACATAATTAACTTCAGCAAAAGGTAGCAGACATTTTTGTGGAGTAAAAGACATCCAATTTTGAAAACTAATTTTCAAGGATTTTTATTTTTTATTTATTTATTTTTATTTATTTATTTTTTTTTTTTTTTTGGTTTCCAGCATTTCGAGTCTCTGATTCCTTTCTTTCTTTCTTTCTTTTTTTTTTTTATTTTTGTTGTTTTTAAAAATGTTCCTCCCTGTCTCTTTGTCACCTCATATCTGGTACTTGTTATTTTAATCAGCGTCTTTGAATTCTTGACAGAATATTGGAACCATGATGCCATTAAGTTGTCAGCATCCACTTTGGTGTTTTCTTTTAACTGTCTCTCGATTCCTTCTTTGAAGGCCAAGGTTAAATTTTTGGTATCTTTTTCAATGCCTTAAATTTTCGCAAATGGGAAATATTGCTTGGTATGACACAAGGTCATGGCAATGGCAGACGATGGAGAGAGAGAGAGGGAGAAAGGAGAGAGAGAGATAGTTAGAGAGATAGATGGGGGAGGGAGAGAGATTTAGAGGAGAGAGAGTTAGAGAGTATGAGAGAGATAGTTAGAGAGAGAGAGAGAGAGAGAGAGAGAGTTAGAGAGAAAGAGAGGGTAGTTAGAGAAGAGAGAGATAGCGAGAGATAGAGAGAGAAAGAGTTAGAGAAAGAGGGAGATAAAGACAGAGAGTTAGAGAGAGAGAGAGAGAGTGGAGGGTGATAGAGTGGGGGAGGCCGGTCAAAGGAAGGTGAGACAGAGAGAGAGAGAGAAGAGTGAGAAGAGAGAGAGAGAGAGAGAGAAGAGAGAGAGAGGGAGAATAAGGGAATGGAGAGGGTTAACCAGACGACAGTTGAAGAAAATGAGAAAGACGTGGAGGGCTAAAGATGGAGAGAAAGAAAGAAAGAAAGAAAGAAAGAAAGAAAGAAACGCGTGAATAAGGCCGGAAAGAGAGAAAGAGATAGAGATAGATAGATAGATAAATAGATAGAGAGAGAGAGGAGGAAGTCCGACAAAATAACGAAGGGACAAAGAAAAAGAGAGAGACGTGGAGTGTAAAGAGAGAAAGGTTGGAAAAATAGAAAGAAGAGAAAAGAAAGAAAGAAAGAAAGAAAGGGAGATAAAACAACAATGCTGGAAAGAGAGAGAGAGGGGGGAATGGAGGCCGGACAAATGATGGTGGGTCGTAGAAAAAGAGAGAGACGTGGAGTATTAAAGAGGGTTAGGTTGAAAGAAAGAAAGAAAGAAGAAAAGAAAGAAGAAAGAAAGAAAAGAAAATAGAAAGGGNTAAAGTCCCTATTACGTGACGGACCACCCACAAGCCGAAGCTCATGGAGTGGCAGGTGAAAAATTGCGTCGATCCGTCGGCATTCCCCCTCAAGGGGGGCGCCTCAGGCACTGGGCAATAAACCCAGCCCTGCCCCTTTAAATCGAGGGGGCAGGTGTTGCCTGGGGGGATGGCCCCCTGGGATCGACGCCATTAATTATATCAATGGTCCAGAGGCCGAAGCCACTGTTGACCATATCAAACATACTAATAATATGCAATTGTATTTATATATATAGCAAAATAGTGGATTACAGATTACAGTGTGAATGGGAAGGCTAATTTGCATATTGATCGTAAAAAATTTGATTTTAATAAATATATGTTACTATTATTGATTTCTATTGTTTGGTCTTATTTTTTGAATAGAGCAAAAATCTCGGGACAAATCTTAAAAGAAATCCATTAACAAGAAGAAATAACTAATATTATTCTTTACTTCCTATTTTAACTAAATAGTTAAATTAGGAAAATTTACCAATGAAAGAGGGAGATAATGGAAAATGATGGAAGTAGTTACTTTCAAAGTTGTTCTATTTTTCAATCATACCCCCTCTTTCCAATTTTTTTATCTGCATTCTTATCAGTTTCATTAGCCTTTCTAATTTAATATTGCATATTTTAATTATATTAAAACTTAAATACTTGCTAGTATATATATATATATATATATATATATATATATATATATATACCCATGTAATGTACTAGGGGATGTAGATATCCTTGAAATGTGATTGTTTAAAAATATTACCTATATATTTTTATTTTTATTTTTTAATAGGTAAAATTATTAAAATCCTTATTTCTCAGGTGCTTGAGCCATCCAAACAGAAATATATTTGAAACACAAGATGTTAAAGATATATTTAACATCCAATACTTAAGGAGTGAAATATTGATTATATTCAACTGATAAGTACCACAAAATCTTGAGATTTATCGATATTAATGTCCATGTTGGATATATGTGTATTAATGAGTATATATATATTATATATATATATATATATATAAGTAAAGAAATAACAAAAGACTTAGAGATTTAGCATTATAGTCTATTTCAGGGAGCTTAGACAAAGTGTCTAACTCTCCCGACTCATCAGATGTGATGTATATATCAATCTGATGAGTCGGAGAGTTAGACCCACTTTGTCTAAGCTCCCTGAAATTAGACTATAATGCTAAATCTCTAAGTCTTTTGTTATTTCTTTACTTATATATTTTGCTCTGTGACTCTAACATTAAGAGCAAACATTGAACTCTCAAACTGCGACATGGTTTTTTAAATAAAACTCTTGTGTCGTAGGGAAGATTTCTTTCTCGTGTACTTTTTGATATATATATATATATATATAATATATATATATATATATATAGATATATTAGGTATAGTATAAAACAAATTTTTTTTGTGATGAAACAAAGAAATACAGTGCTCAATCACAAATTGTGAGAGCTAATATCTATTTAATTTGCAGAGTTTTCACAGATCAAGTTCATTATAAAACAGCTACCCAGTTTCATGCAAGGGCAATCATCAACCGTTGAGTAAGATCCCATTCGGTGTTTGTTGAAGATCTTTACTCAATGTCACATTCTGGACCGCAAATAACGTTGTTATTTTTGGTATCTGTTATCCTTTTTATAGAAGTATATATATCAGGTTTGGGCATTAGTGTGAAGCATTAATGTGTTATATTATAATAATGTAGTTATCATAATATATTATCTGTGAATAAATATCAGAAAACTTGGTTGTTTTTTTTGAGTTTCATTTATTATAGTAGTAGGTAAATTTTCGGATTGTATGATCTCTCCTTTCTTCATGACACTATGAGGACAGTAATGTTCTTCTGGATGCTGGTTGTTATTTTTCTGTGGGAATGCTTGATGCTGATTGGTTAGTGATGATTAATGAGTTTGTACTTTGTGGCTCTTGTAATCTGTTAGGGGTCATGGAGTTGGTGATAAGGGGGTATCTGGAAATATTTGTAGGATTTAGTAGTTTCCTGTATCACTGTTTAGCCCCTTCTGTACATGCCTAATCTAATTATTTTTATTCATATTATATATATAATACATATATATATATAAAGATAAATCTAATGAGTCAGGCAAACCTACTAAAAGTTTTGCTAATGCTCTTCAGGGGCTAAAGATCTGAGTCAGATCTTAGCCCTGAAGAGTGTGAACAAAAATTATTTATGACAATCAGGAATATTTCTTGTATGTTGTATATTCTCAACTAGTTTCGACCTTTAGGTCATCGTCAGGAGAAAATTTCTTATTTGAAGAAATTTTTGATACATTATTAGAAAGGGAGCATTATAGAAGAGTTATAAAAGTTCAAGTGTTATAGTTGGTTTAACATGCTGTTAAAATCCGGGTAGACGAGTTGTGTTTAATAGTAGCATGTTCATTTGTTCCGTGAAGAACCTCTATGAGGTAGTTTGTTTTTAGATGCTCTTATATATGTGAGGAGGGGTTCATGGGCGTTGTGTGTATGACTGTATGTGTATACATATATATGTATGTGTGTGAGTGTGAGCGTGTGTCTGATCACGGTATATATATAGATATCTTATTTTTATTTTATCTTTCTCTCATGTATATATAGTAGTTTTAGGGGAGGACTCTATGGAAAAAAAAAGAAAAATAGAACAAGTCAGAATTTTGACCTGGGAAAAAAGAAAAAAGATCAAGGAATGAGATAATGACTATTGCAGAGTGCCCAATAAACTGTAGAGTCACTTAGTTAACTGAATCAGAAATTATCTACCTAAGGTTTATAGAAAGGATCTTCAGGATAATTCTGATCTTCACTACCTGGGTTGTTTAATTTCTGTCACTGATTCAATTCCTTTATATGTACTGCAAATATATGCACCCTCCGGGGCAAGTATTTAAGTTTTAATGTAATAAAATATGTATTAAATTAGAAAGGCTAATGAAACTGAATAAGAATGCAGATAAAAAGATTTTGAATAGAGGGGTATGATTGAAAAATAGAACAACTTTGATACTAACTCTTCCATCATTTTCCATTACTCCCGTCTTTCATTGGTAAATTTTCCTAATTTAACTTTTAGTTAAAATAGGAAGTAAAGAATAATATTACAGTTATTTCTTCTTGTTAATGGATTTCTTTAAGATTTATCCCCGAGATTTTTGCTCATATTCATTAATATAAAACCAAACAATTAGAAATCAATAATTACTAAGCATATATTTATTAAAATCAAATTTTAAGATCAATATGCAAATTAGCCTTCCCTATTCATACTGTAAACCGCTATTTGTTTATATATAAATACAATTGCATGTTATTAGTGTGAGATATTGTTAACTGTCTAATGATGTAAAACAATTTTATTAATAATTGAGGTTTAGATAAAAAATAAAATCATGGAAGAATGTGATGTAAAATAACAAAGGAATTGTGACTTGAGTAGTAATAGAGTTTCGGTACAGACAGAAAAAACACACAATCTCCATTTATGATAAGATATATATATATATATATATATATATATATATGTTTCTCTCTCTTCATATTATCTATATATAAATACGCACACTCATGTATTATAAGCCAGACACTAAATATCATTAGAATTACAATATTAAATTTTAACCAAATAAATAGAAAACAATTTTTGGAATAGTTATTAATTTAAATACGAGAGATACTAATGTAATAAAACAGTGAACGCGCTATAAATATATTAAACTCCTAAAATATAATTAGAATTAAATTTTAACTGTTTTCACTCGGCTATTATATATAATTAGAATTTATTAAGGACAATACGGAAATGAGAACTAAGAAAGAAATAAATGAATATAATAAGCCACTCGAGAATTCGAGAAGTTCCCGAGTCCGACAAGAAATACCTGAGAAGACTGGAAGGCACATCAGCTGAAACGTTTGTACAGATTAACAATGGAGATGAGGACAATTGTCCGAATAATGCAGATAATGCTAATGATTTAAGTGGTTTCTATAAAATCATGATAGGATTGATTTTAATACGTTGGGTGAATAAAATCTATTTCCCTAAAAATGGGGGTACTTAACAGGACACGCAAGCTTCTTACCATCACACCAAATGGAAAATCGCAATTTTTATCGCTTTGTTTTTGGCTGATGGTTAAGAAGCTTGCATGCCGTTTCGACACAAGGGTTTCGAGTTACACACGAGGTGATCTTCGTATCTATTCAGAGATTTGATTTTTCTCGATTTGTTTAGCCTTACATTTAAGTAGTTAAATCCCGCCTAATTAACCATAAATGAATTGACTTTCAAAAAAATTAGGTCTGACTTCAATTAAAAAAGCACATATTCTCCCAAATACACTATCGGCTGAAAATAGCTAGATTTGTTTACATATATATATATATATATATATATATATATATATATATATATATATATATATAACTAACAGATATAATCTTGAGAATTATTGAATTGTGCCCCTGTTATTTAATTTGATATTTCTAATACAACTTCAGTGTATGTATGTGGGTATATGTGCATTGGTATACACACAAACACACACACACACACACACAAACAAACAAACAACACACACACACACACACACACACAAACAAACACACACACACGCACACACAAACAAACAAGCACACAAACACACACACACACACGCACACAAACAAACAAACACACACACACACACACACACAAACACACACACACAAAAAAAAAAAAAAAACACACACACACACAATAAACACACAAACAAACAACACACACACACCACACACACAAACAAACAAACACACACACACACACACACACAAACAAAACAAACAAACACACACACACACAAACAAATACACATAACACACACACACACACACACACACATATATAATAAGCATATATATATATATATACTATATATATAAAGTATGTTAATTTGAAAAAGCTTATCGTTATCTGGCCTAAGGCCAAAACTAGTGAGAATCAAGCCACTGATAGTTTGTATTGATTTGTGATACTTGTTTTCTGTCAATTACATCATGATGAAGAGCCTTTTCCTCATACTTATTCGGATAGAATCAATAAGCTGGTTTATATTTATAGATATGCGGAAATAAATTTATGTATAGAGACAAAACGAGAGAAGCAATATATATATATATATATATATATATATATATATATATATATACCATCAAAAGTCATGCCACGTTTCATTGCAATAGCATAAGTAGTTAATCCAAAAAGGCTCAATATATCTCGCAATTAATATATATATACATACAAATATTATCTCGTAATATATATATATATACAATTTGTAATATATATATACAATCGGTTATATAATATATATATATATGTGTAGTATGTATGTTGTATTATATTGTATATGTAACATTTTACCGGATGTCAGCCTTGTTCTTCAACAAACTTTTAAAAAAGAAAAAAAAGAGAGAAATAAGAAATTACAGTTATTCGCCCATTTCATTCATAAAGGAGGAGAAGAAGAAAGAGAGGGGAAAGGAGAGAAAGGAAATAAGAAGAGAAATTATAACCACACAAATAAAATAAAAAAACATAAGCACGTCATTTCTGAAAATAAACTCTGATGATGAAGCTCTAGTTTCGAAATCGATAAGACATATAAAACATACTTTTTGTCTTTATTTTTTATATGCATTGTATTGCCTTCGAATTTTAATATTTTTATAACATACTTAACAATGCTTCAAGCAAATTACCAATTACTTTTATATATATATATATATATATAAATATATATATATATATATATATATATATATATATACAAATTACGTGAGAATAAATTTATCTATTAGAGACAAAAAAGAGAGAAGAAATATATATATAATATTATTATATATATATATATATACATTCATCAAAAATTACTACCACATTCTCATTGCAGTAGCCTAAGTAGTTGATTCAAAAGGACTAATATATCTCGTAATATATATACATATACAAATATATCTTGTAATATACATATATTACAATCTTGTAATAATATATATATATACAATCTTAATTATATATATATATAATATATATATATATATATATATATATATATATATAATTATGTGGGAATAAATTTATGTATACAGACAAAAAGAGAGAAGAAATATATATATGTTGGTTGTCAATTTGTGTTCGAGTAAGACCTTTTCCTGTTTTTTTTTTGTTTTTTTTCTCATAGTTAGGTGCCAGTAGCATTTGACACTGTATCGTTGTGTTTTCTCAGATGACTCACCAGGCCAGTCCTGGAGAGACATACTCTTCCACATAAACTACATGCTGGAACTTCTCCACTTTGAATGTTGCTAGGCTTTCTAATAGCAAGCTCAGTCTGTCTTGTTATTTACCCATCGCTGGAGGAGAATCGGATTCATATGTTTCCCAAGGGTATTTAGTGCTATGTGAAATTCAAACAGCCTTGTCCAGGATTTGAACTCGGATTGACAAGTCCATTTCCTACGAGTCTAACCATTACACCACGCACTTCCATACGCAGTTTTAATATTGTGTCACATATAGAAATTAATTTTTTTTTGGGGGGGGTAGAAGAAGATATTTAGGATTTTTTTTAAAAACAAGACCAATCATTCTACACAGAGTTTAGCAATATATAATACCTAATAATATCTGTTTTGATATATGCCATATATAGACATACATTTTTTTTTTAAAGATTTTTTAAATTTTTAAAATAATTTTTAAAAAATTGAAATATATCACTAAGTAGGCCTGAACCTATTTCTAGTAGAAACCACCCCAAGCAGAGATTTAAAAGGTTTGAATTCAGAGTTTTCATTCTCTCGACAGGTTGCCTAACCAAGGTTAAAGAGCCTAGTCTGCCTTACTATTTACCCATAGCTGGAGGGAAATAGTTGGATTCATACCTTTCCCAAGGGTATTAGCACTTTTGAACACATTGTAATTAATTGAGTTTAATATTGGTATCAAATGACCAGAAGGGGTTTGATATGTCTTTAACTAAATTAATCTAAAACCAATTCTAAAATATAATCATTTCATCTTGAACTATTGAGACCATTGCGTCTTTATCTTGCTGAATTTTCATTATTCTCCATTCAATATCTTGAGATTATCATACTCCATCTATACATATATAAAGTGCAGTTGTGTGAATCTGTATGCCCAGAGGAATTTAAAAAATAAAACAATTAATGACAAAGTAAATATATACACACATTAAATTATTACCAGGGCTCGGCTTTTGAGCAAAAATAAAAGATTTGATTTATATTCGTTAAAGATAATTAAAAATAAAATTTAAATGATAACAGCATAGATTTTTTTTTCATTTAATATTTTAGATAGTAGACATTAACATTTCTTTTTCAGAGTAGTTGGATCAATGCAAGGTTATTTTTTACATAGGATTTAAATGGGGAACCCCACGAGGATTGAACTCACGATTCAGTAATAATTGATCTGTGGGATTAACTTTTAAAAATCCCCATCTACCCAGGCATCACCTGGTAGTTGCTGCTAGTTAATTCTAAATCTAAGATCATTACAATATTTAATATTGGTATTAGATAACCCAGAAGGGGTTGATATGTCTTTAACCTAACAAATCTAAACCAATTCCTTAAATGTAATTTACATTTTCCTCTGTAATATCTCAAAATTGTCATCTTCGTTAATTTCTAAATCTAAGATCATTACAATTCAATTTAATATTGATATTAGATAACCCACAAGGGGTTGATATGTCTTTATCTAAATATCTTTTGGTCACTACATTTTCCTCTTTTCAATATCTCAAGATTGTCAACTCTGTTAATTCTAAATCTAAGATCATTACAATCAATTAATATTATTATTAGATAACCCAGAAGGGGTTGATATGTCTTTATCTAAATTAATCTAAACCAATCCTAAATATGATAATTTAATCTTGAACTATTGAGACCATTGTCGTGGCTATCTGCATTTGATTTCCTTCATTCAATATCTTGAGATTGTCATATCCATTAATTCTAAATGTAAGATCATTACAATTCAATTTAATATTGCATTAGATAACCCAGAAAGGGTTGATATGTCTTTAACCTAACAATCTAAACCAATCCTTAAATTGTAATTTACATTTTCCCCTGTTCAATATCTCAAAATTGTCATCTTCGTTAATTCTAAATCTAAGATCATTACAATTCAATTTAATATTTAGTATTAGATAACCCAGGGGTTGATATGTCTTTTCTAAATTAATCTAAACCAATCCTAAATATAATAATTTCATCTTGAACTATTGAGACCATTGTCATCTTATCTTGAAGAATTTAATTATGCTCCATTCACTATCTCGAGATGTCATATCCATTAATTCTAAATCTAAGATCATTACACACAATTTAATATTAGTATTAGATAACCCAGAAGGGGTTGATATGTCTTTATCTAAACTAACCTAACCTATCTTAAATATAATCATTTCATCTTGAACTATTAAGACCATTGTCGTTGTTAATTGCTGAGTTTCATTATCCTCCATTCAATATCTTGAGATTATCATATCCATTAATTCTAAGATCATTACAATTCAATTTAATATTGGCATTAGATAACCCAGAAAGGGTTGATATGTCTTTAACCTAACAAATCTAAACCAATCCTTAAATGTAATTTACATTTTCCACTGTTAATATCTCAAAAATTGTCATTCTTCGTTAATTCTAAATCTAAGATCATTACAATTCAATTTAATATTAGTATTAGATAACCAGAAGGGGTTGATATGTCTTATCTAACTAACCTTAACCTATCCTAAATATAATATGTTTCATCTTGAATTATTGGACCATTGTCATCGTTATCTTGCTGAATTTGATTTTCCCCTGCTCTATGTCTTGACATAGTCATCTCCGTTAATCCTAAATCTAAGATCATTAAATCGATGCTTCATTACTTGGCCTCACGTACACAAGTTTTCTAGGTCAATTTCACATTCAATTCCATGTTAAGTATCTTGACATTGTCATCGTGTCAGTTAATACGAATCTTGCATCGTTGAATTAACACTTCAATTCAAGGCTCGTTTACACGGACTGGGAATTTGTGGATTCAACAAGGAATTCCATGAGACAGCTGCAGTTTCATTGAAGTTCCCACAAAGAAACTCCAAGGAAATAGTCAGGTTGGTTAGCTGGTTGGTTGGTTGGTTGGTTGGTTGGTTGGTTGGTTGGATTTTACAGGATGTAAACCCTAAGACATTTTTGTTTTATTCCTTCTTGGTGGGTATTTTTTAAACACATCTTGTCAAAATCATTGTAGTAGTTTCAAAATTAGGTTATGAACAGGTTAGTTGGTTGATTGGTGGTTGGCTGGTTGTATTTTACTGGATGTCAACCCTTGTTGGGTTATTTTATGTGAAAGACGTTTTTGTTTATTCATTCTAATTAGATATTTAATTCATTTTAAAATCTTTTATACCAAAGAAATTACAATGAAATACTGAGGTTGGTTTGTTGGTTGTTGGATTTTACAGAATGTCAACCCTTGTTGGGTTATTTTTTGCCAAAGACGTTTTTGTTTTATTCAATTTAATAAGTATTCAATTTAAAAAAAACACTTTTTTATACCCAAAGTTGGATGAAATAATAAGGTTGGTTGGTTGGTTGGTTGATTAGATGGATTTTACGGCATGTAAACCTTGTTGGGTTATCTTATGCTAAAGATTTTTTTTCATTCTAATTAGGTATTCAATTTAAAAAAAAAAACTTTTTCAACCCAAAGAAATTCTGATGAATTGTTAGGCTGGCTGGTTGCTTGGTTGATTGGATTTTATGGCATGTAAACCCTTGTTGGGTTATTTTATGCCAAAAAATTTTTATTCATTCTAGTTCGGTATTCAATTTTTTATAAAAGATTTTTTGAACCCAAAGAAATTCTGATGAAATAGTAAGGTAGATTGGTTGTTGTTGATTGGTTGGTTGGTTGGTTGGTTGGTTGGTTGTGGTTGGTTCGTGATCTTAGAGCATGTCAACCCTTATTGGTTATTTATGCCAAAGATGTTTTTGTTTTATTCATTCTAATTAGGTATTCAACTTTTTTTAAATTTTAAACACAAAGAAATTCTCCGCCCTGTCGGCTGGGCGTTAGAATGCACCGACTGCACCTCTGCAGAGGGGTAAGACTGCCCCAATAAGGCCACCTGTTGGCCGTGGGTGGCGACCCATGATGCTTAAGGATAGAGCCCAGGTGGATGCAGTTCAAGACATGCAATACTCCACTTTGGCCCTATCTTGGTCTAGACAGTGGTCGGAGAGGCCCCCTCCGATCAATTGGCTGGTCATGTCAAGCCTAGCACCTATATGACTGCCCCAACCCTATTGCCCTTATGGCAAGCCCCAACCCCTTTTTATCATATGGGTGCTAGAAGGCGGTGGCTGAGGGTCTACATGTCCTGGGAATGATGTTAAACTCTATCTGATGGTGAGGTTCCAGTTTTTGGAGGTTTGGGGAATGTGGAGCACCCCATTCATCACCATTGCTCCCTGGTCCACTCTGACCCGTCTATCTTTTTGTCTCCTATTTCTCTCTCTCTCTCTCTCTCTCTCTCTCTCTCTCTCTCTAACAACAACAAATTTCAACTTTTAATCACAAGTTCCAATCACAGACAAAACTACTATCATGTTGACACAAGCAATCACACTAATATAAACGCCATGTCACAGTTGTCACACACAACTATGCACAGACACAATCAGACTGCAACACCACTGAAAGAACAATGAAACTATATTAATTGTATTTATGTATATAAAGTACAGGGTCCCAAGTTAGACGGAGCTGATCTCGGTGTTTCAGTCTATTTTCTTAAAAGCTCTTTAATTTAACGAAACATGTCTTACGCCATTCTTTCTGAATTGATGTTAGATTTTCCCAAGCACTCAGGGTCATATTGAGGCATTTCAAATTGTCCTTCAATTTATCTTTATATCGTAAGAGCTGACCTCCTATAGACTGCCCAGCATTTGGTAACTGTCCGTAAAATATCATCTTTGGAACCCTGTTCTCATTCATTCTGACAACGTGACCAGCCCACCTAAGCTGAACCTTTGCTAATAAGGTTTCAATGCCAGCAATGTTATATTTTTTTAATATCGTACTATTTCTTACTCTATCGTCCCATTTTATACCGCAAATGGCACGAAGACAACGCATATATATATATATATATATATATATATATATATATATATGGAAAAAACATATGATGTTTGTTGTGATTGCTGACAGATCTGTTTCGACCAAATCGATAAGTTGGTCTTCATCAAAGAGCGACATAGACGAGAAGAAAGATATCCATTAAAAAGACTGTTTACAAAACGAATGTTGAATTCAACTGCTGAAATTTTGAAAAATGCATGTTCTGTTTTAAAAATAAAATAAATTTTATTTTTAATTTTTAAAAATCAGAAGCATTATAGTTTATAGTAAAACTCAAAAGAGTTTATTGTAAAAATATATAAAAAATGTAAAGTGGGTATCAAAATAGTATAGTATATATTTCAGCCATTAAAAATATACAAGTCCACAGTGTAATTTGAAGAAAGATGTTAGGGTTCCAAAATTTACTTGTGGTGCTGAAGTCCGTAGAGTTATAGATGAGAGTCTTCAAGGTGTAAAATTCCAGATATAATGTTTTTTCATTTGACATATGTCGATTTGGTTAAAACAGATCTGTCAGCAATCACATAACAAACATCATATGTTTTTTCAAAATGTTAAATTTCATACTGTCGGATTAATTTCCATCTATTTTTCATATATATATATATACATAAGATAAGAATTTAATGCTAAGATAATTTTTAAGCAGTTAAATCTTTACAGCACTCTATGCGCAACAATATCAAATTCTAGATGGGCTGATTGCATTTCCCTTAGCACTAATACTCTTGGGAAAGGTATGAATCCTTCTCTCCCTCCAGCTATGGATAGATAGTAGGGCAACCGGTCTAGGAGAAGGAAAACTCTGAATTCAAACCTGTTGTACTCCACTTAAGAAATTGACCTTGTGTCACATCCTGCTTGTGCGGCGGGGTTGGTTAATCTATATGCACAACAATATCACAATATTTCAAATATAACTTCGGCGAATTAGTATTTGACAAGCACTTCTCCTAGACTGGTTGACTAGCCAAGGTTGAAAAGGGCCCAGTCTATAGTCTAGTAAAAGTTAAAAGGACGAGCCAGAGGAGAGAAACAGAGAAGGGGGAAGTAAGGATTGTGTTGTAAAGAGAAGTAACCCTCACGTATGCAAATGAGATACGTATAAAGACAACAGAGGATTAGCTCAGGGTGATGCGAGTTGATCTCCAACCACGAACATTGTGTATTCTCAGATTGCAAACACACGTGCAACAACTTTCCAAGTAAGTAATCTTACCAAGAGACTTTTTTACCTTGCCGGCCGAAAGCCGTTTTATTTTGTTATTTGTATTATTTGTAATAAATTATTATTACAACCACTCAACCTTCTCGTTTATGTATTTCCAAGACATAACAGATTGTCATGGAAGTAGGGAATACTGATATATTGGTGGGGTAAGAATAGAAGGTTCAAAGGATGTGGGGTAAATGAGGCAATAAGTAAAGTTTAGGAGAACCTTGAAGTATAGAAGAACCCTCAAGTCCTTTAAAGTTGTCTGCGGTATGTCGGGGTCTTTTTGAAGGATGTCCACCTCCACCCGACAGCCATTTTATTTGAATTTTTATAATGGTCCCTGCTAAATTTGAAATTTAGAAATTATTTAAAACTCTCTAATAAGTATGGATAGCACAGTGAACTGTGTAGTAAAGTAAGGAGGTGATGGTAGGTGTGGCGCTCCAGCTCAGATGCTAAAAACAATCTCATGACACAAGGTTGCAAGTATGGGTCATCCAAAGATTATTGAACTTGCTATTCAGTAGTAATGTATTTTGTGTGTGTGTGTGTGTGTGTGTGTTTGTGTGTGTGTGTGTGTGTTTTGTTTTTGTTTGTGTGTATGTGTGTGTGTGTGTGTATGAGAGAGTTCATGCTTACACGTTTGTGTGGAATGTGTATTGTATTTTTCTAGTAAAAATCATTTGTAATGCATTTTCCTAGTAAAAATCATTTCTAATGCATTTTCATAGTAAAAATCATTATAATGTATTTTCCTTGTAAACTCATCTGTAATGCATTTTCATAGTGAAACTCATTTCCAATGCATTTTCATAGTAAAATCATCATCCCAATGCATTTTCATAGTAAAATCATTTCCAATGCATTTTCATAGTAAAAATCATGCATTTTTATAGTAAAAATCATTTGTAATGCATTTTCATAGTAAAAATCATTTATAATGTATTTTCCTTGTAAAACTCATCTGTAATGCATTTTCATAGTGAAACTCATTTCCAATGCATTTTCATAGTAAAAATCATATCCAATGCATTTTTATAGTAAAATCATTTCCAATTTTTCATAGTAAAAATCATTTCCAATACATTTTCATAGTAAAAATCATTTCCAATGTATTTTTATAGTAAAATCATTTCCAATGCATTTTCATAGTAAAAATCATTTCCAATGCATTTTTATAGTAAAAATAATTGTCCAATGCATTTTTATAGTAAAAATCATTTCCAATGCATTTTCATAGTAAAAATCATTTCCAATGCATTTTCATAGTAAAAATCATTGTCCAATGCATTTTTATAGTAAAAATCATTTGCAATACATTTTCATAGTAAAAATAATTTGTAATGCATTTTCATAGTAAAAACTCACTCATAATGTATTTTCATTGTAAAAATCATTGTCCAGTACACTTTCATTATAAAATCATTTGTAATAAATTTTCATAGTAAAAATCAATATCCAATACATAATCATGAGAATAATTATAGAATAATATATATGCACAAAGGTGTGGCTGGATGTATATGTTTGTACATCTAAATTGTTAAAGTCCAAGTGATGCTGACATACAATAGTACTGCCATGACTACCAGCTTGGAAGAATTCCTGTTTTAATTTATAAAAAAAGAACAGATCTCTATATGGTCTTTAAACTGTTAAAAATAGTCTATCATTTACCTATGGGTATGTTGACAATGCTTTCAGTAGATGAGATATTGCTACCAAGGTTTCACACTTATCTCGTTTGCCCATAAGAATAGAGTTTTTGGAAATAAATTCATTATTCTGATGCTAGACTTAGAATAAATCAATCTGGTTGTTCAAACTTTCTTCTTTTTAATATTCATTGGCATTTCAGTCTCGGAAGACTATAATAAAGTTTTTATGTGCCCCTGAAGTTACAGCACCTCCTGTGACTGTGAAGTCCAATGTTTGAAAAACATTCTCGAGCACGGATGTTGCATTTGAAGGCTGTCCCTGAAGATGTTGATGTTCCGATACTTTGTTGCCGCTGTTTTCTTCTGGACCTCTTAGCTTCATGGTGTTGTGTCAGGGTGACTTCTGACATGAACAGCCCTCTACGGAGATTCTGCCGCCACCGAGGGCGGTCCTGGGCCAATTTTCCCAGTTGGAAGGGGCAATGCCAAAGCAACTGAGATCATTCTTGCAGATATCTTGAATTGCAGCTGGGAGCGACCAAACTGTCTTTTACCAGACGTAAGCTCTCCATAGAGGATGTCTTTCGGGATTCATCCATCATCCATCCGATGTACATGACCCAACCATCGGAGACGATGTTGTCTCAGTAGAGAGAATAAGCTGGGGAGTTGAGCTCTCTATAGGGATTGCTGTGTTAGTGATATTTTCTAATATATATATATATCTTATATAAAGAATACTTGTAACCATAGAACAGTGGGCAAATCTGTACAAAATTTTCACATTGAATAATTCAGCCGGTTCGGTGTTTTGTTGGTTGGGTTTTATGGCATGTTAACCCTTGGATTATTTTCTGCCAAAGAAATGTTATTCATTTTTATTTAACCCATAAATGTGACCCTAATAAGTACCACCACTCTGGCTCAAAGTGGATCTGGGAGTAATGGCAATGAAAGAGTACCCCATACTCACCATAGAGCCAGAATTGGAACTTCACAAACATATGCAGTTTAACATCATACCCAGGCCACCAAGACCCTCAGTCACCGCCTTCTAGCTCATATATGATAAAAAAGGAAGCGCGTGGTGTAATGGTTACAGTCATGGGAAATGGACTCGTCGCCCCAAGTTCAAATCCTGGACATGGTAATTGCATTTCACTTAGTGCTAATACCCTTGGGAAAGGTATGAATCCTACTCTCCCTCCAGCTATGGGTAAATAGCAGCGCAGACTGGGTTCTTTAACCATGGCTAGGTAACCAGTCTAGGAGAAGGAAAATCTAAGTTGATTTAATATAGCTCCCCAATATTCAGTCTCATCAGATGGGGATACCCATCTGATGAGACTCAATTTTGGGGAGCTATATTAAATCAACTTAGATTTATATAGGCCCCAATTTTTCGTCGAAATAAATTTATTATGGAATTATGGTGTTGAGTTCTTCCTTCCTTTCTATGATATATATATATATATATATATATATATATATATGTGCTTAATTAGAGTCGTACCTAATTTTGAAAATTAATTAATTAATAATGAATTAGGCGGGAATGCCTATTTAAATGTATGGCTAAACAAATCGAGAAAAATCAATCTCTGTATGTACATTTCGGCCTATTAGGCCTCATCAGCAGAGCTATAGATAGGAAGGCCGCCCTGTGCGTGATTTGAAACCGGACTGCCAAGCTGACAGGCCGATCCCATAACCTCTACACCGCCTAATTCATTATTAATTAATTAATTTTCAAAATTAGGTACGACTCTAATTAAGCACATATTCTCCCAAAAATTGTCGGCAAAAAAGCCATTCCAATCATACCTTGTTTACAACATATATATATATATATATATGAAAAATAGATGGAAATTAATCCGACAGTATGAAATTTAACATTTTGAAAAAACATATGATGTTTGTTATGTGATTGCTGACAGATCTGTTTTGACCAAATGATAAGTTGGTCTTCATCAAAGAGCGACATAGATGGGAAAAATGATATCCGTTAAAAAGACTGTTTACAAAAAACGAATGCTGAATTCAAATGCTGAAATTTTGAAAAATGCATGTTCCGTTTTAAAAAAAAAATCAAAATAAATTTTATTTTTAATTTTTAAAAATAAAATAAATTTTACCTTTAATTTTCAAAAATCAGAAGCATTATAGTTTATAAAAAAAAAAAAAAAAAAAACTCAAAAGAGTTTGTTGTAAAAATATATTAAAAAAATGTAAAGTGGGAATCAAACAGTTTTTTTAACGGATATCATTCTTCCCATCTATGTCGCTCTTTGATGAAGACCAACTTATCGATTTGGTTGAAACAGATCTGTCAGCAATCACATAACAAACATCATATGTTTTTTCAAAATGTTAAATTTGATATATATATATATATATATGCATGCATACACACACACATTATATATGAATATACATATATGTACATATCCAAATGAACACAGAGAAAAAAAGGTTTTGTATCTGATTTAAATAAATGAATGGCATTTTTTTTTTTTTAATTTCAGAAAAAAATTTTTAAGAAAAAAAAAAGAAAATCAACCGTCAAACAAGAAGGCAGCTCTTTTTCATTGTCCGATTTTCATTTTCATTTTTTTTTGCAATTTTGTATTTTGCGAGTTTGGGTGGGTGTGGGGGGGTGCAAAAACTCGAGAGAGACTGAAAGTGGCAAACATTTGTTGTTTCGAAGATTTATTAGAAAAAAACACAAAAAAAAAACACAAAAAGTAAAAAAAAAAAAAAAAAAAAAAAACAATATCAGACTGTTCCACTCTATTTTTTTTTGTTTGTTTTTACTGCCTGTTTTTTTGTTTTGTTTTTGTTTTCCATTTTTTTTTCTTTTTGTTTTTCTTTTCCCTTTAAATCTTATTTTGACCAGTCTGTTCTCTGCCCATCTTCAGGTGGACAGAATCCTGCTGGATAAACTTCATTCGATCAATCAATGGATGGTCAATGTACACATGCGCAGGAACCAGCAGTAGCCACCCGTCACACACTCACAAACTGTCACAGAAACAACCAAAAAAAGAAAAAGAAAAATTTTTAAAAAAAGAGAAGAGAAAGTTGAAAAATGTGAGAAACACAAAAGAACGATGGAATCGATGAAGCATCTTTGACCGTCTGAGCCCACATGACAGCAGGGTCGACAAAAAAAAAAAATCAAATAAAAAAATAAAGAATATATATATATGGCAAAAAATTGCGCAGTTTTGTTGACCCTGATGATCTGTGCATGAAACTTTTATAACAAAAATGAAAAATGATATAAGTGTAACAGTCTGAAGAGAATAAAACTTCTTTTGAGAAAGAATTTCTTTCACTTTCCTTCCTTCTTTCATTCCTTCCTTAGATGTTGTCTATGAAAACTTTTTCTTTCGAAAAAAAAAAAAAAAAATAGGAGAGAAGAAAAATTACCAGTTATAAAAGAATATATTATATATCATAATATTATATATCTATATTGATATCTATATTGATATATATTCTATATATAATATATTAATATATTTTATATAATAAATATAAATTATATGTACAATATATATATATATTTAGTCCTTTGTTAGTATTAGAGAAATCAGTATAAAGTGCTCGATTACTTTTGTAATTTTTCATAAGTGCGTTGTTGTGATGAAGGGTGGTAGCACAGTAGGTAAGTAAATATAAACTCATGTTAAAAAAGATAATTAAATATAATCTCACAATAAAAAGTCAATCAAATATAATCTCTTGATAAAAAAGGGAATTAAATGTAGCTTCACAAAAAAATATAATTAAATATAACCGCACAATAAAAAAGCAATTAATATAACCACTCGATAAAAAGGGAATTAAATATACCCTTGGATGAAAAGAGGAATTAAATGTAGCTTCACAATAAAAAAAATATAATTAAATATAACCTCACAATAAAAAAGGCAATTAATATAACCACTCGATAAAAAGGGATTAAATATACCCTTGGACGAAAAGAGGAATTAAATGTAGCTTCACAAAAAAAAACAGTAATTAAATATAACCTCACAATAAAAAGGGCAATTAATATAACCACTCGATAAAAGGGAATTAAATATACTCTTGGATAAAAAAAAGGAATTAAATGTAGCTTCACAACAAAAAGGTAATTAAATATAACCTCATCATAAAAAAGAGATTAAATATAAACTTACAATTACTCTCTTGATAAATTAGGTAGTTAGATGAGACCTCACAATAAAATAGGTTATTAAATATGACCTCATGATAAAAAAAAGTAAATCAAATATGACATCACGATTAAATAGTTAAATGAAATAAACTCTTTTTTATTGTTAGATATTTTAATATTATTTTTGAGAAAAATTTACTTAACCTTTTCAGCCGATTGTTCAATTTGAGGTTAAATTAAATTAAAAATGTTAATTAAATATGACCTCACAATTAAATAGTTAATTAAAATAAGCTCTTTTTTTATTTTATATATTTTCATCTTATTTTTGAGAAAAATTTACTTAACCTTTTCAGCCGATTGTCCAATTTGAGGTTAAATTAAATTAAAAATGTTAATTAAATATGACCTCACAATTAAATAGTTAATTAAAAATAAGCTCTGTTTTATTATTATATATATTCATCTTATTTTTGAGAAAATTTACTTAACCTTTTCAGCTGATTGTTCAATTTGAGGTTAAATTAAATTAAAAATGTTAACTAAATATGACCACAATTAAATAGTTAATTAAAAATAAGCTCTGTTTTATTATTATATATATTCAATCTTATTTTTGAGAAAATTTACTTAACCTTTTCAGCCGATTGTCCAATTTGAGGTTAAATTAAATTAAAAATGTTAATTAAATATGATCTCACAATTAAATAGTTAATTAAAAATAAGCTCTGTTTTATTATTATATATTTTCATCTTATTTTTGAGAAAAATTTACTTAACCTTTTCAGCCAATTGTTCAATTTGAGGTTAAATTAAATTAAAAATGTTAACTAAATATGACCTCACAATTAAATAGTTAATTAAAAATAAGCTCTGTTTTATTATTATATATTTTCATCTTATTTTTGAGAAAAATTTACTTAACCTTTTCAGCCGATTGTTCAATTTGAGGTTAAATTAAATTAAAAATGTTAATTAAATATGATCTCACAATTAAATAGTTAATTAAAAATAAGCTCTGTTTTATTGTCATATATTTTCATCTTATTTTTGAGAAAAATTTACTTAAACTTTTCAGCCGATTGTTCAATTTGAGGTTAAATTAAATTAAAATGTTAATTAAATATGATCTCACAATTAAATAGTTAATTAAAATAAACTCTTTTTTATTATTATATATTTTCATCTTATTTTTGAGAAAAATTTACTTAACCTTTTCTGCCGATTGTTCAATTTGAGGTTAAATTAAATTAAAAATGTTAATTAAATATGACCTCACAATTAAATAGTTAATTAAAAATAAACTCTTTTTTTATTATTGTATATTTTCATCTTATTTTTGAGAAAAATTTACTTAACATTTTCAGCCGATTGTTCAATTTGAGGTTAAATTAAATTAAAAATGTTAATTAAATATGATCTCACAATTAAATAGTTAATTAAAAATAAACTCTTTTTTTATTATTGTATATTTTCATCTTATTTTTGAGAAAAATTTACTTAACATTTTCTGCCGATTGTTCAATTTGAGGTTAAATTAAATTAAAAATGTTAATTAAATATGACCTCACAATTAAATAGTTAATTAAAAATAAGCTCTGTTTTATTGTCATATATTTTCATCTTATTTTGAGAAAAAATTTACTTAACCTTTTCAGCCGATTGTTCAATTTGAGGTTAAATTAAATTAAAAATGTTAATTAAATATGATCTCACAATTAAATAGTTAATTAAAAATAAGCTCTGTTTTATTATTATATATTTTCATCTTATTTTTGAGAAAAATTTAGTTAACCTTTTCAGCCAATTGTTCAATTTCCAATAAGATTGTCAGTTTGTGTGAAGGTCAAATTTGATAAGAGCGTTCAAACTGTCAGCAATAATTATAATAGTTATCAGCAAAACATTTGCTTATTTTAGAAAAATAAAAACAAAAGAAAATAGATTACAAAAAATATCACAATTCATTCATTCTCAATCTTAAAGAGGCTGAAGCAGAGTTTAACAGTTTCTTAAGCGGAGTCTAACAGGTAGAATTCAAACCTGTTAAAACTTCACTTAAGAAATTGACCGTATGTCATATCCTATTCATGTGGAGGGCTTAGTAAATACAAACATATATATATATATATGCTATATATATATATATAGTAAATGAAGAGTTTTTCTTCATTTACTAAATTTCTTGCTCTGTCCTGTTACTCACTGGTATTAGGCACATTGAGCTCTCCTGCATCAGCTTGGTTAAACCACACATGGAAAGACCCTAACTACGGAAACAAAACTATATATATATATATATAATATATATATATATATATATATATAAAGAAAGGAAGTGAATCTGATGGTATGTAGTATATTAAGAAAAATGAAAAAACACTGGTTTAAATGGGTTAAGTGGTGAGTTTATTGTCCGACGCTGCAGTGTTTTGATCTATTAATTAGATCATCTTCAGGGCATTTAGACAATAACTACCTAGGTTTCACTCGAAATCAGGATAATTTTGGTTGAAACCTAGGTAGATAGTGTCTGACTCATGCAGGCTCTTATGATCATGCTCTACTTAATGTATTGAGCACTTTATACATATTTAACTTAGAGAACTACTCCCGTGTTTTTTTCTTTTGGCCACTATATATGGTACTGATGATTATTTTCAGAAAGTACGGATGTGCTGGTCTTTTTTTTTTATAGATTTTTTTCCCCAGATGACAGTTTAAAAAAAAAATTTATTTTGAAAAACTGAATCATCTGGGTTTTTTAAAAGTAAAAAATTAAAAAAATAAGAAATAAAAAATAAAAAATATCTTATTATAATGGAGATTGTGTGTTTTGCTGTCTGTAACCGAAACTATATTACTACTCAAGTCACAATTCCCTTAGTTATTTACATCACATTCTCCATGATTTTATTTATATTTAAACCTTAATTATTAATAAAATTGTTTTACATTATTAATACTGTTGACCATATCTACATACTAATAACATGTAATTGTATTTATATATACAAAAAATAGCGGTTTGCAGTGTGAAAGGGAAAGCTAATTTTCATATTGATATAAAAAATGTGATTTTAATAAATATATGCTTGGTATTATTGATTTCTAATTGTTTGGTTTTATCTTAATGAAATTGAGCAAAAATCTCTCCAATAAATCTTAAAAGAAATCTATTAACAATATTAACAGTAATTCTATTTTTACTTCCTAATTTAACTAAATAGTTAAATTATGAAAATTTAGCAATGAAAGACTGGAGTGAAGAAAAAGCAAGTTTTAGTTGTTTCCCCTCTGTTTCAAATCTTTTTATCGGCATCTTATTTAGTTTCATTAGCCTTTCTAAGTTAACATAATATTTTATTACAATAAAACTTAAATGCTTGCACCCGGAGGGTACATATATTTGCTAGTATATATAAGATAGATATATATATATAAGTAAAAATATAACATAAGACTTAGAGTTTTTGCATTATAGTCTATTTCAGGAAGCTTGACTCTAACAATAAGAGCACACATTGAGCTCTTCAACTGCGACAGGTTTTTATCGTCTCTCTTT
>CM042174.1:62262843-62272843 GCA_023376005.1 Doryteuthis pealeii
TGTGAAAACTAGTTTCAATTACACAGGCTCAGATGAAGGTAATATAAAAATGGTACTGAGTTGGAGATTGTCCATGAATTCCTTCTACTTACAAAGACCAGGTCAAATGGAAGTGATGTATAGTGCTTCCAAAATAGCTAGTTGGAAACTAGAAGTAGCATAGTTAATTATAGTAAACATATTTATGTTGTATGCCTTAGCACATTTCTAAGGGATGTGATGTACAGTGCTTCCAAAATAGCTAGTTGGAAACTAGAAGTAGCATAGTTAATTATAGTAAACATATTTATGTTGTACGCCTTAGCACATTTCTAAGGGATGTGATGTACAGTGCTTCCAAAATAGCTAGTTGGAAACTAGAAGTAGCATAGTTAATTATAGTAAACATATTTACGTTGTACGCCTTAGCACATTTCTAAGGGATGTGATGTACAGTGCTTCCAAAATAGCTAGTTGGAAACTAGAAGTAGCATAGTTAATTATAGTAAACATATTTATGTTGTACACCTTAGGACATTTCTAAGGGATGTGATATACAGTGCTTCCAAAATAGCTAGTTGGAAACTAGAAGTAGCATAGTTAATTATAGTAAACATATTTCTGTTGTACGCCTTAGCACATTTCTAAGGGATGTGATGTACAGTGCTTCCAAAATAGCTAGTTGAAACTAGAAGTAGCACAGTTAATATAGTAAACATATTTCTGTTGTACGCCTTAGCACATTTCTAAGGATGTGATGTACAGTGCTTCCAAAATAGCTAGTTGGAAACTAGAAGTAGCATAATTAATTATAGTAAACATATTTACGTTGTACGCCTTAGCACATTTCTAAGGGATGTGATGTACAGTGCTTCCAAAATAGCTAGTTGGAAACTAGAAGTAGCATAGTTAATTATAGTAAATATATTCATGTTGTACGCCTTAGCACATTTCTAAGGGATGTGATGTACAGTGCTTCCAAAATAGCTAGCTGGAAACTAAAACTAGCATAGTTAATTATAGTAAACATTTTTATGTTGTACACCTTAGGACATTTTAAAGGATGTGATGTACAGTGCTTCCAAAATAGCTAGTTGGAAACTAGAACTAGCATAGTTAATTATAGTAAACATATTTCTGTTGTACGTCTTAGCACAGTTCTAAGGGATGTGATGTACAGTGCTTCCAAAATAGCTAGATGGAAACTAGAACTAGTATAGTTAATTATAGTAAACATATTTCTGTTGTACGCCTTAGCACAGTTCTAAGGGATGTGATGTACAGTGCTTCCAAAATAGCTAGTTGGAAAAATATTTATGTTGTATGCCTTAGTACATTTCAGATTCACCAATAGATATTGATTATACACAAGGAATTGTTCAAAGCCCCAAATTTTGTTTTTGAATATTTCCCAAAAACTTTTTACGTGGTACACTGGGGAGAGAGTTGCAGCATGCTGTTGTGCCATTACACACAGTTTGAAAACCGCTAACTTTGATACACACATACATATATGTAAATATTTTTTATTTATGCGTACATTATATTATATATATATATATATATATATATATATATATATATATTTGTATAAATGCAAGTGAGAAAAAATGGAAATGAATGCGATATATATGTTGAAAAGATAATTGGGAGAAAAATACATGTGCTTTGGAATGGATGAAATTTATTATTGTTATTTGGCGACATGTGTTTCGACCAAAATTCACTTACTCGTACAGTATTCTCTTGAAATTGTTTTAAATATAAGAAATAAAATAATAATAGAAAACCGAAAAATTTTAAGCCTCTAAACAGAAGTTCATCATCAGAGTCTATTCTTCTACTTATGGATTGTTCTCAAGCAAGGTTGTAGTTCTGGACCTATTCAAGAGAAATTCAAGAGAAATATTCCAAATTGATTGCATCATAAAATGGAATCTTTTTTATATTAAATACTAGAAGCGGCTACCCAGTGTTGCCTAAGTAGACAGGGGGGCAAAAATACATAGTGTATTGATTTGTTTACTTTTGAGATTTACAAATGATGGACATTTTTAAGTAGAATTTCAATGCTATTTCTATGTATATTTTAATTTTTCAAATATCTTCAAATATAAATCAAATCTTCATAATTTTTTCACAAAAATTAAAACTGGTGATATCTAAGGTGTATATATTATATATATATATATATATATATATATAGAGAGAGAGAGATCTTAGCCCTGAATAGCACGAAGCAGAACTTTTAGTAGGTATATCTGACTCATTAGGTTTATCTTTATATATACTAGTACAAAATAAAAACCACCATCCGGGCGATGTAAAAATAGATTTTTGAAAGATATTTCCTGAGGGGTGGGAGTAAAAAATTCAATGTCAGCGAGTTTGTACCCTAAGTAAGTAAAAATCATCAAATTCATTAAAGGATTAAAAAATAAAACAATTTCAAATGTAAACTTTAAATATGTATTAGAATAAAAAAACTATATATAGATATATAATACCAGTCATGTATTTATTAAAACTTGTTTTAAAAAACAATGAGGACTGTCTAATGCTGCATGTTCAAATTTTGAGTGTATTTATTCTATGTTATGATGATTTTGGGTAATGTGACGTAAGCAGTGACGTAGTTTTGTTACAGACAAAACCGGAAGCAAATCTCCTTTATTAATAGATATGTACTTTGTTGTTAATTGTTTTATTCTCGTAGTTTTATCCATCCATACATACATACAGCTATAGTATAATCTTTACAAATCACTGCCATTCCTCACAATCCTATTACCCCACCACCAGAACCTTTCCTCTCATAAACCCCCAAATGACTCATCAATCCTGCTGCAGATCCACAAAGTTTGATGCAAATATGACATAGGAAGGACGTCGTGCCCATTGTATCAGATGGATCAGAAGATAATATTTTATGCTTATACACCACCATATGTCTCTTAAGACCAGAAGCTGACTTACACATTTTGTTACAGATTGCACAAGACACATTGTTTGTTCCTGGAGTGTGCATGGATTGTCCCTGATGAGATTTTCTATGAATGACATATCCATCCTTAGAAAGCAGAATCTGACCACACACACACACACACACACACACACACACACATATATATATATATATATATATATATATATACACACAGTCTGAAGAAGGAGCATAAAAATCCTGAAAATTTATGATTGACATATACAGTCTTAGAAAACAGAATCTGACCATATACATACATACATACATACATACATACACACCAACTGCTATTTATATATGTATTGATTTAATCTTATTATATATCTATATATATATATATATTATATATATAAAGGTCAGTTGTGTGTGTGTATGTCCGGAGGAAACTTCGAGCATAAAACAATTAACGACAAAGTAAATATATATACACATTAAATATCACCAGGGCTAGGGTTTCTATACATATATAAAGGGCAGTTGTGTGTATCTGTATGTCCGCAGGAAACTTTGAAAATAAAACAATTAACGACAAAGTAAATATATATACACATTAAATATCACCAGGGCTTGGTTTTTGAGCAAAAATAATGAAGATTTGATTTATATTCGTGAAGATGATTAGAGAATAAAAATTATATAATAACAGCATGGATTTTTTTTGCATCGAATATTTTAAATGGGAGACATTTTTTTTTCTGTATCTGTGTACAGATCAATGCAAAATCTTTTTTTTTTGTTATGTAGGGATTAAAAAAATGGGGCATCCTGCGAGGATCTAACTCATGATTAGGTAATAATGGATCTGTGAGACTAACTTTTTGGCACCCCCCACCTTCTAGCCAGGCGATGCCGGGTAGCCGCTTCTTGTTTATAATGCTTGTAAACAAATTTTGGTCAAAACATGTGTAAACAAATAACAATAATAAATTTCATCCATACCTATGTATATATATATTCCAATTATCATTTCAACACACACACACACACACACACACACACATACACACACACATATATGTATATATATATATATGTATTTATGAGGATTAACAGATTGGGTAAATCTGACAAAATATGATTGAAAATTGAGAAAAAAACAGATAAACACAGAACAACTTCATTCATTTGATATTTCCCCTGGGTGTGTAACGAAGCTTCGTCAGAAGATTTATTTGAGACACTGAGATTACAGTCTTTTTTATATTTTGAAAAGGGTAATTGGGAGGGAGAGAAGAGGAAGGGAGGGCGGATGCATCAAAAGGTGTCTCTTCTCATCCTCCCAATTTACCTTTTTCAACATATAAACAGACTGAAGAAGCTTTGTTATATACTGAGTGAAATATCAATTAAATGATGTTATTTTGTGTTTTATCCATTTTTCCTCAGTTTACAATCACATATAAATATATAATGTGGTTTGTTTTGTGTGGGGATGTAATAATGATGCTGGGCAATTAAAAAGGAAAAGAAAAAGTCCCATCTGTTCTTAAAAAAAAAAACATTTCAACATAAACAAAGTACCTGATTTTTGCAGCAATAAATGATATCCATAGGTCCTGTATCATGTATAATAACAACCAGAATATAACAATAATTTAAAAAATAAAAGAACAGGATAATAACAATAATAATAATAATGATAATAATAATAATAATGATAATAATAATGTTTTAATGCATAAAAATTAATTTTAATTTCTTTAATTATTTTTTAAATATATAATAACCAACCAAAAAAAAAAAAAAAAAAAGAAGAGAAAGAGAACAAGAAGCGACAAACAACGAAACACAATAGCAGCAGCAGCAGCAGCAGCAGCAGCAGCAGCAGCGGACAGCAGCAGCGGACAGCGGCAGCGGGCAGGCAGATGCAGCAGCGCTGCAAGAGGTTTGGGTAAAGGAAGGTTGTTTTTTTTTTTTTTTTTTTTTTTTTTTGCTTTCCAGGTCTTTAGCAAGAGCGGGACGCAGAATTTAATAAGAATAATAAGAAAAAAATATATATATAGGGGTTAAAAATAGTGGGAGTTTTTTTGCATTTTTTTATTTCATTTTATTTATCTTTTTTTTTTTTTTTTAAAGAAAAGGTTTTTTTTCTTCTTCTTTAGGAAAAAAATATTATAATTTTTTTTCTTTTTTTTTTCTTAAAAAGTTTGTTATTGTTTTTTGTGATATTATTCGGATGTTTTTTTTGTTTTGTTTTCTTAATGTTTTTTTTTTGTTTATTTTTTTTTTCTTAATTTAAAAAAATTGGGAGTTGGTAAAAAAAAAAAAAAAATTTTACAAATTTGTCAGTAAAGAATACTTACACTAAGGGTACGCTTAGTGGGCCAGACTGCTTTGAGGAACAGGAGTCCGCATACTTTGTGATACTATAGGGTAAGAAACCAAGGGAGAGGTTTGTGCAGACATGGCTAAGCTTTGATGGGGACTACGTTGCGCAAGACTCACAGAAGCAGGCAAACTCTGCTGGAGTGATGCCTGGGAGAGGGAAACGGCCGAAATGTTAGTCTGTGGTAGAGAAACAGGCACGATAGTGGGGGGGTTAATTGTGACTGATGGGTTCAAAGACTGAGTAGGTAAACTGCACTGCGCAGGAGGTGGACCCAGTTGTTCTCTCGCGAGGCGCTGTTGCATTGCATGCTGGGATACTAGGTCATTGTTCATCGCCATTTGTTGAGCCAAACTATTATTTATATGATTTAACTGTTGCTGGCTGGGGGTTGGCGCGACCCCAGCTGTCGCTACGCCAGCAGACGCCAGGGTCTGACCCACAGACAGCGCTTGGCTCACGGGGACATTTATTGTTTGTACATGGTTTGATTTGCTGACGCGATAACGTGCGTTCTGCTCCAGGAGAACCTCGTTGGCTGCGGTCAGGTCGGCGACCTGTTTTTTCATTTCTTCAACTTTACGCCGTAGCATGTTGTTCTCTCATCTAGAAGCTGATAGCTGAGCGGACGAATCGACGAGTATCGGGTGTCGAAGGATGTGGGGAAGCTGTCCAGATCGGCGCGCCTTCTTTTCGAAGCGCTGTGGCCGTAATCGAAGCGGTTGTCGAAGCGATCGAAATCGTCTTCGGCCGGGTCGTACGAATTCTGAGACTGGTGGTTGTTCCGATGGTCATTGGCTGATTTTCGCAGCTCGTACTCGTATTCGGCAACAGACAGGTGTCGAAACTTACATTTAGCCCCACGTTTGCACTCGCCCTTTAGGTAGTCTTTACAAATAGGGATTTCGCCCTTGAGTAAAGGTAGCTCGTGCGGAGCAACGCCGATACCGAGGGCTGCTGCCTGTTGTAGCCGAACCGGAAGCTGGCCAGTCTGCTTGTAGTACTCTTCTTCCTCCCGGGTGCAGTGTAAGAATTTACAATTCGGGCGTCTGCAACCGGTGTTTTGGTAGTCGTGACAAAATGTGTACTCCTGTTGTTTGCCCAGTTCTTTAGCCTCGCCAGCCTCGGGGTGTCGATATCGGCAGCGCTTACCCCGACGGCAGACATTGCGCAAGAAATCCCGACAAATGTCTTCCCCCTTGCCGTTGAGTTTTTCATACTTCTCCTCACTTCCACTTTCGCTGTTTCGGTCCGACATGTTTTGCGTCAACAAAATTGTTTTACAAGCAAGTCCACGAGTCATGCAAGATTTTTTTAGTGACTGCAGAATTCAAAAAAGTGTTAGGATTGGAAGGAGAAGATACAGGGAGAGAGGGTTGACGCCAAGTTGGAGGCAAGGTTTTTTTTTTGTTTTCTTCGGGGCTTTTGAAAAAAAGATTCTGTTTTTTTAAAAAAGCCGTGGGAAGATATAAATAAAATAGTCACGGCTAGCGATTTATTTTTAAAATTTAGGAAAATAGAGCGGATCAACCAATGAAGATTATGGATATCGATGATGAACTGTGTGCTTTTTTCTTTATATATATATATATATATATATGTATATAATATATATATATGTAATATATATATATATTTATATATAAATATATATATATATATTTATATATGTATATTTACATATATTTTTTCCGTTTCTCGAAATCTTTTGATGAAGCTTTTTTGCTTTTTTTGCGGGAAGCAGGGTTAAGGGTCTGTTTTTTTTTTTTTTTTTTTTTGTTCGCTTTTTTTTTTTAAATGTCTTCGCAAGATACCGTCAGCAGCAGCAGGGATGAGAGCGTGTTATTATTTTTTTTTTTTTTTTTTATTAAAGTTTCGCCACAACCAAATTAGACCCACTTCAGTATGTCAAGTACGTTTCCAAAGCTGAAAATAGAGAAAACAAAATCGTGTTAAATTGTTAGTTGTTTTCTCGTGGAACATAAACAAAAAAAAAATGCTTCACAGCAAACTGTATCCTAGAGAAGAAGAAGAAACACGCAAAGAAAACAAATACATTTCATTGCTTATATTACGAGGGTAAGTCAAAAGCTAATGCCATTTTGTTTAGGACAGGTATAATTACCAACACACGAACATGTATCATACATCAAAATGAAGCTGATCCTCTCTGGATCACACCTCTACTTCTCCACATAGGGGAGTCAAAAGGTAATGCCGTTTTGTTTAGGACAGGTATAATTACCAACACAGGAACATGTATCATACAGAAAAATGAAGCTGATCCTCAGTGGATCACATCCTTACTTCTCCACATAGGCCAGTAAAAAAGTAATGCCGTTTTGTTTAGGACAGGTATAATTACCAACACAGGAACATGTATCATACATCAAAATGAAGCTGATCTTCTGTGGATCACACCTCTACTTCTCCACATAGGGGAATCAAAAAGTAATGCCGTTTTGTTCAGGACAGGTATAATTACCAACACACGAACATGTATCATACAGAAAATGAAGCTGATCTCTGTGGATCACACCTCTACTTCTCCACATAGGGAGTCAAAAAGTAATGCCGTTTTGTTTAGGACAGGTATAATTACCAACACAGGAACATGTATCATACATAAAAATGAAGCTGATCTTCTGTGGATCACACCTCTACTTCTCCACATAGGGGAGTCAAAAAGTAATGCCGTTTTGTTTAGGACAGGTATAATTACCAACACAGGAACATGTATCATACAGAAAAATGAAGCTGATCCTCTGTGGATCACATCCTTACTTCTCCACATAGGGTATTCAAAAAGTAATGCCATTTTGTTTAGGACCAGTATAATTAGCAACACACGAACATGTATCATATATAAAAATGAAGCTGGTTATCTGTGGATCACATCCATAGTTCTCCACATAGTCACCATTTCTCCCAATAGCAATGTTCCACCTATATATATATATATATATATATATATATATAACCATAAAAATAATGTTTTAATGGATAAAAATTAATTTTTAATTTCTGTAATTATTTTCTAAATGTATAATAACCAACAAAACTGTTTCCTAAGAACAAGATAGGAACACAAAAAACAATTATATTTCATTGCTTATATTACATATACAGGCTGTGTAATATATTGAGGTGGATTTTTCGATGACGAAAAAAGGTGGTCTGTCGATTTCTGATTGGTTGATAAATGCTAAGTAGTGAAAAGTGAAAGAGGGTAGTGAGAGGAGAGTGATGAGAGACTGAAATGTTGAAGGAACAGATGCAAGATGAGTGTCTGTTGTCCAATGGATTTTTACTTGGGAAAATAAACGAGTTCAGAAAAAAAAAACAAGAACGTCTTGCGTTGTTATTAAAAACTATCAACAACACAGGACCAGATATTCTAAAAGTTTTCGTAGTAATTTCCGGACTCTTGAACGGAACGGACGCAAGATGAGTGTCTGTTGCCCAAAGGATTTTACTTGGGAAAATAAATGAGTTCAGGAAAACAAAACAAGAACTCTTGTGTTGTTATTAAAAAAAACTATCAACAACACAAGACCAGATATCCCATATTTTATTTAAATGTAATATTAAACATATTTAGAAGTCTTTGATTTCAGGAATAAACAGGTAAATTTAAATAAAAAGGCCATATTTCGCCATTTTTTTTAAATGGTTATAGAATTGGGCTCTGGACTTGGAAAATTCTCAACAGGATGTTAAGAGTTAAATGTATATATATATATATATATATATATATATATAGGTCATTCCATATCAAATTAAGCAATGGTCCCGTGGTCACTGTCTCAGATTCCACTATGCGATACCCACCCTAGAGGAAATGGAAAACCTGAAAATAGAAATCTCATTTGAGCTATAGTTCAGGGGCAATGACCTCTGGTAATTGTCGTGTCACGAGTCGGCAGCCTGATTTACACTTCGCAGCATTGCGTCCCAAGAGGACGCATAGCTGAAATCTGGTGTCCCTCTAGACTGATATAGAAGGAAGTCATTTCTGGTCGCAGATTATGCACTTACTGGCTTACGTACGTTCAAAACGAGGTGGCGGGGGGGAGTTCCTGTGGTGAGAGTGGCGGAGTGGACTGGACTGCAACATCGTAGTAAGCGGGTTCGGACTCCAGTCACATTACTACGTTCACTTTCGGATTAATACTCTTATTCCCACCCATCTATGAGTAAAATAGATCTATTATATTATACTAGTCATGGGCCGGGTTAGCTCAGTCGTAGAGCGTTCGGCTAGAAACCACAAGGTTCCTAGTTCGATACCGGTCCTCGCGAACTCAGCGTATGAGTAGCACAGGGATCTGTGCGGTAAAGTAAGGAGCTGATGGTAGGTGTGGCGCTCCACCTCAGATGCTAAAACAATCTCCTTGTTCTAGCGCTATTGAAAAGGGGATAGACTCCCTTGCTAACTGGCTGATACCAACCGACTTTAGGCCGCCCCGACGACTTTACTTACTTATTATACTAGTACAAAATAAAAACACCCTCCGGGCGATGTAAGAATAGATTTTTGAAACATATTGTCTGAGGGTGGGAGTTAAAAATTCAATGTCAGCGAGTTTGTACCCTAAGTAAGTAAAATCATCAAATTCATTAAAGGATTAAACAATAAAACAATTTGAAATGTAAACTTTAAACATGTATTAAAATAAAACAAACTATATATAGATATATAATACCAG
>CM042174.1:62280343-62285343 GCA_023376005.1 Doryteuthis pealeii
ACTGGAATTTTAACTTCTGTATAGACAAACGCATGATGAGTTTTATGTAAACTCCTGACCATTATAAAACAACATTTTTTTAAATGTTAATATCAAATGAAAATGGAAAGAAAGGCTAATTACAGCAGCCAGCAAGAGTATGAGGGAAAAGGGTTTCTTGTGTTATATCCACAGGTTCTGTTAGTTCCTATCCAATACTGATAATTTTCAATCGGTAGTAGTTGACTGTACCAAAAATAGCCGTCTTGTGTGTCTGGCTTTAATATTCACGCTGCCCTCTGTGCATGTAGTTTGCTTATTATTGAGGTACTTGCTCATGCATGCAAATAACCGATGGTCTTAAAACAGCTCGTCCCACGCATGCGCACTGACAGAATTGCAAATGGCAGCCATAACAAAACAACTCCTATATCGGGGGCGTGTAGCATCAGTGGCACTTCACCACACGAAGACATCTATTTGACCTATAAATGGGAAACCTAACAAATTTTGATAAATATCGAAGCAGACGAATTTTTGAAGGTCTCCAATCAAAATGGACGATGAGGAATTTGATTTTTTTTGTCGAATTTAAACCACGGATTATTTCTTGAATTTTCTGAAATCTTCGCTCTGTGACTAGAATATTGAAATGAGACCAAATTTGAATCTAATTGGGTTTCTAGCTAAGAATGAATAGATAAATAAATGAATAAACAAATAAATAAATAAATAAATAAATAATAATAAATAATAATATAATAATAATAATAATAATAATAATATCAGAGGAAGAATTGAGACTATCCAGACTACTGCATTGCTGCAATCGGCTAGAATACTCAGAAGAGTCCTAGAGACCCGAGGAGACTTGTTGTCACACAGACTCCAGTGAAATACCATCAGCTAACGCTGGTGTGAGGAATTTAAAAGGAATAATAATAATAATAATAATAATAATAATAATAATAATAATAATAATAATAATAAAGTTTTTAAAAAAGAGAAAAAGTTATGGAATATGATAGTGAAAGTGATACGAATTGTAGTTGGTGCACTTGGAACGGTCCCGAAAGGATTGGAAAAGGGTTTGGAATGTCTGGAAATCAGAGGAAGGATTGATACCACCCAGGACACTGCACTGCTGCAATCTGCCAGAATACTCAGAAGAGTCCTGGAAACCTGAGGAGACTTGCTGTCACTCAAACTCCAGTGAAATACCATCGGCTAACGCTGGTGTGAAAACTCAAAAATAATAAGTAAATAAATGAATAAAAATATTTTTTCCGTCAATGAGAAGGCGTGATAACAGAAATTAAGTTAATCAGATTTGGCCATTAGCTGTAAGAAGCAGACGTAGGGGTCATTTGCTCCCAAGATGCCACTTCTCACCACGGTTGAAAATACTTTTGGGATGTATATATTCTTTTAGATAAAGAATACGATAAACAAATAAGTCTTGCTTATTTATTACAAACAAGAAATAAACACTGACGACCAACGGAAAAATTAGGAAAAAAAGGAGATGGCAGCAATGAAGTAAGAACAAGAAAAAACAAGTTAGAAGCCCTCTTATTCCTCCCATGTATATACCCAGCAGATGAACGGGTATATAACACCTGTAAAGTCGTCGGGGCCGCCTAATGTCGGTATCAGCCAGATAGCTAGGAAGTCTATCCCATTTTAACTAGCGCTAGTCCAATGAGATTATTTTAGCATCTGAGGTGGAGCGCCACACCTACCACCAACTCCTCACTTTACCGCACAGATCACTGTGCTACTCATACGCTGAGTTAGCGAGGGCCAGTATCGAACCAAGCACCTTGTGATTCCTAGCCGAAAACTCTACCGATTTACTCTAATAAAAAAAAAGAAAAAAAAAGGGTATAAAATCCTAGGAAGATTAATTGAAGAAAAATATATTCAACTGACTTTGGCATTAAATAACCCAGTATTGGTTGAAATGCCATAAAAACCAACCAACCAACAACCAACCAACCAACCAACCAACTGATCTATCAAATGAATTATTCATAGTAGGGTGCAAAAGAACTCGCCAGTTTAAATGTTTTTTTTTACAAAATGAAAGACCTTCATATACGACAATTTAAAAAAAAATCAATTTTCATAAAATATATATCATTAAAAACGAATAAAAATTCACAAAAATCTTTATATAAACTTCATTTTCTTCTGATAGATGGAAACTGATTTATTTTGATTTTGAATTTTTAGGCACGTTGATAAAAAAAAGAAAAAAGCAAAATTTGAAAAAGTCATCGAAAAACATTTTCACTGCCAAATCTGCTGGCAATTTGAATATCTGCTAAAAATCAATTAAATCAGGAAATTTAATAAAACTCTTGAAATTTATTCATAAAATACAGAATATATCCACTTCATAAGTCCCTTTTTAAAAATCACACACACACACACACACACACACACACACACATATATATATGTGTATATATATATATTAATGTGTATGGTTGGCTCTAGCATACTAGAAAAAGTAGTAGTAATCCAACGAACAGTGTTATTAGAAGAGTGCTCAATATCTGTGATAGAGCGTTGATAGTTGATATATATATATATATATATATGTATATATATATTATATATATATATATATATATTGGAATTTCGTGGCTGAAATCTTGGGCTAATGACAAACAAAACTTCAACAAGTTTGGCCACTAGATAAGGGTTGGTAAAATAATTTGGGCTACATACAATTTTTATATATATATATATATATATATATATATATATATATATATATATATATATATATTCAAAATTCCTGAAGTCGGTCGTTGATTGGGTTTGTAGCAACCCTTGATGCACCAATTCTTTCCTATCAACTGTGCCAAAAAGTGTGGATGGTCCAACACAAGCCTTCACCACTATAAACAAATCACTGTGTTGGTTGTTCACTGAATGAACACTCATCGTCGAAAATCGACGAGAGAGTCCTTTATATATATATATATATATTATATATATATATATATATAATATATATATATATATATATATATAGAGAGAGAGAGAGAGAGAGAGAGAGGGAAAACAAAATGTTCCAAAAAATGAATCTATTATGTTTATGTCGACGTTTAAACGTTTCGGTTTCAATTTTTAAAAAAGAGTCCCGTCTACTATTTACCCATAAATGGAGGGAAAATAGTTCCTAGGGTATTATCAACCTCTCGGTTGTGGCTGTAGAATATACCGACTGACACTCTGCAGATGGGTAAAAAACGGTGGCGCCATCTTTTGGTCGCGAGTGGTGACCCTTAATGCTTAAGGATAAAACTGGTGGCTGAGTAGTGCGTGACATACAAACTACACTTTGGCCCTTACTTAGGCTAGACGGGTGGATAGAGAGGCGCCCTCCAATCAGTTGGCTTGTTGCGGGGCCGATAAGGATGTCGACCCCACAGACGTTTGAATAAAGTGAAACGACCGGAGACAATGAAAGAGACACAGGCAGAGGAATAGTAACCAGAGGTCAATTTATTTACGATAATTGACAATTGGTAAATCGAGTAGTTGAGCGTTCGAGATTGGAGATTTGGTCACTCTAATGGCCCCGACAGGCTGGTCATGTCAAGCCCTAGCTCCTATATAAATGTCAAAAGCCTATTACATTTATGGCAAACCCTTTTTTATCATTTAAGGTAGAACGGATTTATCATTTTTGCAGAACGGATTTTCTTTTTTTAAAAAAAGGATAAAGTGTTTGATTGATGAAGGTTAATAACCATAGTAAAATATTTACATAACTAACAGGACCTGTTGATATACCACAATATGATGATTTAATTATTTCAACATGTGTTATGTTTACTTAAGAGCTATTACTAATTAGATCAATATGTAAAATGTATAATAATCTTGATTTAACTATCTCACACTATTTTTTGTTTCTTTCCTTCTTTTCTTCACAGATTGAAACTGATTAGCGTTATTTTTTCGCATTCTGAACCCCCCCTTTCTCTCTCTCTTTCTATCTCTCTTTCTCTCTCTTACTTTCTTTCTTATAATATTTTTTATGTCTTTTCTTTCTTTATAATAAAAACGAAATGGTCCATTAAATAGCTGAGGTGACGACACTCATAAGAAATAAGAATTAAGCGACGCCAGATAATCAGTATTTACATTTCTGCATTTCATCTTGAACGATTTGGACGGTCTCATTACTAACCCAAGGGTGTTGCAAGATGATAACGGACGGAAGATTTAGGAACAAGTGTATTAATATATATAGATTGATCTATTATCAAGAAATAAAAAATTAAATTGAATTAAGCATTGAAGGTAGCGGCTGAGGATCTTAATGTCCTGGGTTTCATGTTAAACTGTATCTAGTTGTGAAGTTCCAATTCTGTTGCTCTTGGGTGTGTGGAGAACCCCTTTATTCCCATTACTCTTAGGTCCAATCTGACCTGGAGTGGTATTACCTATTAGGGTCCCATCTATGGGTTAAAGAGAAAAAATGAGTTTTCAAAGAACGTGTGAAAATAAATTATATACCCATAAAGAATGAATAAAACAAAACATCTCCGGCATAAAATAATCCAACAAGGGTTGATCTATCATAAAATCTAACTAACCAACCAACCAACCAACCAAGGGCATTAGCGCCATTTGAAATGCAAAAAACCCTAACCTCTTCTAGAATTTGAACTAATGTTGTTGTTAAGTATTATCTGCGTTATTCGGACTATTGTCCTCATCTTCATTGTTATCTGTACAATGTTTCGGCCTTCTCATGAGCTTATGAGCTGTTCTTTTGGAGATATTTGCATAAATTGGAACGTTGTACAGGTAACAATGAAGATGAGGACAATAGTCCGAATAACGCAGATAATACTAATCATCAAGCCTCATCTCAACATTCAGAGAAATAGTATATAATCATACAGATACAATGAAGATGAGGACAATAGTCCGAATAACGCAGATAATACTAATCATCAAGCCTCATCTCAAACATTCAGAGAAATAGTATATAA
>CM042174.1:62290343-62297843 GCA_023376005.1 Doryteuthis pealeii
CCGATAGAATGTTTTGAAAGGTCTTTTGTCGAGAACAAAGAAACCCAGAGAAGTAATGCTTTACAAAAATGATGTCCATATTTACAATCAGCATTTCGTTTTTTTTTGTATGGGGGTGTTTGTTTTTCATTTTTCTTTTTCTTTTTGTTTTGTATGGTAATGCATAAAGAGTTTTTTTTTTTTTTTTTTCAAATCTGTTGCCAGAAAGAAACAAGCAAATATATTACTTGTTATTTAGATAAACAAAAAAAAATAAATAAATAAACAAAATAAACCAACAAAAAAATATTATTTATCTTGTACTAAAGCATGTTGAAACTACTTACAGATAGTCTACAACAAAAAAATAATCTATACAAAGTTTTGCCTCTTTTCTTGGAAGGAAAATGAGGCTTTGTTTTTTTTTCTTTGTTTTTTTTTATTATTTTTTTTTCCTTCTTTACTTTACATCGTTAGTCGCGACTACCTTCATTGCTACGCTCACGGACGTCTTAAGTACTACAAATAACACGAGTAGGGGTAGGTGTTGAGGCTCATAGGATAAAGATGTTGATTCTTGGAAATGGTTTGCCGGTTTGGTTGGTTGGTTGGATATTTTATTTGTTTTATGGCATATCAACCCTTTTCGGTTCATTTAGTTGAATCCTATCACAAACACAAGGTACCATTCACCTATAAATATATATATATATATATATATATATATATATATATGTGTGTGTGTGTAATAGTATTTGATACTATGTCTAGCCACACTGACAGAGACTTGATAAGTCGAAACACGCGTCTATGGATGACCCTATATATATCTTATTATATTGAAGATTGTGGGTTTGTCTGTCTGTAACCGAAACTATACTACTATACAAGTCACAATTCCTTTCGTTATTTACATCATATTCTCCATGATTTTATTTTTATTTAAACCCCAATAATTAATAAAATTGTTTTACCTTACTTACACTGTTGACCATATCTACATACTAATAACATGCAATTGTATTTATATATACAACAAAATAGAGGTTTACAGTATAAATGGGAAGGCTAATTTGCATATTGATCTTAAACAATTGATTTAATAAATAAATATTGCTTTAGTTTATTGATTTCTAATTGTTTTGGTTTTATCTTATTGAATATGAGCAAAATCTCTTTCAATAAATCTTAAAAGAAATCCCTTAACAAGAAGAAATAACTGTAATATTATTCTTTACTTCCTATTTTAACTAAACAGTTTAATTAGGAAAAATTTACCCAATGAAAGACGGGAGTAAGGGAAAATGATGGAAGATGTTAGTTTCAAAGTTGTTCTATTTTTCAATCATACCCCCTCTGTTCAAAATCTTTTTTATCTACATTCTTATTCAGTTTCATTAGCCTTTCTAATTTAATATATTTTATTATAAAATTTAACTAAAATACTTGCACCCGGAGGGTGCATATATTTGCTAGTATATATAAATATCTTCTTATATATAAATATATATTTCATGACGATAACAAGTGTATGCGAAAGATATAAGAGTATTATTTTGTTTCCAAAGATGACAGACGTGGGTTCAAAGGAAGGGTAACTAATCAGCTCTTCAAAAATATAAAGTTGGACAGGTGACTATTTACAATTAAACAGTCATGGGAACTGAATCAAATGCACATTTATCTATCAGAATACCTATCTGTTTATTTATTCACTGTGTTTACTTATCTATCGAGAAATGTATTTATTGTTTCTAGCCCCTCCCTTTCAACTTGTTTTACTTATGAAGTTAACCGAACGTTCTGAAAGAGTCTCTTGATCTATAACCCAGTCTTTTTTTTTTTTACAACAGATGTTATCTGCCAAGGAAAAGATATTTCTATGATCAAAAATGCATATATATATATATATATATATATATTATTATTAAGGAGCATATAGAAAATATCCTACTTAAGATTCACTATAAAGGATCTTCAGAGTTAATACTTGTATCGATCGCCAAATATTGCAATTAACTCGAAATTTTTCTTTCCCGGCATGTCATCTTCTTTATCAAACACACACACACACACACACACACACACACACACACAACACACACACACACACCATATATATATATATATGAGAATTCCATCATTGGAGTAAGAACTATATCTAAGTCCTGAAGATGGTCTAATAAGAGACCGAAACGATGAATGCTTTCAGCAAGAAACCGCTGGTTGTAATACCGTCCCGTAATTAAATAAATAAAAGCAAAAACTTTTATTTGTTTTGATTTCTCATTGAACTATATATATATATATATATATATATATATATATATATATATATATATATATATATACGAATTTGCCCTGAATCGTGTTTGGCGGTTTCTACATTCATTCGATTCGGACCGGATATTCCCCATTGATCATAAAGATAAAAAAAATGACATTCCAACTTTTCGGTATTTGACTCCTGTCCCCCCCCCTCCCATCACCGTCTGGCCCACCACGGTGTTCGGATGTGACACAATGTCGGTTTTAGGGGTGGGTGGGATAAAAATTCGTCGGCATTTCCTTTCAGAGACCCAGGGACAACCAACTCATCCCTGACACCTTTTAAGGTGAAGCCCCCCACCCCACCCCTGGAACAGAGACCACACACCCGACACAGATGTCGGGTGTGTGATCTCCCGAGAAAAAAAAAATCTTTCTTCTTTGTTCTATCTAGTTAAAAAAAAAATCTCTAAGAAGACTACTGAATAGCAAGTTCAATCCTCGTTGGAGGGCCCGTACTTGCGTCACATCCTACCCGTGCCAATAGAGTTGGTTTAATACCTAAGAACGGTTATTTCCTAGTTGAGTAACATAGTATTACAGGATGACCCTGAAAAAACAGAACCCAAATTATTTATTTTCCCATTAAACTAACCCTAACCCCTAAACCCTAACCCTAACCTTTGTTAACCCTATTGAGTAACATAATATTACAGGTTGACCCAGAAAAAACAGAACCAACAAATTTTGTAATAAAACTGTTAATTTTAATTTTAACTTGTTTAAAGTTTAGGTTCCAACAAGGGTTAGGGTTAGGATTTAGAATTTAGGATTAGGGTTGGGGTTAGGGTATGGGTTTAGGGTTAGTTAAATGGGAAAATAAATAAATAATTTGGATTCTGTTTTTTCTGGGTCACTCAACTACGAAATAACCCCTAAGAACTTTCCCTACGCGGTGTTATTATTAGCAAGCTAGTCTCGCAGATTCATTACAACCAAATACCGAGTTCGATTCTCGCTGAATGTCCCATAGTTGCGCCTTGCAAAATTTTCACATCAGGCAAATAAGAAAAAAAAAAGGTTTCTTTCTTACTTTCCCATTATATTTTTCTGTATAGCATGTCCTTTTTTCTCTCCTTTCTTTGTTTATAATAAAAACGGAATAATTCATTATTTAGCTGAAGTGCCGAGAGTCATAAGAAATAAGAATTGGGCGCATAAGCAACACAAGATAATCAGGACTTTCATGTTTGAATTTCATCTTGGACGATTTGTACCGTTTCCTTTTTAGCCAGAGTGTTTTGCAAAATGATAACCGACAGAAGATGAGAATTACAAATACTTGGGAATACTGGAAGTGGACACCATCCATCAAATAGAGATGAAAGAAAAAGCGAAAAGAGGATATTGCAAAAGGACAAGAAAACTTCTAGAAACTAAACTCTGTAGCAGAATGGCTTCTCTAGCCCAACCCGTTTACCATGGGTAGGATGTCTCACAAGATCAAAAGAATGGGACATCCTGCGGGGATCGAACTCGCTATGCAATAGTAATGGATTTTCGAGACTAGCTTGCTAACCATTACCCCCACGATGAGACGCCCTTTTGATATCCAAACTCGTTTACTACGGGTAGAATGTGACATAAGGTTAAAAATAGGTGGCATCCAGCGAGGATCGAACTCGCTATTTAATAGTCATGGATCTCATCACAACGATGGGACACACTTTCGATATCCAAACCCGTTCACCACGGGTAGATTGTGACACAAGGTAAAACATATGGTGCATCGAACGAGGATCGAACTCGCTATGCAATAGTAACGGATCTTTGAGACTAGATTACGAACGGTTTCATTTTAAACCAGAGGTATTACCAGATGATAACAGTCAGAATATTAAGGAACAAGAATATTCAGATATTCTTTCGGTCTTTCTTTCTTATTATATTTTTCTGTGTAGCATGTCCTTTTTCTCCCCTTTCCTTGTTTATAATAAAATAGAATAATTCATTATTTAGCCGATGTGACGACAGTCATAAAATACAAGAATTGGGCGCATAAAGCAACACCAGATAATCAGGAGTTCCATTTTTGTATTTCATCTTGGACGATTTGTACTATTTCATTTTAAACCAGAGTGGTGTTGCAAAGATGATAACAGTCAGAAGATTAAGGAACAAGAGTATTAATATATAGATTTCTTTTTATTATTGCAGTAACCGATATTGAAAAATTTTCTTCGTCTGATTTCAACTTAAAATACCCAGAAGCCGTCGACAAATATTGACAAATTTTGAAATTACGGATCAGTTTTCTCCGTTTACTCAAACTGGGTGTCAGTTATTTAATCGTACAATATTTCTTTTTAGTTTAAATTTCGAAAAGATATTGATTGAAAATCTCTCAGATTTCATACACCAAAAGAAAATCCTAAACTCATTTAATAAACGCTAAATCCAATGCAATATCCAAATATCTTATTATAATGGATATAGTGTGTCTGTCTGTCTGTCTGTCACTGAAACAACGTCACCACCAATGTCACACTTCCGTTCGTTATCTACATTATCTTATTATAATAGAGATTGTGCGTTTGTCTGCTTGTAACCAAAACTATATTACTACTATAATAACAATTCCCTTAGTTATTTACGTCACATTCTCCATAATTTTATTTTTATTTAAACCTCAGAAGCTGTCGACAAATATTGACAAATTTTGAAATTACGGATCAGTTTTCTCCGTTTACTCAAACTGGGTGTCAGTTATTTAATCATACAATATTTCTTTTCGGTTTAAATTTCGAAAAGATATTGATTGTAAATTTAAACTCTCTCTCAAATTTCATACTCGAAAAGTATGAAATCCTAAAGTCATTTAAATAAACGCTAAATCCAATGCAAATCAATAAATAATACAAAGTGTAGACATGACTGGGTTGGAAATCTGATCCACTGAGAATTGTGCAAAAAACGAAATTTTAACCGTACAATAAAATGGTATATGCCTCAACCAGAATCAGTTCTTGGGGATGGAGATTGTTTATAACAGTATCATTCCATTTCTTAAAGAGGGTGTGTAGGCATGACTGGGTTGGAAATCTGATCCACTGAGAATTGTGCAAAAAACGAAAATTTTAACCGTACAATAAAATGGTAATAGTGCCTCAACCAGAATCAGTTCTTGGGGATGGAGATTGTTTAAACAGTAACATTCCATTTCTAAAAAGAGGGTGTGTAGATGGCGCTGTGGTGAAATGTCTGACTGTTGACAAATCGGTCTGGTTTTGATCACAGCCTCAATCAGTCTGCCTTCTCTAGTTATACTGAAGAGTCGTGAAACAGGAGTGGATGACAATATATATATATATATATATATATATATATATATATATTATATATATATATATATATATATATATAATGAGTTAAGAGTAAGGAAATGAATCCGATGGTATTGTATAGATAGAAGGGTATGAAAAACACACAATGTTGTTAAAATGATATTTTTATATCATTTTCATATCATATTAGCAATGAAAATGATATAAAAATATATTAATTTTAACAACATTGTGTGTTTTCATACCCTTTTATCCCCACACACACACACACACACACACACACACACACAATATATATATATATATATATATAATATGTATAATAATAGAGTTTTGTTGTTTACACGTGTTTAATACATGATTCCATTATTTCAATGAAACTCATAGAATTGTTTTAAGAGTGTAGATAGATAGATAGATAGAGTGAGAGAGCAGGCGAGAGAGAGAGAGAGGAGAGAGAGAGAGAGAGAGAGGGGGACAGAGGGGGGGGGGGAGAGCGCGTCTCATTATGTATTGCATCTACTCACACACTGAAGTATCTATGAACTCTTAGCGATTCTAGGAGATGAACTTCATCTACAAAGGAACAGTCACAATACACACATCCACACACACACACATATATATATATATATATACATATATACAACACATATATGACAACATTATTTTAACACCACACACCAATATATATATATATTGCTATCATTCATTATATATATATATATATATATATATATTATATGTGTGTGTGTGTATTATGACTGTCACTTGTTTGCAGATCAAGCTCATCTCCTAGTTTCGCTAAAGTTCGTAACTCATCGTATATATATATATATATATATATATATATATATATATATAATATATTATATATGTGTATGTGCGTGGGGGTATATATATGTATATATATATCTATATATATCTCTTATTATAATGGAGATTGTGGGTTTGTCTGTCTGTAACCGAAACTATATTACTATACAAGTCACAATTCCTTTAGTTATTTACATCATATTCTCCATGATTTTATTTTTATTTAAACCCCAATTATTAATAAAATTGTTTTACATTACTTACACTGTTGACCATATCTACATACTAATAACATGCAATTGTATTTATATATACAACAAAATAGAGGTTTACAGTATGAATGAGAAGGCTAATTTGCATATTGATCTTAAAAAATTGATTTTAATAAATATATGCTTAGTATTATTGATTTCTAATTGTTTGGTTTTATCTTATTGAATATGAGCAAAAATCTCTTCAATAAATCTTAAAGAAATCCCTTAACAAGAAGAAATAACTGTAATATTATTCTTTACTTTCTATCTTCTAAATAGTTAAATTAGGAAAATTTAACAAAGACAGACGGGAGTAATGTAAAATGATGGAAGAGTTAGTTTCAAAGTTGTTCTATTTTTCAATCATACCCCCTCTGTTCAAAATCTTTTTATCTACATTCTTATTCAGTTTCATTAGCCTTTCTAATTTAATATCATATTTCATTATAAAATTTAACTAAAATACTTGCACCCGGAGAGTGCATATATTTGCTAGTATATATAATGAATGATAGCAAATAAGAAAAGTGTTTACATAGAAAAAGTGATAAATGCTATAATAGCAGAGTAGGGTTTCAACCTAAACTACAGGATTATGTGACGATATAACCTTTACTCAAATTCCATGTATGTAACACAATCCTCAGACGAGAGAATTGTAAAGAGTGGTTAGTGTATAATATATATATATATATTATATATAATATATATATATATATATATATATATATATATATATTGGTGTTGTGTTGTGAGTAGAAATGAATATAGTCATGTTCATTCGTGGTTTTGTGGTAAACTTTAAAATGAATTAAAGTAAACTTTAAATTAAAACTTAA
>CM042174.1:62302843-62320343 GCA_023376005.1 Doryteuthis pealeii
GAGTGAAATTTTATTTTGAATACCGGGTTAGCTCAGTCGGTAGAGCGTTCGGCTAGAAACCACAGGGTTCCTAGTTCAATACCGGTCCTCGCCAACTCAGCGTATGAGTAGCACAGGGATCTGTGCGGTAAAGTAAGGAGCTGATGGTAGGTGTGGCGCTCCACCTCAGATGCTAAAACAATCTCCTTGGTCTAGCGCTATTGAAAAGGGGATAGACTCCCTCGCTGACTGGCTGATACTGACTTTAGGCCGCCCTGACGACTTTACTTTACTTTATATATATATATATATATATATATATATATATATATATATATAGAGAGAGAGAGAGAGAGAGATAGATAGATAGATAGATAGAAGCATTGAGAAAAATAGATAGGCAAAAAGCTAGATATAAGTATTAAGATAAATAGGTAGATAAATAAAAGTATTGACATAGATAGATAGATATTAACATTGAGATAGATAGATAAACAACATCCCGTGTTTGTCTACTTTTCTCCACATAGGTAAACAGGTAGATAGTTATAAGCACTGAGATAGATAGTTTATTTTCAAATGATATGACAATGCAGAATTTTGTACTGGATTACATCGCACCTGTATCATTCTTTGAGTGATTTGACGTCGAAGTATTTCTGAAATAGAGAGCTCACTATGCCCACGTGCTTTTCTACGCTTTGCCGTTGGCGGGTGTCCAAATGGTTAAGATGTACAGAATAGGTTGAGTCTTCAAAACACGTTTTGGAATGATAATGAGTCCTCTCAAAATTGTAGAAAAATATCTTTATACAGTTAGAAAAAGACTAGAATGAATAGACCAATACTTATGTGTAAATGAATGGAAATTAATCCGACAGAATGAATTTAACATTTTGAAAAAACAATTAGTAATTATTATCTGCTGACGGAAATCTGTTTCGACGCCTTATAGAAGGGTCATCTTCAACGAGCAAAAAAAAAATATATGAAAAAGAGAAGGGATAAAACCGTTGGAAGAATAGGGGTACAAACACACGCTGGAATGCTTGAATTTTTTTAAATGCGCATACTGTTTCAAAAATAAAATAAATTTTATTTTTAAAATCAGAAGCATTTTTAATTCAAAAATAAACTCAAAAAGAGTTTGGTGTAAATATATAAAAAGTGTAAGAGATTATCAAAAATGTTCAAAATATGATCCAGCATTAAGTTTTACATATCCACAGTACAATTGAAAGAAGATGTTAAAATTTCAAAAAGTTTGTGGTGTAGGTAACTTTTTTTTTTTTTTTTTTTTTTTTTTTTTTTTTGTAGTGTTCGTAGAATAATCTTCGGAGGTGTAAAAATCCGTATATTTTGTTTTTTCATGAGACAAATGTGTAAATGAAAATATATTTTTTTTTGCTCGTTGAAGATGACCCTTCTATAAGGCGTCGAAACAGATTTCTGTCAGCATATAATTACTAATTGTTTTTTCAAAATGTTAAATTCACTAATACTTATATACTACGTAACAATAATTTGTTGCTGTGAAATATTATATATAACTAGTAACGGCTACCTGGCGTCGCCTGGGTAGAGTTTTTTTTAAATTTAGTCCCGCAGATCTATTATTACTGAATCGTGAGTTGAATCCTCGTGAGATGCCCCATTTAAATTCCTATGTAAATAAATAGACCTTGCATTGATCAAGTTACTCTGAAAAGAAATGTTCATGTCTACTATCTAAAATATTAAATGAAAAAAAAAATCCATGCTGTTATCATTTAAGTTTTATTTTTTAATTATCTTTACGAATATAAATCAAATCTCTATTATGTTTGCTCAGAAACCAATCCCTGGTGATATTTAATGTGTATATATATATATTTACTGGGTAGAGAGGTTTGATTTTTGATTTTGTTCTTGTTTTACGGCATATCAACCTCAATGGGTCATTTAATGCCGACTACGTTTTTGAAATAAATTGGTGATAATGTTTAATTTTCTGAAGATTTTTTGTTTTTGACATTTTTTGTGAATGGAACTTTTAGATGATTCTTTTTAACATATATTTTTGTGTTTTCATTTTTTGGGGAAGATTTTTAGATTTTGTTGTAGATGTGTGCTTCTTTTATGTATCCAAGTAATTTTTCTGGGTTTATTTGGTAGAATATCTGTTTTAGATTTGTTGTTTGGTAGTATTTTTTTCGTATTTGTTTTAGGTTGCTACATTCTGTTAAAATGTGTAGGGTTTTTGGCATGGTATGCAATATGGGGCTGCTTCTTTTTTGAGGAGGTATGAATGGGTAATGTATGATTGTCCTATTCTTAGTCTGGATAATATTACTTCTTCTTTTCTGGATATTTTGGTTTGATTTATTTGAAGTTTTCCTATTTGTGGCATTATTTCATGTAGTTTGTTGTTTTGGAAGTTATTCCAATAATTTTGCCATTTTTGTTTTGTGTATATGTTTATGGTTCTTTTTAAGCCTGTAAAAGGTATTTTAAAGTGTTATCAAGTGGATTGTTTTTAGCTGTTTTTTGCTGCTGGTCTGCTATTTCGTTTCCTTGGATTCCGACGTGACTTGGTATCCAGCAAAGTATAATTTCTTTAAAATTAGTCTCGCAGGTCCATGGGGCATCCTGCGGGGATCAAACTCACAATTCAGTAATAATTTATAACTAATGAATTATTACTGAATCGTAAATTGAACACTCACAGGATGCCCCATTACAATCCCCACGTAAAAAAAATAGACCCTGCATTGATCCAGCCACTCTAAGTAGAACATTTAATGTCTACTATTTACAATATTAAATGCAAAAAAAAATCCATGCTGTTATCATTTAAATCATATTTTTTAATCATCTTCACGAATATAAATCAAATCTTCATTATTTTTACTTAAAAACCAAGATCTGGTTATATCTAATGTGTATATATATTTACTTTGTCGTTAATTGTTTTATTTTCCTAGTTTCCTCCGGACATACAGATTCACACAATTGTACTTTATATATGCATAGATTACTCGTCTCAGAATTATAGAAAATATCTTTATACATCTGGAGAAGAATAGGGTAGTTCGATTTTGGAACGGTAACGTCTCCCATTTTAAGAAAGCTGCAAATTAACATGAGGAAATACCACATAAACTATTTCCTTCAAAACTTTGCGTTCGTTTTAGGAAATATATATATACATATATATATATATATATATATATATATATATATATATATATATATATAGAGAGAGAGAGAGAGAGAGAGAGAGAAGAGAGAGATTGATTGATAGATATAAATATATTGTGAGATCGATAGATAGATAGATAGATAGATATGAATATATTGAAATCGATTAATATACATATATATATATTTATATATACTAGCAAATATATGCACCCTCCGGGTGCAAGTATTTAAGTTTTAATGCAATAAAATATTGCATTAAATTAGAAAGGCTAATGGAACTAAATAAGAATACATATAAAAGATATGAAACAGAGGGAGTATAATAAAAAATGGAACAACTGAAACTTACTCTTCCATCACTCTCGTCTTTCATTGTATTTTTCTAATTTAAGTATTTAGTTAAAAGAGGAAGTAAAGAATAAAATGACAGTTATTTTTCTTGTTAATGGATTTCATTTAAGATTCATTGAAGAGATTTTTGCTCTTATTCATTAAAATAAAACCAAACAATTAGAAAAATAATATCCTAAGCAATATTTATTAAAATCACAATTTTAAATATCAATATGCAAATTAGCCTTCCCATTCACACTGTAAACCGCTTTTTGTTGTATATATAAATACAATTGCATGTTTATTAGTATGTAGATATGGTCAACAAATTAATAATGTAAAACAATTTTATTAATAATTGAGGTTTAAATAAAAAATAAAATCATGGAGAAATGTGATGTAAATAACAAAGGGAATTGTGACTTGTATAGTAATATAGTTTCGGTTACAGACAGACAAACCCACAATCTCCATTATAATAAGATATATTAGCATTGAGATAGATAGATGTTAGCATTAAGAATAGATAGATATTAGCATTGAGATAGATAGATAGAAGCAATGAGATAGATGATAAACCTACTAAGATAAATATCTTTTTAGCATTCAATCTAAACAGGAAATGACGCTCAGCTGTACATGCGTATAATTTCAAACTAATTACTGTAAAGTGGTGGACTCTTTTTTTTATTATTGAGAAACAGCCACACGTCTGACAAGATACAATGCACTGCCGACAGTAAATGGCGTATATGTAAGTCTATGTAAATCAGGAGGAGGACACCTTCACTACAATGACTTAATTCATTCAATTACTTCCTGTGGTGCGCTCTTTTTACACACACACACACACACACACACACACACACACACACACACACACACATACAATCTCTATATATACTCTTTCTCTCTCTCTCTCTCTCTCAAATACACACACTCTCTCAGACACACACGATCTCTCACACACACGATCTCTCTCCTTCACACACACTACACACACACACACACACACACACACACACACACACATACATATATATATATATATATATATATATATATATATATATATATATAATAGATAGATAAGTATATAGGTAGCGCGTGGTGTAATGGTTAAAGTAATGGGAAATGGACTCGTCGCCCCGAGTTCAAATCCTGGACATGATAATTGCATTTAACTTAGCGATAATACCCTTGGGAATGGTATGAATCCTACTCTCTCTCCAGCTATGGGTAAATAGTAGAGCAGACTGGGCTCTTTAACCTTGGTTAGGCAACCGGTCTAGGAGAAGGAACACTCTGAATCCAAACCTACTGAACTCCGCTTAAGAAATTGATCTTGTGTCATATCCTGCTAGAGCGGAGGGGTTGGGAAATACATATATTACCGAAAAACTTCTGACATTATCAATGCTCAAAATTCCAACCAAACAACCAAACAACCAAACAGCCAAAGAAGAAATAAAAGGCAAATATCTTCGGCATGAAATAACCCAACAAGGGTTGACATGCCTTAAATCCAACCAACCAACCAACCAACCAGCCAGCGAGCCAGCTAACTAACAAGCCTAGCACGTGCACCCAGTGACCTCCAATTTCAACCGACACTCCCAGTAGCCTACTTCAAGTCGATGTTTCTATCTGCAAATCTGTTCTTATTTCTTTATTTATCTTTTTCTTTTTCGCATGGTACTATAAACTGATTAAAGATAAATTTGGAACGGAAGAACAAATTAAAAAAATTAAAAAAACAAGAAACGAATAAATAAACGTAAAAGAAACAAGAAAAGTCTAAAGAAATTAAAGAAGCGATTAAACAGGCAAGAAATTATATAAATCCTTGGATAGGTAAGGATTTGGAAAATCGAAATTTAATTTTTGAGATTCTTTCTGCGCAAAGAAAGAAAAACGTACTCACTGCCGGACAAATTATTTCGGTCGAAATTGCATTAACACAAAGAAATTGTGAGCGGGAATATTTCACTTATTAATTACTTTCAGAGAAACGAAAGCTGTTGGAGTATTTAATGGTGAGAAAAGACCATTGGGATTCAATCATTGCTTTTTTTGTCTGTATAAACAGACAAGAATTCCTCAAATACAGACATGTTACCTCTGTGAAGCAGAATGTTCAGAGGATCTCGTGTAACAGGTACACGGAATGCTTCTTGGGATGAAGCGCCCTGTCCTAATGGACAGGAGACATAACATGTGTTTTACCTCTGAAGGCTGGAAGTTTTGAAAGAAAGATTTTGAATTTGGCGGTACAGCATCATATACTACTGATCGCAACGTCACCTAGTGGCCTAAAGGAGAAACCGTATCAAGTAAGAGAAATAATCCCGACTCTTTCTCTAAATTTCTGTGATGAGGCTTGATAATTAGTATTATTTGGATTATTCGGGCTATCAATAAAGATAAGGTCAATAGTCCGAATAATCCAAATAATACTAATCCCAACTCGATTCATTTTTAAGGGGAGGGTGATGAGCAAATACCTGAAAGTAATACTGCTTAGTTTTCTGTCTTTCCGCAATGTCAGAGGTGGATGTTGGTGATATGGCAATAGAGGTTGAATCTTCCTAACAATAACTATACTTTCCCCTTCCCCATTATTACAGATAGCAGTCTAACTAGAGTCTGGAAAAATAATACTATACAAATTCGTTTTGAGTGATCAGTATTCAGCTGTGTTACCTGTTAAATCTGCTCTGAGAATGCCGAGCTGGTAGCTAGTTTAAATCGCAGGTTGTACAATTCCACTGTGTACCTTGGCCAAGCTTATTCTCAATTTTTTTATTGGCTGTTAGTTTTCACCTATATATACCCAATACATGACAGTGTTCTTGTAATTGATACAGAGCCTGTATTTGGTTAGAGTCTGCTTTTTTCGTCTGGTGACTGGACGCTAGTCACAGCCTTCCTGTGAAGGTGGGTATGATGTTTTATGTTGGAATATTTTTAGATATAAGGTGTGCTCTAATTCCCCAGCTGGATTTATAGACTAGCCTAGGTCACGTGGTTTACTCCTCCGGCCAATCAACAAACCATACTGCGTGGCTGATACATTACTTAAACACTGATACTGGCCACAGTTCACTTGCAATCATTGAGGAGGAACTTACGACCATTGAAGGAACTGAGGACTCTTTACCAGAAGGCCCAAAGGATTCATTATCGAGGACTCTTTACCAAGGATCCAATTCCACTGGACAAGCGCTCTTGCTTGAAGGCCAAAGGATGGCCCATAAAACTGAACAGTTGATTCTACCGATACTTGATATGAAAACAGATGTGTGTCATTAAATTCCTACTATGCACAAAGATGACAGTAATTTTCACCTTTAGTGGTCAAAATTCCTAGCAATTAAGGCAATTAGAGTAACCTCCCTTGACTTTCCCTTTGAAACAAACCGGTAGCCATTTTGAATGTGTCCGTGCGAAATAAACAAATCTTAGAAACTTTTTCGAAAACAATACAACTGCATGCTTTAACACAAAAATATCATAAAATGTGTTCTTAATAACAATTAAGTTCATTTCAGATAATTTTATGCTAAGAATTTAGCCAACTGATTTTCACTTTGAAACAAAACGGTAGCCATTTTGAATGTGTCCGTGCGAAATAAACAAATCTTAGAATCGTTTCGAAAACAATACAACTGAATGCTTTAACACAAAAATATCATAAAATGTGATCTTAATAACAATTAAGTTCATTTCAGATAATGCACACGCACAATTTTATGCTAGGAATTTAGCCAACTGACTTTCACTTTGAACAAAACGGTAGCCATTTTGAATGTGTCCGTGCGAAATATACAAATCTTATAATCGTTCGATAACAATACAACTGCATACTTTAACACAAAATTTCATAAAATGTGTTCTTAATAACAATTAAGTTCATTTCAGATAATGCGCACGCACAATCTTATGCTAGGAATTTTAACAACTAAAGGTGAAAATTACCCAAGATCTCAGCCATTGAGAGCTGATGGATGTTTATGGAGATTGTACATTGAATGCGAATAGAGTTAGGTGGTGCGTAATGCAACGGTGACGACAATGTGAGTGACACTGTGAGTTGGCGTCTGTCAACAGATAGAATGAAGACTGATCCAATTAACGTATCTCCATAAATTGGGCCAATGAATGTTTAACAAGACAGACGACTTGTTTTTTCTGACAAAGCTTTCATTACAACTATGGAAAAGTAGGTCGCCAACAGTGGTGCTGATTGTTATAGGCGAAGAATCAGTGACGGAAATGAAGGAATGAAGAAGTGAGTGAATGAAAGAAAGAAAAGAATGAAGAAATGAAGAAAAGAAGAAGGAGAGGGAATGAAATGAAGAAGTGAAAGAATGAAGGAAAGGAAAGAACAAGTAGGTCGCCAACAGTGGTGCTGATTGTTATAGGCGAAGAATCAGTGACGGAAATGAAGAAGAAGAAGAAGAAGAAGAGAAGAAGAAGAAGAAAGAAGAAGAAGAAGAAGAAGAAGAAAGAGAAAGCGAAAGAGAGAGAGAAATAAAATAGTAAAAGAACAGGTTCAAAAGAAATGAAGAAGTGAAAAAAATGAAAGAAAGGGAAGTACAATGATAAAGAAGGACGAAGTGAAGGAAATGAATTAAAGAAATGAAAGAACGAAAGAAAGAAAAGAACAAGAATGAAGAAAAGAAGATGGGGAGGAAATTAAATGAAGAAGTGAAAGAATGAAAGAAAGAGAATGAAGAAAGTAAGAAATGAAGGGAATAAAATGAAATGAAGAAGTGCGAGAATGAAAGAAAGAAAAGAACAAGAATGAAGAAAAGAAGAAGAGGGGGAGGGAATAAAATGAAGAAGTGAAAGAATGAAAGAAAGAAATAAAGAAAGGAAGAAGTGAAAGGAATGAAAAAAAGGGAAGGGAATGAAAAAAAAGATGGGAAAGAAAAGGCTGAAATTTTAAAAAGAAAAAGAAAAAGAAGAAACAAGTTGGAAGACAGTGAGAGCAAAAGAAACAGGTTGAAGGAAAAAGAAAAAGCAAAAATGAAAGGACATGTTGAAAGAGAAAAAGAAGGAAAAGGGTGAAAGAAAGAGAAAAAGAAAGAACAAGCTAAATGAAAAACAATGAAAAAGTTGAAAGAATGAAAGAGAAATAGAAGTTCCAAATGAAAGAATAAAGAAATTTGGAAAAATAAGGAACAACTTGAAAGAAATAGGGACAGAAAGAAAAACAGAAAGAGAAAAAGGAACAATTTAAAAGAAAGAGGAAAATAGAAAAGAAAGGAACACGTGGAAAGAAGAGAAAATGAAGGAAGTTGTTGAAAGAAAGAAAGGAAAAAGGAAGAACAATTTCAAAGAAAGTGAAAAATAGAAAAAGAAGGAAGAAGTAAAAGAAAGAGAAAAATAAAGAACATATTGAAAGAAAGAAAGAGAAAAAGAATGAAAAAGTTGAAAGAAATAGAAAAACAGAATAAGAAGGAAGAAGTTAAAAGAAAGAGAAAAATAAAGAACATATTGAAAGAAAAAGAGAAAAAGAATGAAAAAGATGAAAGAAATAGAAAAACAGAATAATAAGGAAGAAGTTAAAGAAAGAGAAAAATAAAGAACATATTGAAAGAAAGAAAGAGAAAAAGAATGAAAAAGTTGAAAGAAATAGAAAAACAGAATAAGAAGGAAGAAGTTAAAAGAAAGAGAAAAATAAAGAACATATTGAAAAAAAGAGAAAAAGAATGAAAAAGTTGAAAGAAATAGAAAAAACAGAATAAGAAGGAAGAAGTTAAAAGAAAGAGAAAAATAAAGAACATATTAAAAGAAAGAAAGAGTTAAAGAAGGAACAAATTTTTAAAAAAGAGAAAAAGGAGAAAAAATATGAAAAAGTTCAAAGAAAGAGTTGAAAGCAAGAAAAAAAAGAAGGAGAAAAAGAAGGAACAAGTTGAAGAAAAAGGAGAAAAGAAGGAGGCGAATGAAGATTGATAAAAAAGAGAAAATTAAATAAGAAAATAAAAGGCAAATAAATTAATAAAAAGCGAAGTCGTCGGGCGGCCTAAAGTTGATTTTAACCAAACAGCAAGGGAGTCTATCCCCTTTCCACTAGCACTAGACGAAGGAGATTGTTTTTGCGTCTGAGGTGGTGCACCACCACTACCATCAGCTCGTTACTTTACCGCACAGATCCCTGTACTATTCATTCGCTGAGTTGGTATCGAACTAGGAACCTTGTGGTTTCTAGCCCCACGCTCTACCGACTGAGCTAACCCGGCCATTGATAATACATAAGTAAAAATAAGCATAACTAAAATCGCCAAATTTTCAAACAAGTAAATAACAGCTGATGAACTTAAGTTGAAAAAAAAAAAAACCCTGAAGATGAGGGGAAAAAAAATTTATTTTTCCTTCTCAGAAAATAAATAAATAAAAAAAAAACCGTTTTGAAAAAGGATATGAGAAACACTTTTGATATCTTAGACAATTTTGGCACGAGATTCTGGCAGAATAATCTTGCCAAAAACTATTTTACAAGAATATCGGGTTCCAATCTTGAAAATGGTAAAACCAGTTCTCAAAGAATCTCACAATGCATAAGGGACTGTATATCCTCAGTTTTTCCAACCTACACAGTATGGACCCGGCGACCGGAGTTCAAATCCTGAAGCAATATAGGACACAAGGTCAATTTGTTAAGCGGAGGTTTAACAGGGTTTCCTTCTCCTAGACTGGTTGTCATACCGAGGTTGTTACAATTCGTATGGCCATTTCAGGCTGTAACTGAGAGCAGTTTTACAGTGGAGATCCCTTGTGGCATTAATTTTGATCCGTGTTAAAGAATCCAAGTCCGTTCGTCCGTGTTGTGTAGGATCCTATAATGCTTGTCCGTTCATCCGTGTATCCAGGATCCTTTAATCCTTGTGTGCGTCCGTGTTAAGCAGAATCCTTGTCCGTTGGTCCGTTCATCCGTGCATCACACGAGCAACTGAGCGCCAATCCACCAACCTCTTTAAATAGTTAACCAACCACATATTCGAGCGTCTTGATTGGCCGATCCAGACCACACCGTCTAGAAGAGGCTCTGAGTACAAGTTGAGATCTTCAGTACACTTTATATAACAAAATATTTATGGAGGCGCGTTGTCCAATGTTTAGAGTCGCAGGAAATGGACTCGTCGACCCGAGTTCAATTCCTGGACGAAGCTGTTTGCATGGTATGAACCCTTCTCTTCCACCAGCTATGGATGAATAGTAAACCATACTGGGCTCTTTAACCTTGGTTAGGCAACCAGTCTAGGAGAAGGAAAACTCTAAATTCAAACCTGTTAAACTCCGCTTAAGAAATTGACCTCGTGTCACATCCTGCTCGTGCGGAGGGGTTGGTATATATATATATATATATATATATATATATATATATATATATATATATATATATAAAACAAAATATTGGTGTTAGAGGTGCGTGTTTAGGATCGTAGGAAATGGACTCGTCAAACCAAGTTAAAAACCTGGACGAAACCATTTGCATTTCACATACCCTTGGGAAAGGTAAGAATCCAACTGCACTCCCTCCAGTTATGGGTAATAGTAGGGCAGATTGGGCTCTTTAATCTTGGTTAGGCAACCGGTCTAGGAGAAGGAAAACTCTGAATTCAAACCTGTTAAACTTTGCTTAAGAAATTGACCTGGTGTCACATCCTGCTCGTGGGGTTTGGTAACAGCCTTAAACATATCTGCACTAATTACTACCAAGCAAGAAACCTGAGGGACATCTTTAAGAATCCAAACCCTGAAAACATTTTAAATCTGATAAAAAAGCAACCTTTTCAACAAAATATAACAGAACATAACCGAATATCTCCATAGAACCACTACTTTAAAGTCTGAAATCCAAAATAACCTTTTTTTGGCATTAAATGACCCACAGAGGTTGATATGCCGTTAAACAAAACTCCCAACATTCTCCATTATTAATAGATTACATATATAAGAGAGTTGGCATTAAATAACCCATAGGGTTGATATGCCATTAAACCAAAGCATTTCAACTAAAAGTTTTAGCGGCGAGTTGTATTTTCCGAAACGAAAACATCCAAAGACAACCGTCAGTCGTTGTAACCATAGCATGTCCGCTACAATATCAGGGGAACTATTTCCCCACGCACATTGAGGTTTGTAAACCCCTTTGCGTAGTAATACCTTGGGACACTTCACTTCGAGACCTGGCACGATATCCAACACACAAGATAACTCAGCGACTCTTTACAAACGTCAATAAATGTATAATACCTAGACATTGCTTTCTATTCAATTTAAACAACCAAATTCTACACACCCTTATTGCCTCGAATTTGGTCCTCGTTTAATAAATATATAGAGAATAAAGTAGTGGTCCCAACCACCGGGTCGCGACTCGGTACCGGGCCGCGGGCCATTAGGTACCGGGCCGCACAGAACGTTTGAATTTTTATTTAAAAATTTTTTTTTTCTTGATTATCAATCTAAATGTTGATGTTTTATTTTTTATTTCCTGAGATCGGCCAAATAGTATTGAAAACCCTCCAACCATTTCCAACCTCCTATCTTTGTGAAGCAAGATGTTCTGCAGTGACCGCAACCAAACCGAAACTACGGAATAGACTGGACGTACGGAACACAGTTCGTATGTCACTGTCTCCCATTACCCCGAGATCGGACCGGCTCGTTGCAGAGAAACAAGCTCAGGGCTCTCGCTAATTGTCATTATTATTACTAGCAAATTTATGCACACCCCGGGTGTAAGTTTTTAAGTTTTAATATAATAAAATATCATGTTAAATTAGAAAGGCTAATAAAACTAAATAAGAATGCAGATAAAAAGATTTGGAACAGAGGGGGTATGATTGAAAAATAGAACAACTTTGAAACTAACTCTTCCATCATTTTCCGTTACTCCCGTCTTTCATTGGTAAATTTTCCTAATTAAACTGTTTAGTTAAAATAGGAAGTAAAGAATAATATTACAGTTATTTCTTCTTCTTAATGAATTTCTTTTAAGATTTATCCCAGGGAATTTTGCTCATATTCAATAAGATAAAACCAAACAAATAGAAATCAATAATACTTGGCATATATTTATTAAAATCAATTTTTTAAGATCAATATGCAAATTAGTCTTCCCATTCATACTGTAAACCTCTATTTTGTTTTATATATAAATACAATTGCGTATTATTAGTATGTAGATATGGTCAACAGTCTTAATAATGTAAAACAATTTTATTATTCATTGAGGTTTAAATAAAAATAAAATCATGGAGAATTTGAGGTAAATAACTAAGGGAACTGTGAATTGAGTAGTAATATAGTTTCGGTTACAGACAGACGAACACACAATCTCCATTATAATAAGATTTGATTCACTTGTTCACTCTTTTATATAGAAATGATCAGTATTGTCACTTGAATCGAGTTTTTTTATTATAATCATTTCTTATTAGAAAGGATTTTCGTTCTAAAATAAACATTTTCATTTACAGAGATGTTGTTGATTATTAATTTATGAACAAAAGGTTTTTTTATTGTCTGTTGATGTTTGCATTTGACATAAGACCAATGCGGATGATTTATTATTAGATGACGTCATTAACGGTTATCGAGCAATTTTTTAAAATTTTTTTACTCATTTAATAAATTTATTTTATTTTTTTACTCCTTTAATAAATTTGATGATTTTACTTTACTTGTGATACAAACTCTCTGATATTAAATTTTCAACTCCCATCCCACCAGGCAATATTTATTTTACGTCGCCCAGAGGGCGTTTTGTATTTTGCTAGTTCTTTTAAAATAAAGACCAAACCCGTTACATTAACTTCGTAATCTTCGACCCAACGCAACAGAGCCGTTACTACTATAAAGTAGTCTTTTCCACTACATATCGTTTTAAAACAAACATCAAACCCGCAAATTCGTAATCACCACCTACGACAGGTACCCTTTTCCTACTGCCAAGTACCCTTTTGCACTGCTTATTGTTTTAAGATAAAGACCCCACTGCAGAGTACCCCTTTCCCACTGCAAAGTACCCTTTTGCACAGCTTATTGTTTTAAATAAAGACCCCACTGCAGAGTACCCTTTTCCCACGGCTGAGTACCCTTTTCCACTGCAAAGTACCCTTTTGCACTGCTTATTGTTTTAAGATAAAGGCCCTACTGCAGGGTACCCCTTTCTCATTGTAAAGTACCCTTTTGCACTGCTTATTGTTTTAAAATAAAGACTCCACGGCAGAGTACCCTTTTCCCACTACTGAGTAACCTTTTTCCCACTGCAAAGTACCCTTTTGCACTGTTTATTGTTTTAAAATAAAGACCCCACTGCAGAGTACCCTTTTCCAACGGCTGAGTACCCTTTTTTCCACTGCAAAGTACCCTTTTGCACTGCTTATTGTTTTAAGATAAAGACCCCACTGCAGAGTAGCCCTTTCCCACTGCAAAGTACCCTTTTGCACGGCTTATTGTTTTAAAATAAAGGCCCCACTACAGAGTACCCCTTTCCCACTGCAAAGTACCCTTTTGCACTGCTTATTGTTTTAAAATAACAACCCCACTGCCGAGTACCCTTTTCCCACTGCTGAGTAACTTTTTCCACTGCAAAGTACCCTTTTGCACTGCTTATTGTTTTAAGATAAAGACCCCACTGCAGAGTACCCCTTTCCCACTGCTGAGTACCCTTTTTTCCACTGCAAAGTACCCTTTTGCACTGCTTAAGATAAAAACCCCACTGCAGTACCCCTTTTCCAGTGCAAAGTACCCTTTTGCACTGCTTATTGTTTTAAAATAAAGACCCCACTGCAGAGTACCCCTTTCCCACTGCAAAGTACCCTTTTGCACTGCTTATTGTTTTAAAATAACAACCCCACTGCCGAGTACCCTTTCCCACTGCTGAGTAACTTTTTTCCCACTGCAAAGTACCCTTTTGCACGCTTATTGTTTTAAAATAAAGACACCACTGCAGAGTACCCTTTTCCCACTGCAAAGTACCCTTTTGCACTGCTTATTGTTTTAAGATAAAGGCCCCACTGCAGAGTACCCTTTCCCACTGCAAAGTACCCTTTTGCACGGCTTATTGTTTTAAAATAAAGACCCCACTGCAGAGTACCCCTTTCTCATTGTAAAGTACCCTTTTGCACTGCTTATTGTTTTAAAATAATAACCCCACTGTAGAGTACCCTTTCCCACTGCAATGTACCCTTTTGCACTGCTTATTGTTTTAAAATAAAGACCCCACTGCAGAGTACCCTTTTCCCACTGCTGAGTACCCTTTTCCCCACTGCAAAGTACCCTTTTCCACTGCTAATTGTTTTTCAAATGAAGGTTAACCTCACTGCTTGCTAAGCACGATCCCATGGAAAAGCACTCAACAACAGTGCTGGATACATTACTTCCAATTTCATTAACGAGAAGGTAATTGTTTTAACCGAAGGATATGCTGAATATATTAACAGATGTACATAAAATTGCCAGCAGGTAGATTAGAAGCTACGGCATCCTAACTATCTTTCTATTGGAATGGATGAAGAAAGCAGAGGAATTCCAAGTGCTTAATGCTGATTGGTCAGATAAAAGCATTAAGTGTAGCAGAAACGGAAAATCAATCTGGAACCTGCCATTAAATTATTAGGGTGTATCAAAATCTGTTTTGTTTTTCACAGAGCTTAACCCGCCCTGTCGGCTGGGGCGTTAGAATGCACCGACTGCACCTCTGCAGAGGGGTAAGACTCCCCCAATGGGGCCACCTGTTGGCCGTGGGTGGCGACCCGTGATGCTTAAGGATAGAGCCCAGCTGGATGAGCAGTTCATGACATGCAATACTCCACTTTGGCCCTATCTTGCACTAGACGGGCGGTCGGAGAGGTCCCCTCCGATCAACCGGCTGCTCACGTCAAGCCCTAGCACCTATATGATTTCCCCAAACTATTACCCTTATGGCAAGCCCCACCCCTTTTATCATATGGGTGCTAGAAGGCGGTGGGTGAAGGTCTACATGTCCTGGGAATGACGTTAAACTCTATCTGATGGTGAGGTTCCAGTTTTGGAGGTTTGGGGAATGTGGAACACCCCTTCATCACCATTGCTCCCTGGTCCACTCTGACCCAGAGTGGTAGTACCTGTTAGGGTCCTATCTATAGACTAAATAGAAAAAAAATGGGTTTATAAACAAAATTGAGTATCCATTTAATGATTACTTTATTTGAAAACTTTATCGGCATTAAATGACCCACTGAGTTTGATTTGCCGTAAAACAAACCAAACCATATCAATCAGACTAAAAGCACTTTATACAAATGCCTGGCTGGTCCCTTTTTTCTTTTTAATGAAATATAACATTTCATTTGCCAAATTACCCCCCAACCAAACAATATATGGTAAAGAAAAGGCTTAAAAATCGGTCATTTTGTAGTTACATATCTATTTCTACCCACAGGTATCAGCGTATACATCTTACAGATCTATTTCTACTCACAGGGATCAGTGTATTAGAGCTATAACCGCAAAATGACCGATTTTTAAGCTTTCTTTTTGCCAATTATATTGCTCTGATATTAAACATAGAGCTCTCAAATTGGATATAAACCACTCTAACATTCTTCTGTAGGAAGAAAGGTTCAACTTAGAATCATCCTAATACAAAGAGACTATATATATATATATATTTGAATACCCATTAATAAAACAAAACGTCTTTGGTATAAACTGGCGCAACAAGTGTTGAAATATCGTAAATTTGGGCGGGAGGGAAGGTTGGTGTCTTAGTTTGAAATGGGCAGGGTTAGTTTCTTTGAATGAGGTGGGGAGGTCTATGCTTTGGATGAGGGGTGGCTAAGGTGGGTGACCGATTCCTTGGGTAAATAGTTGTAAAAGTGTACACAGAAAAAATGATCAGAATTAAAAGACTAGAAATAAAGAGAAAACAATAAAATAAAATAAAAATAACCAAATAATAATAATAATATATATATATATATATATATATATATATATATATATATATATATATATATATATATATATATTTGTAAATGTATAAGTAGTAACTTACCGGTGGTACGAGTACGATCGTTGGAAGCGCACAGTATCCAGGGGTTAAGATTGAGAAAAAACAAATACAAAGTGCTCAATACAATGTAGAGCAAAAATTTTATATATATAAATATAAAATAATATATATATATATATATATATATATATATAATATACATATATATATATACATATATATATATATATGTATATATACATATATATATATAGCGATCCAATCCATAATTTTATATATATATATATATATATATATATATATATATATATATATATAGCGATCCAATCCATTATATAGATTGAATAGAAAATGACTTTTAAAAAAGTGTTTCAAAAATTGAGTTTGAATTAAAAATGAATTATTGTAATGCATCAGAGGAAGATAAGAAAACTATATTAAAAAAAAAAGGAATTCTTTTAATTCATAAATTATTTTGCATTACTTGCTGCGACTGTTTGATTGTTTCATAGTCGAACAAAACAAAGCTTACCAAACGTTTGTAATACAAAAAGAAAGAAAATAAAAAATACAAATTGTATCTAAGTTCGAGAGCCAAGTCTCAGAATTCAAGAACAATTCATCACAAACAGGTCCAAAACGAGAGAAAATACAGGAAACAACGGTATAAGAACACTTTACGTTGTATATATATATATATATATATATATATATATATATATATATATATATATATATATATAGATAGATAGAGAGAGAGAGAGAGAGAGAGATATGTATATGCATTTACATACATATGTATACATATACATACATTTATATATACATATACACACACACACACACACACACACATATATATATATATATATAAATATACGCATATATATGCATATATATGCATATATATATATACATATAAATATATTTATGTATATACATAAATATATACACATATAAACTTATGTGTATATAAATATATACTGATAC
>CM042174.1:62325343-62360343 GCA_023376005.1 Doryteuthis pealeii
ATCCGGAGCACTGGACAGCTGTTTCGACCTCCTTTAGTCTCATCAGCAGTGCATACCTCAATCTCCGCCACTAGAGATTGAACCAGCGGACCACAGAGTGAAGAGCGGGGACTTAACACACTGGACCACCAGCCCATGCCACAAACGGAGAATGCCAAATCATCTAGTCAATGGTAACATTAATTCTAACTGCGCAGCCACCTAACCTGTATTGCCGTGAATCCCATCGCAGGATTACAGAAGGCAAGGTCACCCCCAGGACAACTACTTCCCAATTCGGGGCCCGAATCTCTCAGACACAACCTAATGGGCAAAGGGTATATATCAAATTTGATAGAGGAATTATATATAATTGATAATTGAATCATATTACCACGACTAGACAACTCGGCAAATACCATTTGTGACATCCGGAGTTCCCGCTCTTCACGCTGTGGTCCGCTGGTTCAATCTCTAGTGGCGGAGATTGTGGAATGCACTGCTGATGAGACCAAAGGAGGTCGAAACAGCTGTCCAGTGCTCCGGATGTCGCAGATGGTGTTTCCCGAGTTGTCTGGTCGTAGTAATATGATTCAATTATCAAATATATATAATTCCTCTATCAAATTTAATATATATATATATATATATATATATATATATATATATATATATATATATATATGTGTGTGTGTGTGTGTGTGTGTGTGTGTGTGTGTGTGTGTGTGTGTGTGAAGAGAAAGTGAAAGTGAATCCGACAGGGCTTTCATTAATTTGAGGAAAAATAAATTTATCAGGGAGAATAAGAAAACTGTGAGAGTCTTTTGCTTTTTCGGTCAGTCTATTTAAAAATTGTTGAAATCAACAATTTCAACAATTTTTAAACAGACTGACCGATGAAGCAAAAGACTTTTACAGTTTTCTTATTCTCTATGATAAATTTATTTAGTGTTTTTTCCATTTTTCATTATATTACACACACACACACACACACACACACACACACACACACACACATATATATATATATATATATATATATAAATATATATATTGCGATTTCTACAAAGTTCGGTTATATCTTGCCCTGAAGAAGACCGCTTTTTTAATGTTTTTTCCTATTAAATCATATCCAGTTGTCAACAAATACTTTTACAAAGAGTGTATGTCACCCGAAATATTGAAAAAATACAGCGAAATATAATATACAATATACGAGATGTTTAATTTGATAATTTATAAATATTGGTTTACCTCTTCTATTCAAAGAATACTCAATTCTGTTGTCCCTATTTAAGTCATATAAGGAGTGAGGGGGAATGAAAGGGCAGACTCCGCTGCTAAATCGGCTCTAGATTTGATCCCTGACAATTTCAAGATACCATATACTGATTTGAAACCTAAAATTAATAGATTCCTTTATACAAAATGGCAACAACACTGGAAAAAGAACATCCACAATAAACTCTTCCTAATCAAACCCACTTTGGGAGGCTGGAGACCAACTTTAAGGAAGTCTAGAAAGGAACAAATCATTGTTTGTACTTTATTAGTACAATAATAAAAAACACCCTAAAGAAAAATTCAGAGAAAGAGTAAGTTTCAGTTGTTCTGTATTACAATTATACCCCCCCTCTGTTTCAAATCTTTTTATCTGCATTCTTATTTAGTTTCATTTGGCTATCTAATTTAATACGATATTTTATTACATTAAAACTTAAATACTTTCACCCTACAGTTGTATATTAGAACTCTGTTTTTTGTTTTTTTGTTTTTTGAGTTCAAATCCAGGATAAGGTTGTTTGCCTTTCATTTCGCACTAATGTCATTGAGAATTGTATAAATCCATCTATCATCTTCCCTGAGCTATCAATAAATAGTATTTAGCCCTGGCTAGGCACCTAATTTAGGTTTGTATAATTTCAGATGGAGGTGCGTGGGCTAGAGGTTAGAGTCGATTCGAGTTCAATTCCTAGACGAAGCTGTTGGCATTTCACATAGCGCTAATACCCTTGGGAAAGGTATGGATCCATATATTCTCCCTCCAGCTATGGGTTAAATAGTAGGACAGGCTGGTCCCTTCAGCCTTGGGTAGGTAACCAGTCTAGGAGAGAGATAACTCTGTTTTTTTGTTTTTAGAAATATTTGAAGCATTAGAAATATAAAGAGAATTCTAATAGATGAATTTTGTTTTGCCTTTGGTCTAATATTTCGGGTGGCCTCCACCCTTTTTCAAGGCTTTGTGTAGCCGCTTCTAGTGAATTATAAGTCTTGCTCTACTAAACGTTTCGCTATGATGTGCCTTTTTTTTCTTGTTCGGTTACCATTGCATACAGGCATATCGAGGAGCCAACTGGCCTAGAGCGAATGCCAAAATCTCTTGTTAAATCTAACTTCTTGTAACGAATTGTTTTGACGTACCAAGTTCGTTTTTGTATTTTTCATGGCACACCGCATTTTTGGAATTCGACACCAATGTAATCAATTATTTCGCGAAGATAAAGTTACCAAAATTTTGCAATGTCTCGAAGAAGCTTAACTAAAAATTACAACATGGCAACAGTAATTTTTAACAAAATTATGGGAGAGGAAGAAAAAAAGCGAAACATTGCCTTGAAGGAAGATGAAGAAAAAAATAATAGAAACATTATCATTGGGATAATTTTACAATCATATCGATTTTATATATACGTATTTTATTTTTATTTTTTAAATTTGTTTTTCTCTGCTTTTTTTTTTTGCTTGATAATTTAAGTGAACATTTTGTGGTTCTGTACGTATTGTATTTTTTTTTTTTACAACTTAGGTTTCAGGACTCTCAGGTTACAAGCAATAATCGATCATGGGAAATATGATCGATAGTTGTATTAAAATTCAGGATAACAGAATTTAATAGCAAGGCTGGTAAGAAAAAAAAAGATAATAATAATAATAATAATAATAATAATAATAATAATAATAATAATAATAATAATAATAATAATAACGGATCACCTTATCCCAGCAAGAAGACCAGACCTAGTGTTGATTAACAAAAAAGAAAGAACTTGTCAACTGGTGGATTTTGAAGTGCCAGCGGATCATAGGGTGAAGTTAAAGGAAAATGAAAAAATGGACAAATATCTGGACCTTGCCAGAGAACTGAAAAAGTTATGGAATATGAAAGTGAAAGTTATACCAATTGTAGTTGGTGCACTTGGAACAGTCCCAAAAGGATTGGAAAAGGGTTTGGAAAGTTTGGATATCAGAGGAAGGATTGAAACCATTCAGAACACTGCACTGCTGCAATCTGCCAGAATACTCAGAAGAGTCCTGGAGACCTGAGGAGACTTGCTGTCACTCAGACTCCAGTGAAAGACCATCAGCTAACACTGATGTGAAAACTCAAAAGGAGTAAATAATAATAATAATAATACAGTGGACAATGAGAGTGAAAGTGATACCAATTGTAGTTGGTGCATTTGGAACGGTCCCAAAAAGCTTGGGAAAAGACTGGAGGACTGGAAATCAGAGGAAGAATTAAAACTATCTAGACCACTATATTGCTCCAGTCGGCCAGAATACTCAGAAGAGACCTGGAGATCTGGGTAGATTTGCTGTCACTCAGACTCCAGTGAAATACCATCGGCTATTGCGGGTGTGAAAAACGTAAATAATAATAATAATAATAATAATAATAATAATAATAATAATAATGGGTTATCTGGAAATCAATCAATAATCAATAAGAATCGAGACCAATCAAACTACAGCATTGTTAAGATGGGCTAGAAAATACACAGAAGTGTCCTGGAGAGCCGAGAGACTTGCTGTTATTCAGCATCCAGTGAACCACCAGCTAAGATGATTGTGAAAAAATTAAATGGAGTGAAATATGAGACTGTTAACCATATACTCTGCGAATGTAGCAAACTAGCACAACGAGAATACAAAACTAGACACGACTGGGTTGGGAAGGTGATCCACTGGGAATTATGCAAAAAATTAAATTTTGACCACACAACAAAATGGTATATGCATAAACCAGAATCTGTTCTTGAGAACGAAACGCACAAAATTCTCTGGGACTTTGAGATAAAAACGGATCACCTTATCCCAGCAAGAAGACCAGACCTAGTGTTGATAAACAAAAAAGAAAGAACTTGTCAACTGGTGGATTTTGCAGTGCCAGCAGATCACAGGGTGAAGTTAAAGGAAAATGAAAAAATGGACAAATATCTGGACCTTGCCAGAGAACTGAAAAAGTTATGGAATATGAAAGTGAAAGTTATACCAATTGTAGTTGGTGCACTTGGAACAGTCCCAAAAGGATTAGAAAAGGGCTTGGAAAGTTTGGATATCAGAGGAAGGATTGAAACCATTCAGAACACTGCACTGCTGCAATCTGCCAGAATACTCAGAAGAGTCCTGGAGACCTGAGGAGACTTGCTGTCACTCAGACTCCAGTGAAAGACCATCAGCTAACACTGATGTGAAAACTCAAAAGGAGTAAATAATAATAATAATAATAATAATAATAATAATAATAATAATAATAATAATAATAAAAACAGAATCTGTTCTTGAGAATAAAACGTATACAATTCTCTGGAACTTCGAGATAAAGACGGATCATCCTATCCTAGCCAGGAGACCAGACCTTGTATTGATTAACAAAAAAAAAAAAAAAAACAAACAATAGGGACACCTGTTGGCCGTGGGTGGCGACCTATGATATTTAGGGATGGATTTTGGTGGCTGATCAGTCCATGACGTGCAACACTCCACTTTGGCCCTTACTTAGGCTAGATGGTCTTTCACTTCAAGCCGTATCACCTATATGATTGTCCCAACCCCATTGACCTTATGGCAACCCTCAACTCTTTTTATCATATATATGCTAGAAATCAGTGGCTGAGGGTCTTAATATACTGGGTTTGATGTTAGTTCCAATTCTGAATAACTGGTGAGGGTGGATTACTCCTTCATCGCCATTATCAGTAACTTGAAAGGATTGAAGCTATGGTAAGTTTTATTTTTAAAATTAGGATCAGAAGGGAGTATGATTCTTTGAATCAAAGTTTTTAAAATATTTTCATCTATTCTATAATTATTGTGCATTTGGTTTTCGGTAGAAGAGTTTTATAAATATCTATCTATTGGGTGGAATGCTGAAGTTTTTATTTTGTTGGTTAAAATTTTTAATTGGACATTTGATTTGTTCATCAACAATGTAGTTATTAATGAAAGAGTATATGTTTTTTTTTATTATTCTTTATAAGATATTATTTTGGACGAGCCGATTAATTTTGAACGATTTCAATCCTTTCAAGTCATTGATTATCCATTCGGCGACTTAAAAGGATTGAAACACAAATATTTAGACAAAAGATATCGATACTGTACTATATATATATATGTGTGTGTGTGTGTGTGTGTGTGTGTATTGGAAAGTCAGAATTGCCATTTTTCTTTAAATGAAGTAACTACAAACCCAGAAATATAAGGATTTTACAACAAATTAATACTTGTAAAACAACATTTCCACTTAAATGGTCGTAATTTTAACAGGGATTCAAAATTCACATCATAGAAAAATAGAAAAAACATAAATCTTCTTTTTCTCACTTTATGAAACAAAAGAATTCTCCATGTTTATTGTGTGAGTTAATTTTTTATAATCCCAGTCGTTCCTCTATCACAATATTACTCCTTCATCGCCATTACTCTCAGGTCCACCCTGACACGGAGTGGTAGTATCTTTTTAGGGTCCCATCTATGGATTGAATAGAAAACTGAATTTTAAAAAATATGTTTTAAAAATTGAATTTTAAAAAAAATTATGAATACCCATAACAAACCGTCTTTGGCATAAAATAACCCAACAAGGGTTGACATAGCGTAAAATCTAACTAACCAACCAACCAAATTATTGTTTTACGCCTTGCGAAATTTTCATACCCTGCAAATGAGAAAAGTATTTTTCTTTCTTTCTTTCTTATTCTATTTTTTCTGTGTAGCATGTCATTTCTCTCCCCTTTCATTGTTTATGATAAAAATAGCATAATTCTTTATTTATCTGAAGTTACGACAGTCATAATAAATAAGAATTGGGCGCATAAGCAACACCAGATAATCAGGACTTACATTTTTGCATTTTGTCTTGGATTATTTGGACGGTTTCATTTTTAACAAGAGTGTATTGCAAGGTGATAACAGTCAGAAGATTAAGGAACAAGATTATTATTGATATATATATATATATATATATATATATATATATATATATATATATATATATTTACTAAAAATTTTTTGAATTCCAACCGTCACATTTCTTAATACCCATCCCCTTCCGTTTAAATTGTTTTGTCTTGTTGCCAACATCTCAAAAATCCGCTACATTTGGATTACAAAAGGTATACATAGAGACATGACCGACATATATATGGCGCGAATGCCCACATTAGTGAATATTGTAACGACTTTCGTTCTTTCTTACAGTATTAAGGTTTTTTTGTTTTGTAAACTGATTTGACATTCCTCTCCGACCCAAACAACTACGGAGTGAATGAGCTCTGATGATGATTTTTGTAAAATCGAAATATTGATCAGTATCAGCTATGATTATATTATAAATTGTTTTCTTCTTTAACAGCATTGTGTGATGTTTTCATTCCACCTTTTCATACTCATATTGTCGGATTCATTTCCTTTCTTTTAACTATATATATATATATTATATAATATTTATAGTAATATATATAATCTCTCTTTTAGGAGGTTGATTTAGAAGGCTATCACAATGCAGTTTGGAATAAATAAAAAATAATAATACGGTAACAATGGTGTTGTGTGTTGACCTGTATTTTTTATTATTTCTTGAATTTTCGAGGTAATACCTCTTTATCAAAGATTGAACTGAAGAGTACAGCTATGCATTTCTCCTAATGAATTTTTTTTTTTTAAATGACGTTATTTTTTAAATAACTGTATTCCCGTGTGAGCGTGAATGCGTTTATTTTTTATTTTTTTGTACGTGTGCGTATGTTGTAATGCGCGTGACATTGAAAATGCGTGTTGGTTGTGACGTTAAGACTGTATCCTAGCGCGGATTTTGTACGTGGTATGTGCGAATGAAAAAGTGTATTTGTGTTTTGTGACGTTTCCTGTTGGATTTTACATCAATTTAATCATTTAATATTATTAATATTATTATTATTATTAATATTATCATATTTATTTGTTTATTTACTTATTTATATCTAATTCAATTATTTTTATATTTTTATAATATTTTTAAATATATATATATATATATATATATATATATATATATATATATATATAATTTATTTATTTAATTTTTTTCCTTAACAACTAGTGTGCAATGGCTTGTGTGTTTGTATGTGTGGGCGAGATGTTGGGCTATAGATTTGAGTGCGTGTTTCGTATTAGTCTTCTCGTTGTAGATTTGTTTCATTAGTAATTCTCCATTGTGCATGTGGGTATGTGTTTGATACTCTCTTATATATATATATATATATATATATATATATAATATATATATTATATATATATATATATATCTTATTATAATGGAGATTGTGGGTTTGTCTGTCTGTAACCGAAACTATATTACTATCAAGTCACAATTCCTTTTGTTATTTATACCACATTCTCCATGATTTTATTTTTAATTTAAACTTCAATTATAATAAAATTATTTTACATCATTAAGACTGTTGACCATATCTACAAACTTTAACTTGCAATTGTATTTATATATACAACAAAATAGTGGTTTACAGTGTGAATGGAAGGCTAATTTGCATATTGATCTTAAAAATTTGATTTTAATAAATATATGCTTATGTATTTCTTATTTTTGGTTTATCTTATTGAATATGAGCAAAAATCTTGGATTAAATCTTAAAAGAAATCCATTAACAAGAAAAAAATAACTGTAAATTTATTCTTACTTCCTATTTTAACTAAAGATAATTTAGGAAAATTTACATGAAGTGGGAGTATGTAAATGATGGAAGAGTTAGTTTCGAAGTTGTTCTATTTTTCAATCATACCCCTCTGTTCCAAATCTTTTTATCTGCATACTTATTCAGTTTCATTAGCCTTTCTAATTTGATATGATATTTTATTATATTAAATTAAATACTTGCACCGAGGGTGCATATATTTGCTAGTATATATAAAGAAAATTTGAAAAAACAAAGTATTCCGAAATTGGATGAATTTAATTATAGATGTTTAAAACATTTCGGTTACATTGAACCTTCATCAGGATGTCTCTTGGGTGAAGAAAATGATGGATGTTTTTATATGTGACAGGAGATGAAAATCTTTTTAGTTATGTAACTGTATTTGATCAGCGTTTTAATTTTGAAAGCAAGTCGCGATCTACTCACGCGAAGGTGTCATGACGCGTGACGCCACTCGAAGAAATGCAAAAGACGAGAAAAATATATAATGGACTGATTATTTTTAAGAGAACATAGGGAAACAAAGTGGGAATGATAACTAAATAAATAATTAAATGAAGCCTGGATATTTAGTAATTATTTAACACTATTTAACTAGAAACGGAGATATAATAAATAATACATGTCGGTTATTAAGGGAACAAAGTGGGAATGATAACTAAATAAATAATTAAATGAAGCCTGGTATTTTGTAATTGTTTAACACTATTTTAGCTAAAAACGGAGATATATTGAAAAAACCATGTCGATTATTAAGAGAGGCAAATGCGAAATTGCACAGGCTTCAAAAATCTGTCGTAGTCTTTTGTTAATATATATATATTAAATTATATATATATTTATGTTTTATTATTATAGTTACCGATATTGAAAAATGTTCTTCGTTTGATTTTAATTCGAAATACCCCGAAGCAGTCGACAAATATTGACAAATTTTGAAATTACGGATCAATTTTTCCTGTTTACTCAAAATTGGTGTCAATTATTTAATCGTAACATATTTCTTTTCAGTTTAAATTTTGAAAAGATATTGATTGTAAATTTAAACTCTTTATCAGATTTCATACTCGAAAAGAAAATCCTAAACCCATCTAATAAAAGCTAAATTCAATGCAATATTCAAAAACAATAATAATACAAAGCTAAGCACGATTGGGTTGGCAAGGTGGATCCACTGGGAATTATGCAAAAAAACAAATTTCAACCATACAACAAAATAGTATATGCATAAACCAGAATCTGTTTTTTGAGAATGAAACGCATAACATTCTCTGTGATTTTGAGATAAAGACGGATCGCCTTATCCCAGCCAGAAACCAGGTTAGTATTGATTAACAAGAAAAAAAAAGATCAAACTCGCTATGCAATAGTAACGGATCTTCAAGACTAGCTTACTAATGGTTTCATTTTTAACCAGAGTGTGTAGCAGATGTTAACAGTCAGAGGATTAAGGAACAAGATATAGATTTATTTTTATCATTGCAGTAACAAGAGTATTCATGTATTAATTTGGTCTTTCTTTCTATTATATTTTTTCTGTGTAGCATTTCCTATTTTATCCCCTTTCTTTTGTTTATCATAAAATAAATAATTCATTATTTAGCTGAAGTGACGAAAATCATAAAATATAAGAATTGGGCGCATAAGCAACACAAGATAATCAGGAGTTCCATTTTTGTATTTCATCTTGGCAATTTGTACTATTTCATTTTTAACCAGAGGGTGTTGCAAGATGATAACAGTCAGGAAGATTAAGGAACAAGAGTATTAATATATAGAATTTCTTTTTATTATTGCAGTAACGCGATATTGAAAAATGTTTTTTCGTCTGATTTTAAACTTAAAATACCCAGAAGCCGTCGACAAATATTGACAAATTTTGAAATTACGGATCAGTTTTCTCCGTTTACTCAAACTGGGTCAGTTATTTAATCATACAATATTTCTTTTTAGTTTAAATTTCGAAAAGATATTGATTGAAAATCTCTCAGATTTCATACACCAAAAGAAAATCCTAAACTCATTTAATAAACGCTAAATCCAATGCAATATCCAAATATCTTATTTATAATGGATATAGTGGTGTCTGTCTGTCTGTCACTGAAACACGTCACCACCAATTCACACTTCCGTTCGTTATCTACATTATCTTATTATAATGGAGATTGTGCGTTGTCTGCTTGTAACCAAAACTATATTACTACTATAATCACAATTCCCTTAGTTATTTACATCACATTCTCCATAATTTTATTTTATTTAAACCTCAATTATTAATAAATTTGTTTTACGTTATAATACTGGTGGTCATAACTACATACTAATAGCATGCAATTGTATGTATATATACAGCAAAATAGCTGTTTACAGTGTGAATGGGACGGCTAATTTGCATATTGATATCAAAAATTTGATTTTAATATATACGCGATTGGTATTATTGATTTCTAATTGTTTGGTTTTATCTTAACGAATATGAGCTAAAATCTCGGGATAAACCTTAAAAGAAATCCATTAACAAGGAAGAATAACTGTCCTTTCATTCTTTTATCCTATTTTGACTAAATAGTCAAATTAGGAAAATTTAGCAATGAAAAGCGGGAGTGAACGAAGAGTAGGATTCAGTTGGACTATTTTTCGATTCTGTTAAAATCGTTTTTATCTGCATTCTTATTTAGTTTCATTAGCCTTTCTAATTTAATATAATATTTTATTACATTAAATACTTGTACCTGGAGGGTGCATATATTTGTTGTATATATAATGATAATATATATATATATATATATATATAATATATATATATATATAATATATGGGATAGGTCCTTAGTTGCATCCTTTGCATGTCGTATTTTCTCGAATCCCTAGAGTCTGACCTTCAAATACATTCTACCTACAGATTCTAATTACTCTTTCTACCTTGATTGCATGTTTTGATATTACAGGTAGGATTTATTAAATAAAAAAATTTAGCAATGAAAGACGGAGTTTTAGTTGTTCTATGTTTCGATAACCTCCATCTATTTCAAATATTTTATCTGCATTCTTATTTAGTTTCATTAGCCTTTCTAATTTAACTCTTAACGACCTATTGAGAATTTTCTAAGTTCAGAGTCCCATTCCTGTAAGGATTTATCAGAAAAATGGCTAAAAATGGCCTTTTCATTTAAATTTACTTGTTATTTCCCTTAAAATAAAGACTTCTAAATATGTCTAATATTACATTTAAACAAAGGCTATTTGTTTGGGGTGGATTAGGAAAACAAATGTGACTTCTAGCCGGGTGAATGAGGTCGTATATATATTTACCAACCCCTCGCACGAGCAGGATGTGACACAAGGTCATTTTCTTAAGCGGAGTTTAACAGGTTTCAATTCAGAGTCTTCCTTCTCATAGGCTGGTTACCTAGCCATGGTTAAAGAGCCCAGTCTGCTCTGCTATTTTCCCATAGCTGGAGGAGAATTTGATTCATACGCTTTCCCAATGGTATAGCCATGTGAAATGCAAACAGCTTCGTCCAGGATTGAACTCGGTCGTCGAGTCACTTTCTTACGATTTCCTAAAACCATTAGACACGCGCCTTGGGAATGAGGTGGCATAGGATGCTAAGAGTTAATATAATATTTTATTACATTATTTACTCTAAACATCCTGTTGAGAATTTTATCAGTCCAGAGCCCCATTCCTATAAGGATTAATAAAAAAAATGGCCTTTCATTTAAATTTACTTGTTATTTCCCTTAAAATAAAGACTTCTAAATGAGTCTAATATTACATTTAAACAAAGGCTATTGTTTGGGGTGGATTAGGAAAACAAAATGTTACTTCGGATGGGTGGAATGGGGTGGTATAATATATTTAGCAAACCCAAGATGTGACAGAAGGTCAATTTTTAAGCGGAGTTTAACAGGTTTGAATTCAGTTTTCGTTTCCTTCGTCCTGACTGGTTACCTAGCCATGGTTAAAGAGCCCAGTCTGCCCTGCTATTTGCCCATAGCTGGAGGAGAATTGATTCATACTTTCCCAAGGGTAATAATGTGAAATGCAAAACAGCTTCGTCGCGGAATTGAACTCAGTCGTCTAGTTCTATTTCCTACGACTCCACGCGCCTCGGGAATGAGGTGGTATAGGATGTTAAGAGAATATGATATTTTATTACATTAACTGTTTTGTTTTTGTTTTGTTTTGTTTTACGGTATATCAACCTCAGTGGGTTATTTAATGCTGATAAAGTTTTGTTATAAATCAATTCTTAATGGATAATACATTTTTTTTATAAATACATTTATTATATTAAAAACTTGATTACTTGTTGCCGACGGAGGGTGTATATATCTGCTAGTTTAGGCTAAGATTTAATTGTTTTTGCATCTTAGCTGACTCGAGTGCAATGGAAGATCTGATACTGTGCAAATTCATCTTGCACATAACTAAATAGGCAAGAAGGCATCTTTCATTCATCTGCCGCCAAAAAAAAAAAAACGCGGGAAAAAAAAACAAAGCAGAGGAAATGAAGAGATGTTGCCAATCTTTACCCACTTCCTCCTCCTCCTCCTTCTCTTCCCCTTCCTCATCCCTCCCCCTCGTTTTCCCGCCAAATTTTCTGTTCTCATCTTTTACTTCTGACAGCTCGACTTTGCCCTGTGATAATCATTTCCCGTAACGCAACACATATTCATTATCTTATAGCACTTGCTTCACTTCCGATCGGCTCATTAGTAAAACACTGAACATTAATCTTGTTTTTTATTGTTTTTTCCCTCATTCTATTTATTTACTTTATTCTTTTTTTGTACTTTGTATCTTACGTTTTTTTATTATTTTTTATTCTAGCTTTATCTCCCCACCCGATAACGTTTTAACAAATACCGTTCCACTTATTTCGGAAAATAAATTTCAGCGTGAATAGGGTCAGGGCTGACATTTTCATGCCTGCAGCATCCGAAAGAAAAATGCCGGTGGTGCTAAACATTTCTTAAGTTCGGTTTCGTTTGTCTGGTATCTTTATTAATGGCATATCAACCTTCATGGTTTATTTAATGCCCAACCCACCCTTGTAGAAGAAAAGCAGTACTACCATTTTACCCATAGGGATGAGGGTTTGCTTTGGTTTCTCTGTTTAATGGCACATCAACCTTTGGGGGTTATTTAATGCCAAACGCCACCATTGTAGAAGAACAGCAGTACTACCATTTTACCCATAGCTAGGGATGAGGGTTTGTTTTGGTTTCTTTGTTAATGCATATCAATCTTCGTGGTTATTTAATGCCAAAACCACCCTTGTAGAAGAACAGCAGTACTGCCATTTTACCCATAGCTGGGGGATGAGGGTTTGTTTTGGTTTCTTTGTTAATGGATATCAATCTTCGTGTGTTATTTAATGCCAAACCCACCCTTGTAGAAGAACAGCAGGTACTGCCATTTTACCCATAGCTGGGGGATAAGGCTTGTTTTGGTTTCTGTTTAATGGCATATCAACCTTTGTGGGTTATTTAATGCCAAACCCATCCTTTTAGAAAAACAGTAATAATTAAGTAAAGTCGAGAGAGTGATTATTGTCGGTACCCACCGTCCAGCTAGGGAGTAATATCCCCTTTTCGATAGCGCCTCACCAGAAAGATTGTTTCTACGTGTTGGTTGGAGTACCCACCTATAATTAGTTCCGTACTTCAATTCCTGCAGCCAAACTGACGCCGAATTTATTGGTTCGCCATTCCTTCGGAGAACGTAGTCGAGATTGACAAACCAAGTCAATTTTTAATTACAATATTTTATTTTTCTAATTGAGAATTTCATTTCTGGGGTAAAACAATAAAACTTGAGCTGCATGATTATTCTTATATATAAAGTAAACATTTTTCTTTCCTTTTTTATATTAAGTTTCATTTGTTAGAGCTGCACCTTAATAGATATCACTAATCTTAAGTATTATCAAGTATTTAAATATGATTTCAGTAACGTTAATATTTTATGTTTTAGTATAATATTTATTGCATTTAAAAATAAACATTTGAACTCCGAGAAGCATATATTTGTTAAATAAAAATAGATAATGTGAATGTTATTTTTTTATATAGTTTAAATAAAGAAATAGTAAGAACAATTTAGATACTTAGCAGTAAACATCTCCTCCACAGAAAATGACGTTAGTGCACGTATAGGAAAAGCATGGGCCACTATAAATAAATTATCGGTCATATGGAAATCCAATCTCACAGACAAGTTAAAGAGACGGTTTCTTCCAGGCCATTGTCATATCAGTACGCTGTATGGCTGCACCACTGGACCCTAACTAAGCGACTAGAGAATAACTAGATGGGAGCTGCACAAGAATGCTGCGGGTGATCCTGAACAAGACATGGAAATAACACCCTACGAGAAAACAAGCTATACGGCCACCTACCACATATACACAAACCATCAAAGTTAAGACGACAAGACACGCGGGACACTGCGCGAGAAGCAAGGGACGAACTCATAAGCGACGTCCTCCTGTGGAAGCCAGCACATGGACAAGCCAGTGTGGCCGACTAGCAAAACGTACATTGATCAGCCTGTGCGGATTCAGGATGCTGCATAGAGACCTCCCGAGAATGATGAGCGATAGGACGGATGGAGAGAGATTTCATGGATATCCGCGCTGAAAGCGCGAACGTGATGATGATGATGAAATAAAAGAATAGGGAAGAGGCAGAGAGTGGGTCCTTCATTTGGCAACACAGGGTCTCCATACAGTTTGCCCAGCTTTTTTTTTTGTGCCCCTCTCACCAGACAACCGGCGCTACTTGTTAAGAGCCCCATTTTATTGCTCGTTAGATATCTAAGTTTTAACTGTAGTCTTCCCTAATATGACTTCAGATTTCGTCGGGTAGTGTCATATTTTATTATGAAACGTTTCTACGTCTGGGCTGGAGCACCACACCTACAATCAGCTCCTTACTTCAGTTCCGCAGCCAAACTGACACCGAATGTTTTGGTTAACCATTCCTCGGATCACGCCAGTGAGGCAGAGAGTGGGGCCTGTCACTCGCGGCAACACAGGTTCCATACATCTTGCCCAGGCTCTTTTGGTGCCCTCCTCACCAGACAACCGGGACCTACCTGTTAAGAGTCCCAGTTTTATTGCTCGTTAGATATCTAAGTTTTACACGCAAAGCGATGTGTGTATAAAACAGTTAAAATCCCCTTCCCATTCTGTAAGTGAAGACAGCCTAATGGTTACGGTGCGACCCAACCGATCGGATTCAATTCCGGCTGTAGGTAGCTTACAAACTTGATAAGTCGAAACACGTGTCTTGTGATGACCCTATATATATATATATATATATATATAATATATACTTTGTGGCGGTACCAAATTTCTTGTACAAGTGATCTAGGTGGTCCTAATTCTCTACCAGTAGTTTTGTTGTAGAGTTCAGGTTCTGTGTGAGAGCTCAATGTTTAATTATTGTAAACAGAGCAAAGTTATTTGGGAATAAAAGGTCTTAAATACCATGGTATCGTGGTTATGGACCATTTCCACTGCGAGTATGCCACGAACTTCTTCAGACCACTGATATATTTTATTTAGACAGGCACATGGCCAACTCATTTTATATTCATACATTTCACCTCCCTCATTCAGGGTGGTCATATTGCATTTTTTTCCTTTCAAGTGTCTTTTTTATTGTGAATTTTTTTTTCTTTTAACCACGATAACCATGGTATTTAAGGCTTTTATTCCCAAAATATATATATATATATATCATATAGGCTATATTTGATGATTGATTTCTTTTTGGTGTTTCCTAGAAATTTACTGTGCCGTGACACAGGATGAGTAAAGCAATGGTGTTAGATAATTTCGATTTATGTTTTACATCATTTTCAGTTCCAATTTGTTCCTCGAAAAACAATTTTATTGTTCGGTCGTTTTGCCTTTATTGTTCGGTCTTTGTTTGTTTGGTTTGTTTTACGCATATCAACCTCAGTGGGTCATTTAATGCCGATAAAATTTTGAATAAAAATCAATTCTTAATGGATAATACAATTTTTTGATAAATACATTTTTCTATTTAACCCATAGATGGACCCTAACAGTACTACCACTCCGGGTCAGAGTGGACCAGGGAGCAATGGTGATGAAGGGGTGCTCCACATTCCCAAACCTCCAAAACTGAACCTCACCATCAGATAGAGTTTAACGTCATTCCCAGGACATGTAGACCCGCAGCCCACCGCCTTCTAGCACCCATATGAGTTGGGGCTTGCCATAAGGGCAATAGGTTGGGAAAATCATATAGGTGCTAGGGCTTGACGTGACCAGCCGATTGATCGGAGGGGGCCTCTCCGACCACCCGTCTAGCCCAAGATAGGCCAAAGTGGAGTATTGCATGTCATGAACTGCTCATCCACCTGGGCTCTATCCTTAAGCATCACGGGTCTCCACCCACGCGAACAGGTGCCCCAATTGGGGGATCTTACCCTCTGCAGTTAATGGTTAAAAGTAACCTACTCGAGTTTCATCATCTGATTCGTCAGGGTTACATCCGTTGAATTAATCGAGTTTTCGATTAATATCAGTTGGTACAATACATGCCGCTGGAATGGGTCTTATCTTTTATAGACGAACGCTTGTTTATATTTTCAAAGCTAATCGGCGAACCGTTTTTGTTTATTGGATTTAAACATTTGAATTAATTTGTGGGAATTATTTTTTCAATTATTATTTAATGAAAGGTAGATTACGGGGCCGTAATAGTAGTTAAAAAACGAAAGGTTAAAATTATTTATTGGTTGGTTTTGGTTTGGTTAGGGAGTATTAGGAAAAGGCGATTGTAGGCTTTATACGTGCGCTTCCACGATCGTAACTCGTACCCACCAGTAAGCTACAACTCATACATAAAACATATATATATATATATATATATATATATATATATACTGTAGAGTGAGATGGTCAGTGTGTGACCATCACTACGCGTACGCAACCTTTATACTGCCATAAACACTCTCATACATTAAATTCACCTTCACATACATACACACATCATTTTATCCAATCATACGCATCCCATGTCTATTGAATTTTTTGAAATTTTTTCGATTTTCCTCACATTTGAAACATCTTCACCTGATGAATGCATCGCATGAAACCAATATGGTAGTGAATGTTCCTTTGTCACCCAATAAATAGATATGTAAAACCTATATATTTATCTTATTATAATATATATATATATATATATAATATAGATAGATAGATAGATAGATAGATAGATTTAACTGTAGTCTTCACCTAATATGGCTGCAGATTTCGTCGGGTAGTGTCATATATATATATGTATATTATATATATATGAAACGATATTGCTGCAAATTGAATATTGTTTATTAGTGAAATAGATTTCTTCAAAGGTGAATATCCGTTTACAATTTTCGCAAGTGTCCATTACAATAGGATATAATTCACTTCTTTCTTTCTTAAAGTGGTTGTATGATACAATTGAAATAAATGTTAAGAAAGATATTTCTAATTGTGTACTGATGGTTTTTATTGCTTCTTAAGAATATAGGCCTCTAATACATATATATGCATATATATATATGTGTGTGTGTGTGTGTGTGCAAGTGTGTGTATTAAACGCAAACTAACATCATACACAGATACACACACAAATATATATACAAATATAATATATATATATATATATATATATCTTATTATAATGGAGATTGTGTGTTTGTCTGTCTGTAACCGAAACTAAATCCCTATTCAAGTCATAATTCCCTTAGTTATTGACGTCACAGTTTACCATGAATTTACTTTTATTTAAACCTCAATTATTGATAAAATTGTTATACCTTATAATACTGTTGACCATATCTACATACTAATACATGCAGTTGTATTTATATATTCAACAAAAATAGCCGTTTACAGTGTGAACGAGAAGGCTTAATTTGCATATGATATTAAGAATTTGATTTTAATAAATACATTGCTTAGTATTATTGATTTCTATATGTTTGGTTTTCTCTTAACGAATCTGAGCAAAAATCTCGGGATAAAATCTTAAAAAGAAATCCATAAACAAGACGAAAGAACTGTAATTTTATTATATACTTCATAATCTAACTAAATAGATAAATTAGAAAAAATGAAAGACGGGAGTGAAAGAAAATGATAGAAGAGTTAAATCTAAAGCTGTTCTTTTTTCGATTATACCCCCTCAGTTTATCATTTTCTAAATAGTTTATAATTTGATACAATATTTTATAACATCAAAACCTAAATACTTGCATCCGAAGGTGCATATATTTGCTAGTATATATAAACATTATGTATGAACATATAATCACGTTATATGCAAATATAATATATATATGAGAGTGTGTGTGTATATGTGTATAAACATTAGAATGAATGTATGTATATACATTATAAATATTACACACACTCTGGCATAAATACATATTAAATACATACGCAGATAGAGCGCCCCACACACATATATATAAACATATATGTATGTATATAAAAATATATATGAAAGAGGGAAGACTCCCTCGCTGACTGCTGATACCGACTTTAGGCCGCCCGTCGACTTTACTTACTTTACTATACAGATATAAGCATACATGTATGTATGCACATATACATTATATGCACAGATATATCTTAATATACATACATATATTTAACACACACACGCATATATATATATATATATATATATATATATATAATATATATATATATATATACTTTCAACACACACATATATATACATATATATATTAGTAATATATATATATATATATATATATATATATAGATGTATATGCGTATAAAGAGATACACACAATATATAGAAACATACAGTATATACACAGGATGCATATATATATATATATATATATATATATATATATATAAATTGATTAAATATCCTATTTTATCTATTCTATACTTTTTCCTTTATTTCTTTTTTCAAACATACCGTCGGATTCACTTCATTTCCATTTTACACCCCACAAATATATACACACACACACACACACAACACCACACATATATTATATATAATATATATATATATATATATATATATATATTATTATATTTATTCCATAATAAAATATTATCTCCCTAAATACATATGATTCCTCCACTTTTAGTGATATATAAGTTCTCCTGTACCAAATCTCTCTCTCTCTCTCTCCTCTCTCTCTCTCTCTCTTCTATATATATATATATATATATATATATATTATAATATGTATATATAATAATAAACACACTTGCATATATACATATTAAATACATACACAAACATGTCCTGAGTATGACACGATTGAAAATTAGCAATATTTACATTTTCTCTTTGCTGCATTTCACCCGTGATTATGTACAACGCACAAAGAAATATCAATAAAGGCTTCCCAATAAGGAGAACAGTGTCTGTGAAATGCAATTAGTTCCCTCAGACTCTCACATTTAATTCTTTTTTTCAAAAAACAGATCTCTCAAAATCAAGATAGCCAAGTACACACATTCCATCATTTTACATAGCTGAAGCGAAAAGATAGACCCACACACTGGCCCACACAATAATTACCATCTTAAAATTCCGCTAAGGAATGAAAGAGATAGCCTCGACTAGTGATCTGCTCTGTAGTGAGTTCAATCGTCTCTCGATGCCTCAAGCTAAGGAAGCTAATTTGTGCGTCTGGCACTATACAAGTTGTAAATAGTGCTGATGCACTTTCAGATACAATTCAGATGTTACAATTCATTAGAGATCATGAATTGTGAGCAGACCCAACAGATTTGACAGGCCATATCGGGTCTCGAACCAGCCAGAGGCAGCTGCTAAAAATCGTATAACTATATTGATGTGAGGTGATTCCTCGAAACACGTGTCTATAGTTTACCCTATTATACGCTCCAATTCCGGTTAGAGCACTCTATTTAGGAGTATATAATTGCAGATTCACCGTATTCGGCTCAGTCAAATCTCACTTTGTTTACAAAGTTTGAGACTCTAGAGTGAAGGTCATTTCCCCTTAGAAATATAGCGATTAAATAGCCTGCTATACTTGGCGACTGACTGTGGATGTGTGGTAAGAGGCTTGGCGAGCGTAAGTTCGTTCGGGTCTCGAACCCAGCCAGAGCAGCTGCTAAAAATCGTATAAACTATACTGATGAGAGGTGATACCTCGAAACACGTGTCTATAGTCTACCTATATATATATATATATATATATATTATATATGAGGAAGAATGAATAAAGAAAAGAAAGAATAGAATGGATAATAAAAGAAGAATTTAATCAAAATCAATTACACATGTGTTTCGGTCAGTTCATCTGTGTGAAAATATTTCGCACACAGAGAAGATCGACCTTCATCAGAGTGAAATTTTATTTTGAATGAAAAAAATTCGTTGGGGGAACAACAGTGACATTTTTTGGAAATGTTCGAATAGAATTTTTTTTGAAATCATATTTAATTCTTCTTTTATTATCCATTCTATTCTTTCTTTTCTTTATTTATTCTTCCTCATATTGTCGGATTCATTTCCAATTTTCCATTTTTACATATATATATATATATTATATATATATATATATTAATGTGGAGGCTGGAAGGAGAAGAATTGATGAGAAAGGTGTTATAGGCATTTTAAAAAGTGTGTACTGCATTGGAAATTAATTTTGTTTAAGGATAAACAAAAACTCCAAATACTAGAAGCTTTATACATAAAACAATACAAACCATCCTTAAACAAAATTAATTTCCAATTGCAGTACATACATTTTAAAATGCCTATAACACCTTTCTCATCAATTATATATATATATATATATATATATATATTATATATATATACTATTACAAACATTGTCATTATACTCTTGCTAGAACGAAAAAATATTTACAAACCCCTCCACACGGGCAGGATGTGACCACAGGTCAATTTCTTACCGCTGTTCCACAGGTTTTGAATTCAGAGTTTTCCTTCTCCTAGACCGGTTGCCTAACCAAGGTTAAAGAGCCCAGTCTGCCCTACTATTTATCCATAGCTGGAAGGAGAGTAGGATTCATACCTTTCCCAAGGGTATTAGCGCTAAGNAAAAGAGGGAGATCCTGGAATTATGCAAAAAACAATTTCACCATAGAGCAACAAATATATAACAGCCCCCGTGCATAAACAGAAATCTGTTTTTAGAATGAAACGCATATACATTCTTCTGTATTTTGAGAATAAAGACGGATCGGGCCTTACCCAGCCAGAACACCAGTTTAGTATGATTAAACAGAAAGGAAAAACGATCAAAACTCGCTATGCAATACTAACGGAATCTTCAAAGATAGCTTACTAATGGTTTCATTTTTTAAACCAGAGTGTGGTAGCAAGATGCTTCAACATCAGAGATTAAGGAACACAGAAAATAGATTACTTTATCATTGCGTAAAAGAGTATTCAATGTCATAATTTGGTCTATATCTTTCTTATTATACTTATATCTGTGATAGCATTTCTTTTTATCCCTCTAATCTTTGTTTATCATATATACAAATAATCATTATTTAGAGATACGTCTCAGTCAGACGAATAAATATAAAAAATATAAGATTCATTAGGGCGCATAGCAACACAGATAATCAGAGCACAACGCAGATCTACAGATTTTATATATACAATAAAAACAATTTCATAGGAATAGACACCACCAGCTAATTCAATTATTCTAGCTGAAGTGCCAAAAATCATAAATATAAGAATTGGGCGCATAAGCAACACAAGATAATCAGGAGTTCCATTTTTGTATTTCATCTTGGACAATTTGTACTATTTCATTTTTAACCAGAGGGTGTTGCTAAGATGATAACAGTCAGGAGATTAAGGAACAAGAGTATTAATATATAGATTTCTTTTTATTATTGCAGTAACCGATATTGAAAAATGTTTTTCGTCTGATTTTAACTTAAAATACCCAGAAGCCGTCGACAAATATTGACAAATTTTGAAATTACGGATCAGTTTTCTCCGTTTACTCAAACTGGGTGTCAGTTATTTAATCATACAATATTTCTTTTTAGTTTAAATTTCGAAAAGATATTGATTGAAAATCTCTCAGATTTCATACACCAAAAGAAAATCCTAAACTCATTTAATAAACGCTAAATCCAATGCAATATCCAAATATCTTATTATAATGGATATAGTGTGTCTGTCTGTCTGTCACTGAAACAACGTCACCACCAATGTCACACTTCCGTTCGTTATCTACATTATCTTATTATAATGGAGATTGTGCGTTGGTCTGCTTGTAACCAAAACTATATTACTACTATAATCACAATTCCCTTAGTTATTTACATCACATTCTCCATAATTTTATTTTTATTTAAACCTCAATTATTAATAAATTTGTTTTACGTTATTAATACTGGTGGTCATAACTACATACTAATAGCATGCAATTGTATGTATATATACAGCAAAATAGCTGTTTACAGTGTGAATGGGACGGCTAATTTGCATATTGATATCAAAAATTTGATTTTAATATATACGCGATTGGTATTATTGATTTCTAATTGTTTGGTTTTATCTTAACGAATATGAGCTAAAATCTCGGGGATAAACCTTAAAAGAAATCCATTAACAAGAAGAAATAACTGTCCTTTCATTCTTTACTTCCTATTTTGACTAAATAGTCAAATTAGGAAAATTTAGCAATGAAAAGCGGGAGTGAACGAAGAGTAGGATTCAGTTGGACTATTTTTCGATTCTGTTAAAAATCGTTTTTATCTGCATTCTTATTTAGTTTCATTAACCTTTCTAATTTAATATAATATTTTATTACATTAAATACTTGTACCTGGAGGGTGCATATATTTGTTAGTATATATAATGATAATATATATATATATATATATATATATATATATATATATATATATGGGATAGGTCCTTAGTTGCATCCTTGCATGTCGTATTTTCCTCGAATCCCTAGAGTCTGGACCTTTCAAATACATTCTACCTACAGATTCTAATTACTCTTTTCTACCTTGATTGCATGTTTGATATTACAGGTAGGATTTATTAAATAAAAAAATTTAGCAATGAAAGACGGGAGTTTTAGTTGTTCTATGTTTCGATTATACCTCCATCTATTTCAAATAGTTTTATCTGCATTCTTATTTAGTTTCATTAGCCTTTCTAATTTAACTCTTAACGACCTATTGAGAATTTTCTAAGTTCAGAGTCCCATTCCTGTAAGGATTTATCAGAAAAATGGCTAAAATGGCCTTTTCATTTAAATTTACTTGTTATTTCCCTTAAAATAAAGACTTCTAAATATGTCTAATATTACATTTAAACAAAGGCTATTGTTTGGGGTGGATTAGGAAAACAAAATGTGACTTCTAGCCGGGTGGAATGAGGTCGTATATATATTTACCAACCCCTCCGCACGAGCAGGATGTGACACAAGGTCATTTTCTTAAGCGGAGTTTAACAGGTTTCAATTCAGAGTCTTCCTTCTCATAGGCTGGTTACCTAGCCATGGTTAAAGAGCCCAGTCTGCTCTGCTATTTTCCCATAGCTGGAGGGAGAATTTGATTCATACCTTTCCCAATGGTATTAGCGCCATGTGAAATGCAAACAGCTTCGTCCAGGAATTGAACTCGGGTCGTCGAGTCACTTTCTTACGATTTCCTAATAACCATTAGACCACGCGCCTTGGGAATGAGGTGGCATAGGATGCTAAGAGTTAATATAATATTTTATTACATTATTTAACTCTAAACATCCTGTTGAGAATTTTATCAGTCCAGAGCCCCATTCCTATAAGGATTAATAAAAAAATGGCCTTTTCATTTAAATTTACTTGTTATTTCCCTTAAAATAAAGACTTCTAAATGAGTCTAATATTACATTTAAACAAAGGCTATTGTTTGGGGTAGATTAGGAAAACAAAATGTTACTTCCGGATGGGTGGAATGGGGTGGTATATATATTTAGCAAACCCAAGATGTGACAGAAGGTCAATTTTTTAAGCGGAGTTTAACAGGTTTGAATTCAGTGTTTTCCTTCTCCTCGACTGGTTACCTAGCCATGGTTAAAGAGCCCAGTCTGCCCTGCTATTTGCCCATAGCTGGAGGGAGAATTGGATTCATACCTTTCCCAAGGGTAATAATGTGAAATGCAAACAGCTTCGTCCAGGAATTGAACTCAGGTCGTCTAGTTCATTTCCTACGACTCCACGCGCCTCGGGAATGAGGTGGTATAGGATGTTAAGAGTTAATATGATATTTTATTACATTAACTGTTTTGTTTTTGTTTTGTTTTTTTTACGGTATATCAACCTCAGTGGGTTATTTAATGCTGATAAAGTTTTGTTATAAATCAATTCTTAATGGATAATACATTTTTTTTATAAATACATTTATTATATTAAAACTTGATTACTTGTTGCCGACGGAGGGTGTATATATCTGCTAGTTTAGCTAAGATTTAATTGTTTTTGCATCTTAGCTGACTCGAGTGCAATGGAAGATCTGATACTGTGCAAATTCATCTTGCACATAACTAAATAGGCAAGAAGGCATCTTTCCATTCATCTGCCGCCAAAAAAAAAAAAACGCGGGAAAAAAAAAACAAAGCAGAGGAAATGAAGAGATGTTGCCAATCTTTACCCACTTCCTCCTCCTCCTCCTTCTCTTCCCCTTCCTCATCCCTCCCCTCGTTTTCCCGCCAAATTTCTGTTCTCATCTTTTACTTCTGACAGCTCGACTTTGCCCTGTGATAATCATTTCCCCGTAACGCAACACATATTCATTATCTTATAGCACTTGCTTCACTTCCGATCGGCTCATTAGTAAAACACTGAACATTAATCTTCTTTTTATTGTTTTTTTCCCTCACTTATTTATTTACTTATTTCTTTTTTTGTACTTTGTATCTTACGTTTTTTTATTTATTTTTTTTATTCCTAGCTTTAATCCTCCCACCCGATACGTTTTAACAAATACCGTTCCACTTATTTCGGAAAATAAATTTCAGCGTGAATAGGGTCAGGGCTGACATTTTCATGCCTGCAGCATCCGAAAGAAAAATGCCGGTGGTGCTAAACATTTCTTAAGTTCGGTTTCGTTTGGTCTGGTATCTTTATTTAATGGCATATCAACCTTCATGGTTTATTTAATGCCCAACCCACCCTTGTAGAAGAAAAGCAGTACTACCATTTTACCCATAGGGATGAGGGTTTGCTTTGGTTTCTCTGTTTAATGGCACATCAACCTTTGGGGGTTATTTAATGCCAAACCCACCATTGTAGAAGAACAGCAGTACTACCATTTTACCCATAGCTAGGGGATGAGGGTTTGTTTTGGTTTCTTTGTTTAATGGCATATCAATCTTCGTGGGTTATTTAATGCCAAACCCACCCTTGTAGAAGAACAGCAGTACTGCCATTTTACCCATAGCTGGGGGATGAGGGTTTGTTTTGGTTTCTTTGTTTAATGGCATATCAATCTTCGTGTGTTATTTAATGCCAAACCCACCCTTGTAGAAGAACAGCAGTACTGCCATTTTACCCATAGCTGGGGGATAAGGGCTTGTTTTGGTTTCTCTGTTTAATGGCATATCAACCTTTGTGGGTTATTTAATGCCAAACCCATCCTTTTAGAAAAACAGTAATAATTAAGTAAAGTCGAGAGAGTGATTATTGTCGGTACCCACCGTCCAGCTAGGGAGTATATCCCCTTTTCGATAGCGCCTCACCAGAAAGATTGTTTCTACGTGTTGGTTGGAGTACCACACCTATAATTAGTTCCGTACTTCAATTCCTGCAGCCAAACTGACGCCGAATTTATTGGTTCGCCATTCCTTCGGAGAACGTAGTCGAGATTGACAAACCAAGTCAATTTAATTACAATATTTTATTTTTCTAATTGATGAATTTCATTTCTGGTAACAACAATAAAAACTTGAGCTGCATGATTATTCTTATATATAAAGTAAACATTTTTCTTTTCCTTTTTTATATTAAGTTTCATTTGTTAGAGCTGCACCTTAATAGATATCACTAATCTTAAGTATTATCAAGTATTTAAATATTGATTTCAGTAACGTTAATATTTTATGTTTTATATAATATTTTATTGCATTAAAAATAAACATTTGAACTCCGAGAAGCATATATTTGTTAAATACAAAATAGATAATGTGAATGTTATTTTTTTTATATAGTTTAAATAAAGAAATAGTAGAACAATTTAGATACTTAGGCAGTAACATCTCCTCCACAGAAAATGACGTTAGTGCACGTATAGGAAAAGCATGGGCCACTATAAATAAATTATCGGTCATATGGAAATCCAATCTCACAGACAAGTTAAAGAGACGGTTCTTCCAGGCCATTGTCATATCAGTACTGCTGTATGGCTGCACCACCTGGACCCTAACTAAGCGACTAGAGAATAAACTAGATGGGAGCTGCACAAGAATGCTGCGGGTGATCCTGAACAAGACATGGAAATAACACCCTACGAGAAAACAGCTATACGGCCACCTACCACATATCACACAAACCATCAAAGTAAGACGGACAAGACACGCGGGACACTGCTGGAGAAGCAAGGACGAACTCATAAGCGACGTCCTCCTGTGGAAGCCAGCACATGGACAAGCCAGTGTGGGCCGACTAGCAAAAACGTACATTGATCAGCTCTGTGCGGATTCAGGATGCTGCATAGAGGACCTCCCGAGAATGATGAGCGATAGGGACGGATGGAGAGAGATTGTCATGGATATCCGCGCTGAAAGCGCGACGTGATGATGATGATGAAATAAAGAAATAAGGGAAGAGGCAGAGAGTGGGGTCCTCTCATTTGGGCAACACAGGGTCTCCATACAGTTTGCCCAGGTTCTTTTTTTTGTGCCCTCCTCACCAGACAACCGGGCGCTACTTGTTAAGAGCCCCAGTTTTATTGCTCGTTAGATATCTAAGTTTTAACTGTAGTCTTCCCCTAATATGACTTCAGATTTCGTCGGGTAGTGTCATATTTTATTATGAAACGTTTCTACGTCTGGGCTGGAGCACCACACCTACAATCAGCTCCTTACTTCAGTTCCTGCAGCCAAACTGACACCGAATGTTTTGGTTAACCATTCCCTCGGATCACGCCAGTGAGGCAGAGAGTGGGGCCCTGTCACTCGGGCAACACAGGGTCTCCATACATCTTGCCCAGGCTCTTTTTGGTGCCCTCCTCACCAGACAACCGGGACCTACCTGTTAAGAGTCCCAGTTTTATTGCTCGTTAGATATCTAAGTTTTTACACGCAAAGCGATGTGTGTATTAAAACAGTTAAAATCCCCTTCCCATTCTGTAAGTGAAGACAGCCTAATGGTTACGGTGCCGGACCCAACCGATCGGATTTCAATTCCGGCTGTAGGTAGCTTACAAACTTGATAAGTCGAAACACGTGTCTGTGGATGACCCTATATATATATATATATATATATATATATATATACTTTGGTGCGGTACCAAATTTCTTGGTACAAGGTGATTCTAGGTGGGTCCTAATTCTCTACCAGTAGTTTGTTGTAGAGTTCAGGTTCTGTGTGAGAGCTCAATGTTTAATTATTGTAAACAGAGCAAAGTTATTTGGGAATAAAAGGTCTTAAATACCATGGGTATCGTGGTTATGGACCATTTCCACTAGCGAGTATGCCAACGAACTTCTTCAGACCACTGATATATTTTATTTAGACAGGCACATGGCCAAACTCATTTTATATTCATACATTTCACCTCCCTCATTCAGGGGTGGTCATATTGCATTTTTTTCCTTTTCAAGTGTCTTTTTTATTGGTGGAATTTTTTTTTTTAAACCACGATAACCATGGTATTTAAGGCCTTTTATTCCCAAATATATATATATATATATATATAGGCTACTATTTGATGATTGATTTCTTTTTGGTGTTTCCTAGAAATTTTACTGTGCCGTGACCAGGATGAGTAAAGCAATGGTGTTAGATAATTTCGATTTTATGTTTTACATCATTTTCAGTTTCCAATTTGTTCCTCGAAAACAATTTTATTGTTCGGTCGTTTTGCCTTTATTGTTCGGTCTTTGGTTTGGTTTGGTTTGTTTTACGGCATATCAACCTCAGTGGGTCATTTAATGCCGATAAAATTTTGAAATAAATCAATTCTTAATGGATAATACAATTTTTTGATAAATACATTTTTCTATTTAACCCATAGATGGGACCCTAACAGGTACTACCACTCCGGGTCAGAGTGGACCAGGGAGCAATGGTGATGAAGGGGTGCTCCACATTCCCCAAACCTCCAAAACTGAAACCTCACCATCAGATAGAGTTTAACGTCATTCCCAGGACATGTAGACCCGCAGCCACCGCCTTCTAGCACCCATATGAGTTGGGGCTTGCCATAAGGGCAATAGGGTTGGGAAAATCATATAGGTGCTAGGGCTTGACGTGACCAGCCGATTGATCGGAGGGGGCCTCTCCGACCACCCGTCTAGCCCAAGATAGGGCCAAAGTGGAGTATTGCATGTCATGAACTGCTCATCCACCTGGGCTCTATCCTTAAGCATCACGGGTCTCCACCCACGGCGAACAGGTGACCCAATTGGGGGAGTCTTACCCCTCTGCAGTTAATGGTTAAAAGTAACCTACTCGAGTTTCATCATCTGATTCGTCAGGGTTACATCCGTTGAATTAATCGAGTTTTCGATTAATATCAGTTGGTACAATACATGCCCGTTGGAATGGGTCTTATCTTTTATAGACGAACGCTTGTTTATATTTTCAAAGCTAATCGCGAACCGTTTTTGTTTATTGGATTAAACATTTGAATTAATTTGTGGGAATTATTTTTTCAATTATTATTTAATGAAAGGTAGATTACGGGGCGTAATAGTAGTTAAAAAACGAAAGGTTAAAATTATTTATTGGTTGGTTTTGGTTTGGTTAGGGAGTATTAGGAAAAGGCCGATTGTAGGCGTTATACGTGCGCTTCCAACGATCGTACTCGTACCCACCAGTAAGCTACAACTCATACATTAAAACATATATATATATATATATATATATATATATATATACTGTAGAGTGAGATGGTCAGTGTGTGACCAGTCACTACGCGTACGCAACCTTTATACTGCCCATAAACACTCTCATACATTAAATTCACCTTCACATACATACACACATCATTTTATCCAATCATACGCATCCCATGTCTATTGAATTTTTTGAAATTTTTTCGATTTTCCTCACATTTGAAACATCTTCACCTGATGAATGCATCGCATGAAACCAATATGGTAGTGAATGTTCCTTTGTCACCCAATAAATAGATATGTAAAACCTATATATTTATCTTATTATATATATATATATATATATATTATAGATAGATAGATAGATAGATAGATAGATTTAACTGTAGTCTTCACCTAATATGGCTGCAGATTTCGTCGGGTAGTGTCATATATATATATGTATATTATATATATATATGAAACGATATTGCTGCAAATTGAATATTGTTTATTAGTGAAATAGATTTCCTTCAAAGGTGAATATCCGTTTACAATTTTCAAGTGTCCATTACAATAGGATATAAATTCACTTCTTTCTTTCTTAAAGTGGTGTATGATACAATTGAAATAAATGTTAAGAAAGATATTTCTAATTGTGTACTGAATGGTTTTTATTGCTTCTTAGAAATATAGGCCTCTAATACATATATGTATGCATATATATATATGTGTGTGTGTGTGTGTGTGCAAGTGTGTGTATTAAACGCAAACTAACATACATACACAGATACACACACAAATATATATACAAATATATATATATATATATATATATATATCTTATTATAATGGAGATTGTGTGTTTGTCTGTCTGTAACCGAAACTAAATCACTATTCAAGTCATAATTCCCTTAGTTATTGACGTCACATTTACCATGAATTTACTTTTATTTAAACCTCAATTATTGATAAAATTGTTATACCTTATTAATACTGTTGACCATATCTACATACTAATAACATGCAGTTGTATTTATATATTCAACAAAATAGCCGTTTACAGTGTGAACGAGAAGGCTAATTTGCATATTGATATTAAGAATTTGATTTTAATAAATACATGCTTAGTATTATTGATTTCTAATTGTTTGGTTTTCTCTTAACGAATCTGAGCAAAAATCTCGGGGATAAATCTTAAAAGAAATCCATAAACAAGACGAAAGAACTGTAATTTTATTATATACTTCATAATCTAACTAAATAGATAAATTAGAAAAAATGAAAGACGGGAGTGAAAGAAAATGATAGAAGAGTTAAATCTAAAGCTGTTCTATTTTTCGATTATACCCCCTCAGTTTATCATTTTCTAAATAGTTTATAATTTGATACAATATTTTATAACATCAAAACCTAAATACTTGCATCCGAAGGGTGCATATATTTGCTAGTATATATAAACATTATGTATGAACATATAAACACGTTATATGCAAATATATATATATATATGAGAGTGTGTGTGTATATGTGTATAAACATTAAGAATGAATGTATGTATATACATTATAAATATTACACACACTCTGGCATAAATACATATTAAATACATACGCAGATAGAGCGCCCCCACACACATATATATAAACATATATGTATGTATATAAAAATATATATGAAAGAGGGAGAGACTCCCTCGCTGACTGACTGATACCGACTTTAGGCCGCCCCGTCGACTTTACTTACTTTACTATACAGATATAAGCATACATGTATGTATGCACATATACATTATATGCACAGATATATCTATATATACATACATATATTTAACACACACACGCATATATATATATATAATATATATATATATATATATAATATATATATATATACTTTCACACACACATATATATATCATATATATATATATATATATATATATATATATATATATATAGATGTATATGCGTATAAAGATACACACACATATATAGAAACATACATGTATATACACAGGTATGCATATAATATATATATATTATATATATATATATAAATTGATTAAATATCCTATTTTATCTATTCTATACTTTTTTTCCTTTATTTCTTTTTTCAACATACCGTCGGATTCACTTTCATTTCCATTTTACACCCCCCACAAATATATACACACACACACACACACACACACACACATATATATATATATATATATATATATATATATATATATATATATATTATATTTTATTCCATAATAAAATATTATCTCCCTAAATACATATGATTCCTCCACTTTTAGTGATATATAAGTTCTCCTGTACCAAATCTCTCTCTCTCTCTCTCTCTCTCTCTCTCTCTCTCTCTATATATATATATATATATATATATATATATATATATATATATATATATTAAACACACTTGCATATATACATATTAAATACATACACAAACATGTCCTGAGTATGACACGATTGAAAATTAGAATATTTACATTTTTCTCTTTGCTGCATTTCTCCGTGATTATGTACAACGCACAAAGAAATTCAATAAAGGCTTCCCAATAAGGAGAACAGTGTCTGTGAAATGCAATTAGTTCCCTCAGACTCTCACATTTAATTCTTTTTTCAAAAACAGATCTCTCAAAATCAAGATAGCCAAGTACACACATTCCATCATTTTACATAGCTGAAGCGAAAAGATAGACCCACACACTGGCCCACACAATAATTACCATTTCAAAATTCCGTAAGGAAATGAAGAGATAGCCTCGACTAGTGATCTGCTCTGTAGTGAGTTCAATCGTCTCTCGATGCCTCAAGCTAAGGAAGCTAATTTGTGCGTCTGGCTATACAAGTTTGTAAATAGTGCTGATGCACTTTCAGATACAATTCAGATGTTACAATTCATTAGAGATCATGAATTGTGAGCAGACCCAACAGATTTGACAGGCCATATCGGGTCTCGAACCCAGCCAGAGGCAGCTGCTAAAAATCGTATAACTATATTGATGTGAGGTGATTCCTCGAAACACGTGTCTATAGTTTACCCTATTATACGCTCCCAATTTCGGTAGAGCACTCTATTTAGGAGGTATATAATTGCAGATTCACCGTATTCGGCTCAGTCAAATCTCACTTTGTTTACAAAGTTTGAGAACTCTAGGTGAAGGTCATTTCCCCTTAGAAATATAGCGATTAAATAGCCTGCTATACTTGGCGACTGACTGTGGATGTGTGGGTAAGAGGCTTGGCGAGCGTAAGTTCGTTCGGGTCTCGAACCCAGCCAGAGGCAGCTGCTAAAAATCGTATAACTATACTGATGAGAGGTGATACCTCGAAACACGTGTCTATAGTCTACCCTATATATATATAATATATATATATATATATATGAGGAAGAATGAATAAAGAAAAGAAAGAATAGAATGGATAATAAAAGAAGAATTTAATCAAAATCAATTACACATGTGTTTCGGTCAGTTCATCTGTGTGAAAATATTTCGCACACAGAGAAGATTCGACCTTCATCAGAGTGAAATTTTATTTTGAATGAAAAAATTCGTTGGGGAACAACAGTGACATTTTTTGGGAAATGTTCGAATAGAATTTTTTTTGAAAATCATATTTAATTCTTCTTTTATTATCCATTCTATTCTTTCTTTTCTTTATTTATTCTTCCTCATATTGTCGGATTCATTTCCAATTTCCATTTTTACATATATATATATATATATAATATATATATATATATTAATGTGGAGGCTGGAAGGAGAAGAATTGATGAGAAAGGTGTTATAGGCATTTTAAAAAGTGTGTACTGCATTGGAAATTAATTTTGTTTAAGGATAAACAAAAACTCCAAATACTAGAAGCTTTATACATAAAACAATACAAACCATCCTTAAACAAAATTAATTTCCAATGCAGTACATACATTTTAAAATGCCTATAACACCTTTCTCATCAATATATATATATATATATATATATATATATATATATATATATATATACTATTACAAACATTGTCATTATACTCTTGCTAGAACGAAAAAATATATTTACAAACCCCTCCACACGGGCAGGATGTGACACAAGGTCAATTTCTTAACCGCTGTTCCACAGGTTTGAATTCAGAGTTTTCCTTCTCCTAGACCGGTTGCCTAACCAAGGTTAAAGAGCCCAGTCTGCCCTACTATTTATCCATAGCTGGAAGGAGAGTAGGATTCATACCTTTCCCAAGGGTATTAGCGCTAAGTGAAATGCAATTACCACATCCAGGATTTGAACTCGGGGCAACGAATCCATTTCCCATGACTTTAACCATTACACCACGCGAAAGTTTAATGGCATATACATTTTCGACAGATACTAAAGGATTTCCATCGACTGGTCAACGTGTGTTCTCAGTTTACTCAGAAATCTAATGCCTCCATCTTCAGCCCAACAGATGTGAGAGAGTGGGTAAGTGATTGACAGAGGACCAGCTTTATTTTGATGTATGATTCATGTTCCTGTGTTCGTAATTATAAGTGTCCTAAACAAAATGGCATTACCTTTTGACTCACGTTTATAGTTTGAAACCTTTCCAGGCATAACTCTTTCATTTTCTCGAAAGTTTGGTTGATTGGCTGGCTGGCTGGCTGGTTGGTTGGTTGGTTGGTTGGTTGGTTGGTTGGATTTTCCAGCATGTCAACCCTTGTTGGGTTATTTTATGCCGAAGACATTTTGTTGGCTATTCAATTTTATTCTTCAAGCTTAATTTTTTAAACACATTTTTAAAAACTCATTTATTTTAAAAATTTATAACAGGTACTACAACTCCAGGTCAGAGTGAACCCGAGATTAATGGCGATGAAGGATTCCCATCGACTGATCACCCTGTGTTCTCAGTTTACACACAAATCTAATGCCTCCATCTTCAGCCGAACAGATTTGAGAGAGTGTGTTTACAAATATTAACATTGTACTTTTACAAGGACAGAATAAAAACAAATCTTAATTAAGGCTGAAGGGATTCCAGCCTCGTTCTCGATGCTAACAATATTTAGTTAAGACGAACATTATCATAAAACCCAAATTTCAAAGAAAGGTGACTTCGCTATCAGTAAAGAAAAAGAAGAATGAAAAACAAAAACAAAAAAAAAGAAACCACAAAATAAATAAATAAAAATAAAACAAAGATGGCTACAAAAATAATTCTTGAAATAAATGAACTAATAACAATAGAGTTTAATGAGCTTTTAGGGAAAGATTCAACAATAGAGAAAGACACGGCAAAAAAAAGAAGAAACTAAATTAAATTAGGGAAGATAGCCATCTTGCAAATGAATAGACTGTAAAGAAATCAGACGATTTTGTCGGCCATATTGAATGATTGTGAACGAGAAGAATTTGAGTGATCATGGAATATTTCCAGAAGTCCAAATTAAATCAGATTGTTTTGGTTTGCTCCATGTCTGTTCCAAGGATATTTTTATTGTGCACCTAATGAAGTGTGAATATTCCAGTGATAACTTCCCCTGTGAACATATTAATTTAATTTTTTTAATTTTATTTTATTTTGGATTTGTTTTATTGACTATGCAAACTTTTGGCAAATGCAAACATCAAATAAAAATGAGTTTTAAAGGAAAGGATTTCCAGTGACGTCGTGGCTAACGTTCTCGGCTGCAACATCGTAGTAACCGGGTTCAAAATCCAGACGCACTATTTTGTTCACTTTCGGGTTAATACTCTTGGCAAAAGGCATGAACACCCTTATTTCCAGCTAGGGGTTAAACAGTGCAACTATTATTCTTCTTCTGTCAGTAACTAGGCGACGTTGGCTCCGTATCCACAATACATTCTTATATATATATTATATTTTATACATATATTAAATGAGTCGTAGGAAATGGACTCGTCAGCGCGAGTTCAATTCCTGGACGAAGCTGTATGCATTTCACATG
>CM042174.1:62362843-62392843 GCA_023376005.1 Doryteuthis pealeii
TCGTTTAGGTTATTCTGTTGTCTTGTTTTTTTTTTTGGGGGGGGGGTAGTGGGGGTCTCGAAAAGGTAAACATGGGTATTGCATATATTTATGAATTTTGTATATGTAATTTTCTATTTATTTATTTATTTATTTTTTAGGTTATTTTATTTTATTTTTTTCTCCACTTTTACTAATGAACCAGCAGAGTGAAATGAACGACTGACCATGAAATTATTAGCAATTCCTACAAATATTCACCCACGCTAAAACCGACCCCCCCCCCCCAACCTACGGTCCCCGCGTTGCCCAGAGCGAAAACACAATGATTCAAATGACAATCCAAAAAGAACGATATGGTAATACTTTTTACCGCTCACAACCTACCCACCCACCCATTTCCCTGACCCCCAAATTTTCATTTTCTTCTTATTATTAATATTTTTCCCCATTTGGACGTCAAGCCTGACAGTTGATTTTTACAAACGGAATGAAACCATTGCAGTGTGAAATGGTGCCAAGCACTACAGTTTGGAAACGATTTGGGCAGGATAAAAGATTATACACACACACACAACAACACACACACACACATATATATATCTATATATATAAATTATATAAATTATTTACGAATAAAAAAACAAAAAAAAAACGCCCTCTGGGGACGTAATGGAAATAAAATATTGCCTGAGGGGATGGGAGTGAAAATTAAATGTGTGTGTGTGTGTGTGTGTGTGTGAGTGAGAGAGAGAGATAGATAGATAGATAGATAGATAGAGAGAGAGAGAGAGAGAGGAGAGAGAGAGAGAGAGAGAGAGAGAGAGAGAGAGGATATATATTGGAAAGGTGAATACCGAACACAGTTTAATTAATATTTCGTCTCTATTAGTTCAGAAACTTCATCAGATTGTGATTAGTTTATCTTGATTATTTTTTTTTTTAATCTTCACCCTGTGACCTGCTGGGGCTGCAAAATATACCAGTTAGCAAATTATTATTGCACTCCGTTCGAGTTTTTCACACCATCCTTAGCCAGTGGCTCACTAGAGGCTGAGTGACAGCAAGTCGCCCCAGGTCTCCAGGACTCTTCTGAGTATTCTACCCGATCTTAACAATAGCTGTAGTTTGAATTCTCCTATGATTTCCAATCCACCCAGACTTTTTTTTTAAACCCTTGGGGACCGTTCCATGGACACTAATTACAATTGGTATCAATTTCACCATAGTATTCCAAAGATTTTTCAATTATCTAGTAAGGTCCAGGTATTTATATTATATTTTCGTTTTCTTTCACCTTCACCCTGTGATCTGCTGGAAGCGCAAAGTCCACCAGTTGACACGTTCTCTTTCTTTTATTAATCAACACAAGGCCTGGTCTCCTAGCTGGGATAGGGTTATCCGTCTTTATCTCAAAGACACACAATTTATCTGTTTCATTCCCAAGAAAATATTCTGGTTTATGCATATGCCATTTTGTTATATGGTCAAACTTTGTTGTTTTTTTTTTTGCACAATTCTCAGTGGATCACCTTCCCAACTCAGTCGTGCTTAGCTTTGTATTCCCGTTGTACTAGTTTGCTATATTCGCTTAATACATGGTTTACGGTGTCATCTCTATTACCGCATAGTCTACATTTACTATTTGTTGGGTCTTATCAATTTTCGCTTTGATAAAGTTTGTCCTCATGGCATTATTTTGTGCTGCAATTATTAGTGATTCAGTTTCTCTTTTGAGTTTTCCTTTTCTTTACCATGTCCAAATCTTTTCACGTGCAACCTCTTCGATTTGTCGTTTGAAGTGTCCATATAATTGTTTTTCTTCCCATTTTTGTTTTCTAGTCTTTGTTGTTTTTCTGTTTGTCCATCTGTCACTTCTACTATTGTTGGCAGCCATAAGTAATTGTTGTTGTTGTTGTTGTTGTTGTTGTTTAATTTTCAGCTTTACATACATTTTACTTACGCTGGCTTTGTATATCTATGTTCGCTTCGATCAAACGGCTGTGAGTTTACAGCCTCATATTATTAATTATTACTGTGGATTTCTTGTGATCCGAACCACCTGATGTTGTGAGGCAAGGTTAAGTATTAACAGTTGTTCCTTGCTATAAAAGCCTGGCAGTTTACGAAGCACGGCACCGCCTCTCCATCGCACCCTCCATTCTCCATCGCACCCCTCCTCCTCTTCGTCTCCCTCCTCTCTGTTGTCATTGGTTTCCATTGTTACAATCCGATCAGTTGTTTAACGCCTATTTATATACGCTTCTTTTGTTACAAATGTACCTCTTATGTCTTGTTTGTTTCTCTTTTCTTTTCTTTTTTCTTTATATATCTATTCATTTACCGCTGTTCCGTATTACTTGAAAGCCCACTCTCCGATTTTTTTTTGCCTCACCTTACTCTCCCTCTTATCTTAATTGTATTGCTCTCCTATTTCTCTCCGTCTCTCTTAATCGTTTAATTCTCTCCTCGCTTTTCTCGTCTCCTCTCCTATCTCTCTCTCTGTCTCTGTCTCTCTCTTATCTAATTGTATTGCTCTCCTATTTTCTCCCTCTCTCTTCCTCATTTTTCTCACCCTCTTCTCTCTCTCTCTCTTCTTATCTAATTGTATTGCTCTCCTATTTCTCTCTCCTCCCCTCTCTCTCTCATCTATTGTATTGCTCTTTCCCTCCTCTCTCTCTCTCTCTTCCTTTTTTATTATCCTCTTTTTCAATCATTCTCTCATGTTGTTTCTGCCTTGCTCTCTCTCTCTCTCTCTCTTCTCTCTCTCATCTTAATTGTTCTCTCCTATTTCCCCCCCCCTCTCTCTCTCTCTCTCTCTCTCATCTAATTGTATTGCTCTCCTATTTCCCCTCTCTTCTCTTCTCTCTCTCTCTCTCTCTCTCTTATCTAATTGTATTGCTCTCCTATCTCTCTCTCTCTCTCTCATCTAATTGATTGCTCTTTCCCCTCTCTCTCTCTCTATCCTCTTTTTCTCTTCTCTCATGTTGTTCTCTCTCTCTCTCTCTCTCTCTCTCTCTCTCTCTCTCTTATCTAATTGTCTTGCTCTCCTATTTCTCTCTCCCTCTCTCTTAATGATTTAATTACTCCTTCTCGTTTTGCTCCACTCCTCTCTCTCTCTCTTCTCTCTGTCTCTTCTCTTTCTCTTATCTAATTGTATTCTCTCCCTGTTTTTCTCCCCTCTCTCGTTTAAACTCTCCTCTCTCTTCTCGTTTTGCTCACTTCCCCTCCTCTCTCCTCTCTCTCTCTCTCTCTCTCTCTCTCTCTCTCTCTCTCTCTCTTATCTAATTTTATTGCTCTCCTATTTATCTCCCCTGTCCCTCCTCGTTTGCTCCTCCCCTTCTCTCCTCTTATCTAATTGTATTGCTCTCCTATTTCTCTCCCTCTCACCCCTTCTCGTTTTTCCCCTCCCCCTCTCCCCTCTCTGAATCTTCATCCTCTCGCTCTTCCCACTCGACTACGCCCATCCTACCTTTCTCTGCGAGTTATTTCCTGGCATTCATAGGAAAACGCGATTTCCTTAGTCTTCGCTTGTCGTCGTCGTCATCAGACTCCAGTTGCTACACGCATTGACCCTCTCCATCTTTTACTCGCATGTACAATCTCTCGCTCTTGTACGACGCCAAGTCGGTTAGGCTTAGAACACGCTGAGTAGGACCGATTTAGCTCAGTCGGCAGAGTTTTCCTTCTCCTAGACCGGTTGCCTAAACAAGGTTAAACAGCCCAGTCTGTCCTACTATTTATCCATAGCTGGAGGAGAGTAGGATTCATACCTTTCCCAAGGGTATTAGCGCTAAGTGAAATGAAATTACCATATCCATGATTTGAACTCGGGGCGACGAGTCCATTTCCCATAACTTTAATCAAGTTGATGCAATTCAAAAATTTGCCTAGGCTTCTATCTATCTATACATATATATATATTTACCAACCCCTCCGCACGAGCAGTATGCGACACTAGGTCAATTTCTTAAGCGGGGTTCAACAGGTTTGAATTCAGAGTTTTCCTTCTCCTAAACCGGTTGCCTACCCAAGGTTAAAGAGCCCAGTCTGCCCTACTATTTACCCATAGCTGGAGGGAGAGTAGGATTCATACCTTTCCCAAGGGTATTAGCGCTAAGTGAAATGCAATTACCACGTCCAGTACATATAAATTATATATAGGATTGCTTTTAATACGATTGAGAACAACATGATAGTATTAGAAATCAGTAGCAGCGAATAATTACTTATTAAACCTAAAACTAAACAACCACTAGTCTATGAAAAAAATCACCCAATTCTTCCTCTAAAGTATGGTGATCTAAAAGCGTAATAATACGTGTTTGTTTTGTTTTATTTTATGTTAATTTTGTTAATTGGAATGTTCGCTTTAAAAAAAAAGAAATAAGTTTAGCAAAGAAATGTGCACAACAACTGTTTAACCGGAGAAATCTTCTTAAGGGCTTAATTCTCGGAAAATATTTATCTAGGGCCCTGTAAATTATTTGGTGATCAATCTTCAGCTGTGTTGCAAGTTGAATCTGTTCTCAGAACTCAGAGTTTATAGATGGTTTAAATAACAGGTTGGGCTATTCCACTGTGTACATTGGACAATCTCATTTCTAGGATTCTTATTGAGTACCGATTTTAGTGTGGATACTTTTATCCATATATACCCAACACGTATATGGAGGCGCGTGGAAATGGACACGTCGACTCGAATTCAATTCCGGGAAGAAGCTGTTTGCATTTCAAATGGCACTAATATCCTTGGGAAAGGTATGGATCCAATTTTCCCTCCAACTATGGGTAAATAGCAGGGCAGACTGGGCTCTTAACCATGGATAGGTAACCAGTCTAGGAGAAGGAAAACTCTGAATTCAAACCTGTTAAACTTCGCTTAAGAAATTGATCTTGTGTCGCATATATATATATATATATATATATATATATATATATATTATTATAAAGGGTTTTATAATTTTGCTTGAAGCATTGTGTTATATTGATTTGGAGGTTGATTTTGAAGGCTATCAGAATGCAGATGTAAAGAAAAATAAGGTAACAATGGTGTTGTTTGTTAACCGCTTAAGAAATTGACCTCGTGTCACATCCTGCTCGTGCGGGAGAGGTTGGTATATATATATATATATATATCTTATCTTATTATAATGGAGATTGTATGTTTTTCTGTCTGTAACCGAAACTATATTACTATACAAATCACAATTCCCTTTGTTATCTGCATCCCATTCTCCATGATTTTATTTTTATTTAAACCTCAATTATTAATAAAATTGTTTTACATCATTAAGACTGTAGACCATATCTTCATACAAATAACATGCAGTTGTATTTATATATACAACAAAACAGCGGTTTACAATGTGAATGGGAAGGCTAATTTGCATATTGATCTTAAAACATTTGATTTTAATAAATATGTGCTTAATATTATTCATTTCTAATTGTTTAGTTTTATCTTATTGAATATGAGCAAAATTCTCTTCAATAAATCTTAAAAGAAATCCCTTAACAAGAAGAAATAACTGTAATATTATTCTTTACTTCCTATTTTAACTAAATAGTTAAATTAGGATTAGGAGTAATTGAAAAGGATGGAAGAGTTAGTTTCAAAGTTGTTCTATTTTTCAATCATACCCCCTCTGTTCCAAATCTTTTTATCTGTATTCTTATTCAGTTTCATTAGCCTTTCTAATTTAATATGATATTTTATTATATCAAAAACTTAAATACTTGCACCCGGAGGGTGCATATATTTGCTAGTATATATAATTATGGTACTGATTATCTTGGTATCTCTTTCTCCATTGTTTTATTTCCCCTTAAGTTCTACACGTTCGTCTTCGTCTCCCCTCCAGTTTAATTGTCCCCTTTATTTTCCCTCTTTTTTTCTCTCCTTTACTTGGCTCTTTAATCCTCCCCCTCCTCTTCCTTTCACCCTTTTTCTTTCTTTTTTTCTTTTGCCGATGACAATATTTTCCCGCCTCACAAAAAAAGCGTTTTCTTTCTTGCTTTTTATACGTTCCGCCATCTCACATGTTTATAGCAGTGAACGGACTAAGTTACAGCATTTTATGGTTGACAAGAGATGATTGTAGTTTTTCTTCTTCTTCTTCTTCTTCTTCTCTTCTTCTTCTTCTTCTTTCTTCTTCTTCTTCTTCTTCTTCTTCTTCTTCTTCTTCTTCTTCTTCTTCTTCTTTTTCTTCTTCTTCTTCTCTCTTTATTCTTCTTTCTTCTTCTTCTTCTTTTTCTTCTTCTTCTTCTTCTTCTTCTTCTTCTTCTTTCTTCTTCTTCTTCTTTTCTTCTTTTCTTCTTTCTTCTTTTTTCTTCTTCTTCTTCTTCTTCTTCTTCTTCTTCTTCTTATTATTATTATTATTATTATTATTATTATTATTATTTCTTCTTCTCATTATTTCTTCTTCTTCTTATTATTATTCTCTTTATTTCTTCTTCTTCTTCTTCTTCTTCTTCTTCTTCTTATTATTATTATTATTATTATTCTTTTATTTCTTCTTCTTCTTCTTTTTCGTCTTCTTTTCTGCTCTTCTTCTTCTTCTTCTTCTTCTTCTTCTTATTCTTCTTCTTATTATTATTATTCTCTTTATTTCTTCTTCTTCTTCTTCTCTTCTCCTTCTCTATTTCTCTTCTTCTTCTTCTTCTTCTTCTTCTTCTCTTCTTCTTTCTTCTTCTTCTTCTTCTTCTTCTTCTTACTTCCACTGCAAATTCCCCTTCCTTCTCTTCCACCCCATCTTCTCTTTGTTTTTTTTCCCTATTTTTCCTTCTATTCCTCTTCTTCAATCTATAACAGATGACAACGAAGACAAGCGTGACATGCCATACAAAACTGCTAAGGAGACTTTTTCAGAATAAAAAAAAAAAAACGCTCTGAGAAATTCACTAGAGTTATGGTGGACTAAAAGTGACAAAAAAAAATGTATTAAAGAAAATAAGATGATAAAAGAAAAAGAAAAGAAACAAGGATTTGCGTGCTGATTCATACGCCTGTGTTTCACATTTCTTTTGACTTTTTATGTCGTATTGTCGTTGTTCACGCATTCAAAAGTTATGGAGGTCGAATATCTCCGATGAAGCATTGTCAATTGTTGTATTTTTTTTTTCATGCGGTGAAAGAATCAAAAGTCAAAAATAATTATGATCGTCGATAGCTTTATACTTAGGGACCTTTGCACTCATATAAATCACTGAAGGATCATGAATATATATATATATATATATATATTATATATATATATATATATGTGTTGTGTGTGTGTGTGTTGTGTGTGTGTGGTGAATTAGTGGCGTGCATATGGAGTCAAAACCTGATAAATGCCAGTTTCTCGTTGATGTGATTTTTATACCCCCCCCCTCTCTCTCTCTCTCTCTATATATATATATATATATATATATATATATATTATATATATATATATATATATATATATATATATATATATATATATATAGCTTGACAGTCAGTCTTTCTTTCTTTCTTTCTTCTTTCTTCTTTCTTTCTTTCTTTCTTTCTTTCTTTCTTTCTCTTCTTTCTTTTTCTTTCTTTTCTTTCTTCTTTCTTTCTTCTTTCTTTCTTTCTTCCTTTCTTCCTTTCTTTCTTTTTCTTTTCTTTCCTTTTTTCTTCTTTCTTTCTTTCTTTCTTTCTTCTTTCTCCTCTCTTCTTTCTTTCTTTCTTTCTTCCTTTCTTCCTTTCTTCTTTCTTTCTTTCTTCTTTCTTCCTTTCTTCTCTTTCTTTCTTCTTTTTTCCTTTCTTTCCTTTCTTTCTTTCTTTTCTTTCTTTCTATTTTCTTCTTTTCTTTCTTCCTTTCTCTTCTTTCTTCTTTTTTTTTTCTTCTTTCTTCTCTTCCTCTTTTCTTCTTTCTTTCTTTCTTTCTTTCCTTTTTTTTTCTTTCTTCTTTCCTTCCTTTCTTTTTCTTCTTTCTTTCTTTCTTTCTTTTTCTTTTCTTCTTTCTTCTTTCTTTTTTTCTTCTTTTCTTTCTTTCTTTCTTTCTTTCTTCTTCTTCTTTTCTCTTCCTTTTTTTCTTCTTCTTCTTCCCTTTCTTTCTTTCTTTCTTTCTTTCTTTCTTTTTTTTCTTTTTCTTTTTTCTTCTTTTTTTTTCTTCCTTTCTTCTTTCTTTTTCTTTCTCTTTTTTTCTTTCTTCCTTTTCTTTCTTTCTTTTAATAGTCCACCGCACTTTCTTTCATTTAATGCATCTTCCATCTATTCTTCTTTCTATTTCTTTTTCTTTCTCTTAATGGATCTCTACATTGTTCTTTATTCTATATTTGTTAATTTTGGGTAATCTGACGTAAGCAGTGACGTAGTTTCGTTTACAGACAAATAGAGACCGTATCTCTATTATTAATAGATAGATAAGCACGAAAGATTGTGATATAAAATATTGATGCTAACATTCTCATCTTCACGGGAGTTAGCTTTAAGTGCTGATGTCTTCTCAGAGAATATCGGAATGACCAAAATCTTCTGCTACAGTTCCTGCAAAAGTTATTCAAAAAGATTTGGATTACAGTTGAACTATTTTATCGGGAATTAGGCAAAGGTTAACCTTGTTCTCAGAAATAGAATTCTTCCCTTCGGCTTTCTTTTTCTTTTTCTTCTTTATTTTTTTTTAAATTTTTTTTTTTTTTTTGTTGTAGGAATTATTTCGGCTCTAATTGTGGAAGGATGAGGCAGGAGTTCTTGCTATTGGCTCTTGTCGTATTTTGAGAAAAGGATACGGTACTCTGAGCAAGCAAAAAGCTTTAAGAGGAGTACATTTTGGAAAATGTTGTTTTTGGATCAGACAGGATTTGGGGTATTAAACAGCAGACAATGGGAATGGAAATTTTGAAAAAGAACACAGAAAAAAAGTCACAGAAAAAATACGAAAATAAGAAAAAGAAAAAAGAGAGAGGAAAACAGAAAAATGGTCTGAGAACCGAAAAGCACCACTTGAAGATATTTTTTAAGATTTAGTTTAAAGACTTAAAAATTGTCATACACCCCACATATTTCTTGAAGGATATATATATATATATATATATATTATATATATATATATATATATGTGTGTGTGTGTGTGTGTGTGTGTGTGTGTGTGTGTGTGTGTGTGTGTATTTGGGCAGCATTCTTTCATTTATACATGTAGAATTAAACAAAAGACACATCTCCTGTTTAACAATTTTATTTTTTATCTTTTCGAGTTTTCTGGCCAACTTTTTAATATTTGCGTGGAATTCGTGGATAGTCCACCAAAGTTCAAGTCCCAAGTACTTTCGGCACATTTCGAAGTGCCATCATCAGGGGTGATGTGTTCCAAATACTAGAAGCTCTATACATAAAACAATACAAACCATCCTTAAACAAAATTAATTTCCAATGCAGTACACACATTTTTAACACCTTTCTCATTAATTCTTCTCCTTCCAGCCTCCACATTAATTTAATTTTTAAAAAACTGGAACACATCACCCCTGATGATGGCACTGATGTATGTGTGTGTAGGGGCGTGTGTGTGTGTTCCTTGTCTCTGTGTCTATCTGTGGACGAGTGTGTGTGTCTTTATGTGTGTGTGTCTTTATGTGTGTGTGTGTGTGTGTGTGTGTGTGTGTGTGTGTGTGTGCATCTGTGTGTTCTTGTTTGTGTGTCTGTGCGTCTCTATAGGTGTGTGTGTCTTTGTGTAAATCCTGATTATCTGCTGTGTCGCTTATCCGCCGAATTCTTATTTCTTATGAGTGTCACCACCACCACGCAAAATGTGTCTGTTTGTGTGTTTGTGTGCATGGGTGTGCGTGTATGCGTGTGTATGGGTCTGTGTGTGTGTGAAAGAGAGAGAGAGAGAGAGAGAGAGAGAGAGAGAGAGAGAGAGAGAGAGAAAGAGAGAGATACTCTGTATGAGGTGGGTACTGTGTGTGCGTGTGTGTGCATGTGTGTGCATGTGGATATGGGCTTGTATGCGCGCCTGTATTTGGATTTTTCGCTGTGGGTGTCTTTTTGTGTTCGTGTTTCTGTGTGTGTGCGTATGTGGGCTTGTCTGCGTGCGTGTGCGTGCTTGCTTCTGTGCGTATGTGGTGTGTGTGTGTATGTGTATCTGTGTATGAGTGTGGGCTTGTCTGCGTGCGTGCGTGCGTGTGTGTGTATGCGTGTTTGTTTCGGTGTCTGTGAGCGTGTGTGTGTAAGTACGTTTGAGTGGGGGGGATTGTCTGCGTGCCTGTATGTGTTCTTGTCTCTGTGTGAGCGTGCGTGTTTCTGTGAGTTTCTGTTTCTGTGTGAATTGACACAAACCGTGTTAAAATACATACTTGTCAGTCTGTGTGTATGAGAGTCTCTATGTGAGGGCGTCCTGTATGTGTGTATTTTTATCTCTGTGTGTAGATGCGTGTTTCAGTGAGTCTGTGTGTGTGCATGTATGTGTGTGGGGGTTGTCTGCGTGCATGTGTGTGTGTCCCCCCCTCTCTCTCTCTCTGTTCACATCTCTCACCGTCTCTGTTCACATGACAGTCTGTTCCTATCTCTTATGTTTACCAGGCCCTATATCTCTCTCTATCTCAACCTGTTCCTATCTCTCTCTCTGTGTTAACCTGTACATCTCTCTCTCTCTCTCTCTCTCTCTCTCTCTCTCTCTCTCTCTCTCTCTCTCTCTCTCTGTTCACATCTCTCACCGTCTCTGTTCACATGACAGTCTGTTCCTATCTCTTATGTTTACCGGGCCCTATATCTCTCTCTATTTCAACCTGTTCCTATCTCTCTCTCTCTCTGTAACCTGTACATCTCTCTCTCTCTCTCTCTCTCTCCTCTCCCCCTCTCTCTCTCTCTCTCTCTCTCTCTCTCTCTCTCTCTCTCTCTCTGTGTATATCCGTGTTTCTGCGTGTTCTTATGTGCGTATGTGAATTAACAGAAACCTTGTTAGATTACATTGAACTATTACTTCGTAATTAATTTCCCACTGCTATTCGCTTTTAGCTATCATTGGGAGATCTTTTTATTTTTAGAAGGATATATTTTCCACGACGATTAACCCATTCAATTTACGTACACATTTAAAGCTGATATCTGCATCTAGTAAAATGGAACATTTTAACGTTTTATTCTTTAAGGAGTAACTTGGTTATTATTTTAAAATATTTCCATTTTTTATAATAGTTTTAACCATCGTTTTATTGTCAATGAGTACGTGAAATTAAAGTAACAGAACAAACACTTTGCAAGGGTTTTCAACGCCTCAGAAGAATTTTCTTATATCTTATTATAATGGAGATTGTGGGTTTGTATGTCTGTAACCGAAACTATATTACTATTCAAGTCACAATTCCCTTTGTTATTTACATCACATTCTACAGGATTTTATTTTCATTTAAACCTCAATTATTAATAAAATTGTTTTACATTATTAATACTGTTGACCATATCTACATACTATTAACATGCAATTGTATTTATATATACAACAAAATAGCGGTTTACAGTGTGAATGGGAAGGCTAATTTGTATATTGATATAAAAAATTTGATTTTAATAAATATGTGCTTAGTATTATTGATTTCTAATTGTTTGGTTTTATATTAATGAATATGAGCAAAAATCTCGGGGATAAATCTGAAAAGAAATCCATTAACAAGAGGAAATAACTGTAATATTATTCTTTACTTCCTAATTTAATTAAATAGTTAAATTAGGAAAATTACCAATGAAAGATGGGAGTAATGGAAAATGATGGAAGTGTTAGTTTCAAAGTTGTTCTATATTTCAATCATACCCCCTCTGTTCCAAATATTTTTATCGGAATTCTTATTCAGTTTCGTTAGCCTTTCTTATTTAACATATTTTATTATATTAAACTTAAAACTTGCACCCGGAGGGTGCATATATTTTCTAGTATATATATATATATATAATATATATATATATATATATATATATATATATATGTAACAAATATATATATGTAACAACATATATATATATATATATATATATATATATATATATATAATATATTATATATAGAGGCGAGTGTGCTTGTAGTTAGAGTCGTGGAAAATGGACTCGTCATTTTCGAGTTCAATTTTCTAGACGAAGATGTTGGCATTTCACATAGCGCTAATACCCTTGGGGGTATGAATCCATATATTCTCCCTCCAGCTATGGGTTAACTAGTAGGGAGAGACTGGGTTTCTTTAACCTTGGGTAGGTAACCAGTCTAGGAGAGGGATAACTCTGAATTCAAAATTCCTGAGGTCAGTCGTTGATTGGGTTCGTGGCATTCCTTGATGCACCAATTCTTTCCTATCGACTGTGCCAAAAAGTGTGGAATGGTCCTACACAAGCCTTCACCACTATAAACAAATCACTGTGTTGCTTGTTCATTGGATGAACACTCATGCGTCGAAAATTGACGAGAGAGCCCATATATATAAATATATATATATATATATATGTGTGTGTGTGTGTGTGTGTGTGTGTGGTGTGAAGAGAAAAATGGAAGTGAATCCGACAGGTATGTAATATAGTGAAAAATTTGAAAAAACACAGGTTCAAATAAAATGAGTGGTATTTATTCAGCCAACGCTGCAGTGTTTCAATCTGTTTAGTAGATATTGTAAACACACCGATCACAGTCTCCTTATTCTCCGTGATAAAATTTTATTTTTCCTAAAATCAACAAAAGCCCTGAAGAGGGTCTACTAAACAGATTGAAACATTTGATGTACCTGTGTTTTTTCAAATTTTTCCCTATATTACACACACACACACACACACACATATATATACGTATATATATATATATATACATATATATATATATATATATATATATATATATATATATATATATATGTATATATGTGTAAATACGTATATAAGTGTGTCAACACCTACATGCTGACAATATCAAACGAATGCGATATTCAGACAGTTTTGGAAAAGTAAAGTAAAAACAACTGTTGGTTAGTTTAATATATATATATATATATATATATATATATATATATATATATATATATATGTGTGTGTGTGTGTGTATGTGTGTGTGTGTGTGTGTGCGTTTGTGTTGGAAAAAAGTTTTGGTTGTTTTAGAAACATGGAAACCACCAAAATTTTTTGCAACACATATACCGATAAAGAAGCATATGTTACAACACACACACACACACACACACACACACACACATATATATATATATATATATATATATATATATATATATATATATATATATATATATTAGCTAAAGTAGCGTAGCGTGAACATGGAGTCAACAGATTCACGCCTATATGTTCTTCAGACCTTTTTGGTAAAGCAAAGTAAAAAAGAAACAAAAAGAACTGATGATTAGTTCATTATAATTGAGAAGAATACTCAGATTACAACAATAATAGGACTTTATTTGAACTAGCAACAGAAAACACCCTCCGGGCGTCGTAAAAATTAATTTTTGAAAGACATTGCCTGACAGGGTGGGTGTTAAAAATTCAATGTCAGAGGGTTTGTATCATAAGTAAGACAAATCCTCATATTTATTAAAGGAGTAAAAAAAAAAAAAAAAAACAATTTGAAATGAAAACTGAGCCCCGTCCCTCTCAAATAAAATGCTGCGTGCATGTAATAATCAAACAATTATTTTGAATATTTTCCACATCAATTTTACACAAAATCGTAGGTATTTATTTATTTTAAACTTTTTAGTTAACTTCTTGTTACTGTAAAAAGTAAAAATAAAAAAAGGACGAGAAACTTACTTACTCAAATTTTGGGTGTATATAGCATAAGAATATTGTGACGTAGAGATATGACGTAGTTTTTGTTACAGACAGAAATACAGACAATCTCCATTATTAATAGAAATAGATAGAACGAATTCTGAGGTGAATAGATTGGGAACTTTGAAATAGTTCATCATACAGCTAGAAAATACCAATAATTTATTTTCTAAAATCTTTCAATTTCCACACACACTTTTCACGCATGTGTAACACGTCAATTCCCTGCTGATGTCACACCTCTTATTATTTTACACTCAGACCCGGTTTTTAACTTTTGGTTTAATAACCGAGCCACAAGAAAGAAAATTCTTATTTGAAACGAGGTTAACTCCCCTTAGAATTGACCTTGTGTCCCATCCTCTCCGTGATAGAGGTTGGGTAAATAGATATACACGGCGCTCTACAAGGTTATGGAATAAGTTAAGTAAATATATTGGTAGAGGCAAGAAGTATCCTATCTCTAAAAAGTTACTTCTGAGATTTATGTCTAATATTGGCACCATATAACTTAGGGTTTCACACTGAAAAAGGCAAGGAGCAGGCGTTATCCCGCACAAACAGTCACAGATGCAGACTATGCTGACGACCTTGCACTCCTTGCAGATACACCGACACAAGCTGAGTCACTGTTACACAGCTTGGAGGAGGCGGCAGAAAATATCGGCCTCTATGTGAACTCCAGTAAAACAGAGTTCATGAGTTTCAAAAAGAAAGGAAACATCTCAACACTCAACGGCACGCCTCTCAAGCCTGTAGAACAATTCACGTACCTAGGTAGTAATATCTCATCCACAGAGAGAGATGTTAACACACGAATAGCAAAGGCATGGTCGGCCACAAACAAATTGTCAGTCATATGGAGGTCTGATCTCCCTGACAAGCTGAAGCGACAGTTCTTCCAGGCTGTGGTTATATCGGTGCTGCTATATGGCTGCACCACTTGGACCCTAACGAAGCGTCTTGAAAATAAGCTGGATGGAAGCTGCACAAGAATGCTACGTGCAGTCTTGAACAAATCGTGGAAGCAGCACCCCACGAAGAGACAGCTGTACGGTCACCTGCCCCCCTCTCTCAAACTATCCGAGTGAGACGGACAAGGCATGCAGGACACTGCTGGAGAAGCAAGGACGAGCTCATAAGCGACGTTCTCCTGTGGAAGCCAACACATGGACATGCAAGTGTGGGGCGCCCAGCAAGGACCTACATTGACCAGCTATGCGAGGATGCTATATGCTCAGCAGAGGACCTCCCAGGTGCAATGAGTGATAGGGAGGGTTGGCGAGAGATTGTCATGGATGTCCGTGCTGCAAGCGCGACATGATGATGATGATAACTTAGTACCGTCCGTCACACTTTATTCGGAAAGGATATAGGCACCGCTACACCGCTACATAACCTTGAAGCTCGAAAAATACAATAAAGGATTTAGTATAATAATGATCTTGGAATAATGGCTATTAAAAAAAAAGAAATGTTGAAAAAAATTGAGTATAACAAATTTGAACACTAATCAAGCATGAATTGAACCAAACATCTTCGGCATAAAATCACCCAACAAACTAACCAGCTGCTGTGAGGAAAATTGGTAGGCAAGGAGTTAAAGGACAAAAGTTTTTAATGATAATTATTATTTGTGCAATGAATGCAAACATATGCTTTTTCGCAAGGACCGGATGATAAGCCAAATTTCACAAGGACAGCATACTTATAGAAAATTTGTATATTTTTAAAAACATTGTAAATAAAAAAAAACATAGTACAATAGATCATGGAATAATGTCAAGGGGTAATCGAAGACTTTTGGTACCTGGAACTGTTTTTCCTAAGAGGATAGCTTCTTGAAATCTGTCAGTGAAATCCCAAAGTATCGCTACGATCACAAAAGAATTACCAGTTCTAAAGACTACTCGAAAAAATGATGAGAGCCACTTATATGTTACCAAGTTAAGAAATGCTGTAAATGCCTTGGGGCAAGAATTTTTGGAATGGTTTTTGTTGGAAATAAGACAGGACCAATTTGGAAGTCTTAAAGAATCGGTAACAATGTGATAAGTATTCTCCAAAATTGGTAGCAGATAACAAGAGAGCTAAGGAGCAATGGAGGAATTCTAGAAGCATAGGTAAAATAATTACCTATGTATTTGAATTAATGAGTTTTCTGTGTCATAACCTCTTATACAATGTATATAAGCCTCACATATATTTACATAAAAGTACACAAGCAATCATCATACATATATATATATATATTTATAGCGTGGCTAGTTGATTTAGAGTCGTAGAAAATGGACTCGTCCATTCGAGTTCAATTCCTAGACGAAGCTGTTGGCATTTCACATAGCGCTAATACCCTTGGGAAAGGTATGAATCCATATATTCTCCCTCCAGCTATGGGTTAAATAGTAGGACAGACTGGGCTCTTCAGCCTTTGGTAGGTAAACCAGTCTAGGAGAGGGGATAACTCTGAATTCAAAATTCCTGAGGTTGGTCATTTGATTGGGTTCGTGGCATTCCTTGATGCACCAATTCCTTCCTTTCGACTGTGCCAAAAAGTGTGGATTGGTCCAACACAAGCCTTCACCACTATAAACAAATCACCGTGTGGGTGTTCATTGGATGAACACTCATGCGTCGAAAATCGACGAGAGTCCATTTTTTATTATTCATATATATATGGACAGAGAATGTACTTAATCCAACCTGAAGAAGATATTAGAAAATCTGAAACAGGTGTCGCTAATTTAAATTTGAAAAAATATTAAAATCCTAATCCATTTTGCGGACCTTCTTTTTTTTTAATATTCAATTTTCTCCTATTGGATCCATAACAACTTTATATATATATATATATATATATATAATATATATATATATATATATATATATATATGTCTGTGTGTTGTGTGTGGTGTGTGTGTGAATAAAAGGCTTAAAACACCGGGGGTATCGTGATTATGGCCATTTCAACTCGTGGTATCTGGGGCCCACCGAGTTTCGTCAGATCACTTCTTTATTCAAACTGGCAAACCCTAGATACCCACGAGTGGAAATGGTCCATAATCACGATACCCCCGGTATTTAAGGCCTTTCTATTCACAAATTAACTTGCTCTGTTTATTAAAATTAAACATTGAGCTCTCATACAGGACCTGAAATCTGCAGCAACATACTGTTAGAGAAAAGGACCAGCTTAGAATACCCCTTATACCAAGAAACTTGGTACCCAACCAAAGAAAAAAAGTATATATCAGGTGACGTTGATACGAATACAAAGAAAATCGAAAAAATCGAAAAATGCATGTGATTTTAGCATGCATGAAACCTAAGGTTGTGACTGTTCTATTGCCATCAAATAAATAGATATGTAATACCTTTTTATATCTATTATATTATATTATATTATATTATATTATATTATATATATATATATATATATATATATATATTGATGGATGATATCACGTGTTTTCTTGATAGGATTCAAACAAAGCTGAGAGCTCAAACGTACATATAAAGAATTTTGTATATGTTTTACAATACACATAAACCTCACATACATTTACATAAAAGTTCACAACTAATCATATATATATATATATATATATTATATATTATATATATATTTATTTATTTATATATTATATATATATATATTGGGAGTAAAATGAGGAAATTAATGCAACAGTATGTGGAGAAAATGTACAACAGATACGGGTTGTTAAAATGGATGGAAATTTATTAGTCGTAGTGTCGATGTTCGAACATTTCGGTTTATAAAGAAACCTTTTATAGGACAATGAAACTAGTCAGGGAGAAAAAGGGTTTATTTAGTTATCCATTCTGTGGACCTTCTTTTTTCATAGAATAATAAATTCTCTTATATATATATATATATATATATATATATATATATATATATATATAATATATATATAAATAGATAGATAGATAGATATATTGGTAATTTTCCGAGATGAAATAAAGGAAAATAAAGTGCTCAATTCCAAATGTAAGAGCTTTATTTATTAAACTAGCAAATATATGCACCCTCCGCGTGCAAGTATTTAAGTTTAAATGTAATAAAATATTAGATTAAATCAGAAAGGCTAATGAAACTAATTAAGAATTCAAATAAAAATATTTGAAACAGAGGGGGTATAATCGGAAAATAGAACAACTGAAACTTACTCTTTCATCACTTCCGTTTTTCAATGCTAAATTTTCCTAATTTAACTATTTAGTTAAAATAGGAAGTAAAGAATAAAATTACAGTTATTTCTTCTTGTTAATGAATTTCTTTTAGGATTTATTGAAGAGATTTTTACTCATATTCATTAAGATAAAACCAAACAATTAGAAATCAATAAATACCAAGCACATTTTTATTAAAATCAGTTTTTTAATATCAATATGCAAATTAGCTTTACGTTTACACTGAAAACTGGTATTTTGTTTGTATATATAAATACAATTGCATGTTTTTAGTATTTAGGTAAGGCCAACAGTATTAATAATGTCAAACAGTTTTATTATTAATTGAGGTTTAAATAAAAATAGAATCATGGAGAATGTGACGTAAATAACTAAGGGAATTATGACTTGAGTAGTAATGTAGTTTCGGTTACAGACAGAAAAACGCACAATTATAATAAGATATATCTGTTTATACAGAGGTTTTAGGGAGCATTTACCCAAGGTTATAACCGTAACATGTTTTTGTTTACAAATACATAACCGTAAAGTGTGTACTTGCAGACACATCAGATGGATTAAATAGTATCCTAAAGAGGGCAAACGCCTGAAACCTTAGGTAGATGCCCACTAAAACCTCTGTATACACAGCTATATTTAATATATATATATATATATATATATATATATATATTTGGTATGATAACAAACAAAATAACCATCATGATCATGTCATGCTGTCAGTATAGATTCCCCATTAAAAAACTCTCTCTGGTCTAGCAAAAAGGGGATAGACTCCCTCGCTGTTCGGCTGATACAAACAATAGGTCACCCTGCAAACTTTATTTTACACTTACTAAAGGCATTCATGACTAAATATAAAGGCAGAGTAGACTATATAGCCTTGGTATGGCAACCAGTCTAGGAGAAGGAAAACTCTAAATTTAAAACACACTGTACGCTGATTAGAAAAAAAAAGACATTTTGTTGCACCCTGCTCAGGGTGGAGTGTAATATAAATACACGCTTTAAAATTTCAGAGTAAATTTACTTAGCTAAGTATATCAATTTATTTTGTTTATGCATAAAATGAGCTGTCGGTATGTGTGGTACTCCACCTGAACAAAAGCAATATTCCTGGTTAATGGCTAGTGAAAAGTGGATAGACTCCCTTGCTATCTTGCTGATAACGACAATAAGCCACTCCACCAACTTTACACTTACTAAAGGCATTCATGGCTAAATATAAAGACAGAGTAGAGGCTTTAGCATTGGTATGGCAACCAGTCTAGGAGAAGGAAAACTCTAAATTTAAAACCCACTGGACTCTGATTAGAAAAAAAAAGACATTTTGTTGCATCCTACTCATGGTGGATTTTACGTGTAAATACACACTTTAAAATTTCCGATTAAATTTACTTAGGTTTGTTTTTTATATTTTGTATGGCAACCAGTCTAGGAGAAGGAAAACTCTGAATTTAAAACCCATTGGACTCTGATTAGAAAAAAAGAATATTTTGTTGCATTTTACTCAGGTGGATTTTACGTATAAAATACACACTTTAAAATTTCCGATTAAATTTACTTAGGTCTGTTTTTTTATATTTGGTATGGCAACCAGTCTAGGAGAAGGAAAACTCTGAATTTAAAACCCACTGTACGCTGATTAGAAAAAAAAGATATTTTGTTCTATCCTGCTCAGGGTGGAGTTTACGTATAAATACACACTTTAAAATTTCCGATTAAATTTACTTCTTTTTTTTTTCTTTTTTTTTTGTTTGTAGACGTAAAATCAGTAAACCTACTTAGGAAGTTTTTTAAAAAATTTATTTATTCATTTTGTTTATGTGTGAAATGATACCTACTTAATGTCTTTTTTTTTTAGTTTTTGTGATACAACAAACATAACCTACTAAAATATTTCTTCCGTTTTTTTTATCTACATTTTGCGATGTGCCAAATTGAACCGACATAAAGTTGTCTATTTAAAAAACAAACATTTTATGCAACAATTATAACCCATTTAAAATTTTCTTGTTTGCTCAAAAATTGATAAAACAAGACTGCCTATACGAATACGCCCAACTATAAGTTAAATAGTACCACTACTATTCTTCTACGAGGATGGTTTTGGCATTAAGTATCCCACAAAGTTTGATATGCCATTAAACAAAGAAAACAAAATTTTCGTTTGCTCAAAAATTAATGAAACAGGACTGCCTATACTAATACGCCCAGCTATAGGTTAAATATTACCACTACTATTCTTCTACGAGGATGGTTTTGGCATTAATTATTCCACAAATTTTGATATGCCATTAAACAAAAGAATTCTTGTTTGCTCAAACATTGATGAAACAATACTGCTTATACGAATACCTACAGCTATGGATTAAATAGTACCACTACTGTTCTTCTACAAGGATGTCTTTGGCAATAACTAACCCTCAAATAAAATAAAAGTGTTTGCCATAAGGGCAATAGAGTTGGGACAGCTGGTTGTTTGGAAGGGGTCTAAGAGTCAGAGTGGACCTGGGAGTAATGGCACTGAAGAGGTAATCCACACTCCCCAGAGCTCCAGAATTGAGACCTCGCCACCAGATGTTGTGATTTGAACTTAGGTTGCCGGGTCCGTTTCCCACGATGATAACCATTACACCCACCTGAAATAATGTACTGTACTTGATCATGTTATCGACTTTTTTACTTCTTAAAATTTCGAGGGAAACACAACAAATAAAATTAAGGTGTGTGTGTGGGGGGGTTTATATTGCAAATATAACATATTTAAATTCGTTCTAGTTAGTTTTCTGCAGCAGATATAACCTACTTAGGTATTTCTAGTTTTTATTCGTTTTGTAGATTCTGCAAAAATAGATTTGTTAAAATTAAATTTGTATCTAACTTAGTGTCCCACATTTCTTAGATACCTGACATAGTTTTTTTTTTTGTACTATCCAATAATTACATTAGGAAACATTAGATAACATTTTTTATCGTAACTTTAATGTTTTGTATGTAACTTCACATGAATGATCATGTTTGGGTTTTTTTCAAAGGGAAATGCTATGAAATTTAAAAAAAAAGGCTAAAAAGATGCAGTCAAAAATAAATATCCTGTTTATCTCTATACTTTTGTTTATCGTTATATACAAGGGGTAATCTCAAAGCTAAGGTCTCCAAAATATTTAGAAATCACAGAAATGTTTACTATTTTTGTAATTTGAAATTAAATTGTATCTAACTTAGTGTCCCACATTTCTTAGATACGTGACATAGTTTTTTTTTTTTTGGTACTATCCAATAATTACATTAGGAAACATTAGATAACATTTTTATCGTAACTAATGTTGTTGTATGTAACTTCACATGAATGATCATGTTTGGGTTTTTTTCAAAGGGAAATGCTATGAAATTTTTAAAAAAAGATGCAGTCAAAAATAAATATACCTGTTTATATTAAATTTTTACTTGAAGGCACTTACAACGCACTTGTCAAGTTCATTTTCTATAAGAAAAAGTATCGAATTTTGTGCGATACATGCGTTGTAAGTGCCTTCAAGTAAAAATTTAATATATACTTTATTCAGCAACGTTTCTAAATAAACAAACACCAAAAATCTTATACCTGTTTATCTTTATACTTTTGTTTATCGTATATACAGGGTAATCTCAAAGCTAAGGTCTCCAAAATATTTAGAAATCACAGAAATGTTTACTATTTATTGTCAATAAATGTTCACAGCGCCATATAGAAATTTATACAAATTATTCAGGATTCAAATCTTATATACCAGGTTAATACTAAAGCTAAATAAGTAAAGTCGTCGGAGCGGCCTAATGTCGGTATCAGACAGACAGCGAGGGAGTCTATTCCCTTTTCACTAGCGCTAGACCGAGGAGATTGTTTTTATCGTCTGAGTTGGAATGCCACACCTACCATCAACTCCTCACTTTACCGCACAGATCCCTGTGCTACTCATACGCTGAGTTGGCGGTGGCCGGTATCGAACCAGGAACCTTGTGATTCCTAGCCGAACGCACTACCGACTGAGCTAAGCCGGCCCTAAGGTCTCCAAAATATTTAGAAATCACAGAAATGTTTACTATTTATTGTCAATGATGTTCACAACACAATGTAAAAATTCGTACAAGGTATTCAGTATTCAAATGTATTGGAAGTTGAATCTTATATACAAAGGTAATATCAAAGTTAAGGTCTCCAAAATATTTAGAAATCACAGAAACTGAGGAAGTGTTGAACATCGTCTTCGTTTGCAAACACTCGTAGACGTTTTTGACATCCTTGCATGAATCACCATACACTTCAGTCAAATTGACGATATATCAGGTGACAATTAAGCTAATTTTTTTTTCCAAAATTCATTTCCAAGTTATAAAAATTTTCATCAAACAAAAAAAAAATTGTAGCAAACATTCATCACCAAAAAATCTTTTGCAGTAATTCAAACTTGGGAATCAAATATTTCAGGATTGAGGGTCCAGATTCGACCGAACATGTTTTTATTTGTTCACGGAGTTGGCCTGATTCCAAAATGGTATGATATGTTGGGCTATGACCTCTAGGAGTAAATTTGAAAATACTTTACACACTGACACTATGACATTTGCATTTATTATTAGAGAAAATATTGAAGATGATTAACATTTTTTGTCAAATAAATCAAACTATATTTTTAGTCTTGTATGATATGTTGGGCTACGGGCTCTAGGAGTAAAGGTGAACAATGTGACATAATGACACACTGACATTAGCATTTATTATTAGAGAAGATATCGAAGATGATGAACATTTTTTGATTTGCACATGGAGTTCGCCTGATTCCAAAGTGGTATGATATGTTGGGCTAAGGGCTCTAGGAGTAAAGTTGAACAATGTGACTCGCTAACACACTGATATTAGAATTTATTATTAGAGAAGATATCGAAGATGATTAACATTTTTTGTCCAAATAAATCGAACTATATTTTTTCGATTTGTAAATGTTTTTGATTTGCACATGGAGTCGGCCGGATTCCAAAATGGTATTGATATGTTAGGCTATGGCCTCTAGGAGTAAAGTTAAACAATGTGACACACAGACACACGAATATTCGCATTTGTTATTAGAGAAGATATCGAAGATGATGAACATTTTTTTGTTCAAATAAATCAAACTATATTTGGCTCAAATAATTAAAGCTGTATTTTTCGACTTGTATGATATGTTGGGCTATGGCCTCTAGGAGTAAATTTGAAAAGTGTGACACACTGACATTTTCATTTATTATTTGAGATAAGTACATTTCAACATTTAATTGGTACAATAAAACATAAAATAATCATTTTATTTATATGAAAAAAAATCCTTGTTTGGTTGCTGTCGAATGAGTCCTATGAGTGGATACTTTGATTGATATATACCCAATATATGACTTATGAGAGTTAGTAAAGTGTCTGTATTTGGTTACAGCCTTTGTCTGTCAACTGAGTGCTAGTTGAAACCTTCTTGTGAACATGAGTATACTTTGATCAATATATATCCAACACATGACTTTTATGGGAGTTAATACAGGGTCTGTATTTGGTTACAGCCTTTGTCTGTCAACTGGCTTCTAGTTGAAACCTTCTCGTGAAGTATAATGTGTTGATTCTAGAGTTGCAGTTTTTTTAATAATTTAATATTTGATAATAATAATTTGATATTTGAATAATTCATGAATTTTGCCAAAACCTTTATAAATGAGAGTTGAAAATATTTTAAAGCAATTTTAAAATGGTAAGATATGTTGGGCTATGACCTCTAGGAGTAAATTTGTAAAGTGTGACACACTGACATTTGCATTTATTATTATAGATAAGTACATTTCAATACCTATTGGTATGATAGAATATAAAATAATCCTTTAATTAATATGAAAAAAGTATTGTTTGGTTACTGTTGAATGAGTTCTATGTTGGGTTTGGTGTGAATACATTGATTGATATATACCCAACATGTTATGGAAGTTAGTGCAGGGTCTGTATTTGATACAGCCGGTCAGCCTTTGTCTGTCAACTGACCGCTTGTTGAAACCTTCTTGTGAAGGGGAGTATACTTTGATCAATATATACCCATCACATGACTGGTATGGGAGTTATTACAGGGTCTGTATTTGGTTACAGCCTTTATCTGTCAACTTCCAGCTAGTTGAAACCTTCTTGTAAAGGTAAGTATACTTTGATCAATATATACCCATGACTGTTATTGGGGTTAGTACAGGGTCTGTATTTGGTTACAGCCTTTGTCTGTTAACTGGCTGCTAGTTGAAACCTTCTTGTGAAAGTGAATGGACTTTGATCAATATATACTCTGCACATGACTGTTATGGGAGTTAGTACAGAGTCTGTATATGGTTACAGCCTTTGTCTGTCAACTGACCGCTAGTTGAAACTTTTTTGTGAAAGTGAGTATTATGGGTTGATTCTTCAGTTGCAGTTATTTTATATAATGAAACTTTTTAAAATTCATTACGAGTTTATTGTGGATTTTATAGATATGACAGATTGCAGCACTCTACGGTTAGAGCAGTTGCCTATTAAGATGTAGTTCAGGGCTCAATCCTCTTAGGGGGCTGTTGAGCATTTTAGCCAATAATAATTGGTATGTTCTATAGTAGATGACTGCTTAAAAACCCTAAAAATCAAGATTGGAGGAAATGGATACCCCAGGAAGTTTTACAACCATCAAACTGTCGAATTACATAATAAATTGCATTGATGAAGGTCTACAAGTATACTGAGGAAGGTGCTGGTAATTTGTGAAGACTTTCTGTCACTCATTCTTCAATAATAAAATGGAAGCTCTGTTAAAAAAAACTCCCACTAATTCTATAGAGAAGAAAATAATTCATGAATTTTGACAAAACCTTTACAAAAGAGATTTTGAAAATATTTTTAAAACACACACAGCAATTTTCCATTAAAATGGACAGATAGATAGATAAAAAAAAAAATGGAAATAAAAAAATGAAAAATAAACCTCGGGACAGAAAAGTATTAATGTTGTCAAATACTAAAAAAAAAAAACAATGTTTTAAAATAATAAAAAAATAAAAACAAGTTTTGAAAATATGAAACTGGAGAAATCACCTAATACTTCCAACCTTACAAAAAAAAAATCAAAACAAAAAGCGAACAGAAAAAATTCCCACGTTAAAAAAAAAAAAATTAAAAAAAAAAAAAACATGCAAAAATGTTGAGAAAAAAAGTTGCTCGAAGAATATGAGTCGGTATAAAAAAAAATGCCTACTGCATCCAATCTATAAAGATGATATCATTTGAACAGTAAATCCCTCGAGAAATCTTTTTTTTCTTCAAAAATACAAAATCAATGTTGTCAATTTTTTTTTTAAAGAAAGGCATAAAATATGAGATCTCAGAAATCATCTACTTCTAATCAAAAAAGGGAGGGGGGATGTAGGAATATCAATAAAAATTCACTATATTGAAATATATATATATATATATATATATATATATATATATATATATATATATATAACATGCTGAGGGTTATCATAGTGATCACCACAATGACAGAGGAATGAAAGGAAAAGAGAAAAAAAAATTGTTTTTGATAAAACAAGGGCCCTTTCGTCCGGTGCTTTTTAAGACAATTCTTTTTCCAGATAAATTAGACCTAAACACTAACTTAATTTATTGGGTGAAGCGGCTTGGGTCTGGTGTGACTTGAGGGGGGTTTTCTTAGTTGTATTTTCGCCCCCCCCCGCACTCTTGTCAAACCTATTCCTCGTTCCTTAGTCCTTATTCCATATCCATTCATGTCGTAAAACTTGAAAAGCACCGGACGAAAGGGCCCTTGTTATATCAATAAACAATTTTTCTTTTTTCTCTTTTCCTTTCATTCCTCCTTCATTGTGGTATCATTATTGATAATCCTCAGCATATTATATAAATTTGCCTGTACCAAAAAATGTATATATATATATATATATATATATATATATATATATATATATATATATATTATACTAGGATTTAGAAATATAAAGTAAAATTCAAACAAAAATCACTATATTGCACACACACACACACACATATATATATATATATATATTAGTCATCCACGGACCACAGTGTTTCGAAAGTTTACGTCTCATCGGTGTGGCTAGACTTTTTAACAATTACTTCTAACCGGGAATGAAATCCGACAGAATTTTCGTCTGTCAAGCTCCTTACCCTCACGGCCGCTCGAGACTGTCAGTCGGAGGCGAACAATTAATTATATGTGTATATTCCTTTTCAATATAGTGAAATTTTGTTTGAATTTTATCTATATTTTTTAATCTAATATGTTCATACATACATATATATACATATATAATATATATATATATATATATATAATATATATATATATATATATGTATGTATGTGTGTATAAATACTAGGATTTGGAAATATGAGTAAAATTGAAGGTACATACCAGATAGGTTAAAAGAAGTGTCATGATACATCTGTAAGTGTATTTCCAATAATTATTTGGTAAGTGTATCCTAAGTGTCAACGATTGTAAGTGTATCCGATATTGTTGTCAGAGTGGCAGACTTTCCCTGTAAATAGAATAAAACAAATGTTTAGTCAAAAAAGAAAAAAAAGAATATATATATGTGTATGTGTGTATATATATATATAAGTGAGGAAAATGGAAATGAATCCGACAGATATGTTGAAAAGATAAATGGAAAAAAATATATATATTGGTAAAAAAATAAAATAAAAATGCCTCACAATTAAAAGGGCAGGAAGCATGGATGCGGACTATGCAGAAAAGTAAATCCCTCTAGAAATATGAAAAAAAAAACCTGCCCAAGCCTTTACATGTTATTGACTTCTTGTTGCATACTGACGTTTTCACAGTACCAAATCTTATTATAATGGAGATTGTGTGTTTTTCTGTCTGTAACCAAAACTATATTACTATACAAATCACAATTCCCTTAGTAATTGACGTCACATTCACCATGAATTTATCCTTATTTTAACCTCAATTATTAATAAAATTGTTTTACATTATTTATACTGTTAACCATATCTACATAGTATTTACCGCGTACCCCACTTGTACGGGTCAGGCACAAAGGCCCTATTAACGTGGGACCACCCACAAGCCAAAGCTCATGGAGTGGCAGGTGAAAAATTGCGTCGATCCCGTCGGCATTCCCCCTCAAGGGGGCGCCTCAGGCACTGGGCTATAAACCCAGCCCTACCCCTTTAAATCAAGGGGGCAGGTGTTGCCTGGGGGGATGGCCCCCTGGGATCGACGCCGTTAATTATATCAATGGTCCAGAGGCCGAAGCCACTGTTAACCATATCTACATACTAATAACATGCAATTGTATTTAAATATACTCAAAATAGCGATTTACAGTGTGAACGGGAAGGCTAATTTGCCTATTGATATTAAGAATGTAATTTTAATAAATATATGCTTAGTATTATTGGTTTCTAACTGTTTGGTTTTATTTTAATGAATATAAGCAAACATCTCTTAAATGAAATCCATTAACAAGAAAAGATAACTGTCATTTTATTCTTTACTTCCTCTTTTAACTAAATACTTAAATTAGAAAAAATAACAATGAAAGACGAGAGTGGTGGAAGAGTAAATTTCAGTTGTTCTATTTTTCAATTATATCCCCTCTGTTTCAAATCTTTTTATCTGCATTATTATTCAGTTTCATTAGCCTTTCTAATTTAATATATTTTATTATATTAAATCTTAAATACTTGCACCCGGAGGGTGCATATATTTGCTAGTCTATATAACGTTGTATACCCTTTTCTTACTTCTTACTCTGGTCATCTATTCTTCTGGCCGGCTTTGCTATTCTGATCGTCTATCATCTATCTTGGTCTGGTCTAGCGTCTGGTATTGACTTTCTTGGGGACTTTGGGTCTGGTTTCTGTTGGGGATCATTCCTTATCAGAAGCCCTGTGTCATTGTTAGTTTTTAGGTAATAAACACAAGACTTCGATTTGCGTTGATGTTACTTTATTTCCAAATCCCCAACCCAGACAATCTGCGCAGATGAGACTTACATGTTACTAGCTCGGCTTCTATCTCCTAACTGACTGAGTTACTTCTATCCTTAAACCGGAACAGGGTTTTCTACGCCTTCCGGTTCTCACGATTTATCCCCGGAAGGTGAGAGTGAGGTCAAGCGCTGTCACTCACTCTCAAAGCCATCAGCTGCACTAATCGCCATTATGATTTCTACACTATTGCCATAATCATTAGGTATCTAATAATTATGTAACGTTCTGAGCTACCAGGATTTCATCCTTAAGCATCTTGGGTCACCACTAACCAGTGGTCTGATTGGGGTTTTTACCCCTTTGCTGAGGTGCTGGGAGCCTATTCTACAGCTTAAGCTGACAGTAGAGTCAGCCACAAGTATTCTACTCTTAAGCATCACGGTGGCCCCATTGGGGTGATTTTACAGCACCAGTCAATAGGGATTTCGACCACATACACGATAAAAAGTATTTGGGGGTTTACTATCAGCGCAATAGGGTTGGAACAAGTATTTATGAGCTAAGGCAATTAGAGTAACCTCCCTTGACTTTCACTTTGAAACAAGCCGGTAAACATTTTGAAAGTCCCCGTGCGAAATAAACAAATCTTAGAAACTTTTTCGGAAACACAACACAAAAATATCATAAAATGTGTTCTTAATAACAATTAAGTTCATTTCAGATAATGTGCACGCACAATTTTATGCTAGGAATTTTGCCAACTGACTTTCACTTTGAAACAAGACGGTAGCCATTTTGAAAGTCTCCGTGCAAAATACACAAATCTTAGAAACTTTTTTGAAAACAATACAACTGCATGCTTTAACACAAAAATATCATAAAATGTGTTCTTAATAACAATTAAGTTTATTTCAGATAATGCGCACGCACAATTTTATGCTAGGAATTTTAACAACTAAAGGTGAAAAATACCGGATTTTAGCCCTATTCTACAGCCACAACCAACTGAGTGGTCAACCACCAAGATACTCCCTTAAGCATCACAGGTTGCCCCCGACAACCAACAGGTGGCCCCAATAGTTGGGGGTCTTACTCCTCTGCAGAGGTGCAGTCAGTGTATTCTACACCCCCAGCTTTCAGCGCAGTCAGTGGTCGGGAATCAAGTGTTATAATAATGTCACACATGTAGACATGCATTCAAGTTTTAGATAATTAAAATCGTGTTTGGTAATCGATGAATTTTTCTATCATGTCGATCAAATTTCGTTCGGCCTACATAATATAGACTAAATTTTACCTACATAACATCTAAGCGGCACTGAAAGACCCGCGCTCTCTGATTAATACATGTCAGGCATGCTTTCATTCAAGATCGCTAAGTATATTAAAACTGGAGATATGATCAGTGGTTTTGTCGGGCCCACTGGTTTTAATTTGATTACAAAAGCGAACAAAAAAAAAAAACAAAAAAAAAAAGTGAAAATAAAAAAATAAAAAATGTAAGTACAGGAGGGAAAAAATAAATAAACAAAATAAATAAGAGGAGGTTGAGTATAGTTAATCAGAAAGCTGGCAAAAGATTCTCAGATTTATAAACCTTATTATATTATCAAGAGATTTTACACTGCTCGATAGATCAATACATTGATTGGGGGGGTTGGGGGTTGGTGGAGAAGAAGGGTAGGTTGATAGGAAGAGAGAAAAATGTACAGAGTGATAGAGAGAAATAGGGAAGTTAAAGAGAGAGAGAGAGAGAGAGAGAGAGAGAGAGAGAAAGAGAAAGAGAGAAGAAAGAGAGAGAGATGTGAAAAGACTCAGATTGAGAGAGATAGAAACAGGTTAAGGCATGAACAGACTGAGTGAGAAACGTGTGAATAGGCAGAGAGAGAGAGAGAGAGAGAGGGGGGGAGAGAGAGAGAAAGAGAGAGAGAGAGAGAGAGAAGAAAGAGAGAGAGTGTGAAAAGACTCAGATTGAGAGAGATAAAAAAGGGTTAAGGCATGAACAGATTGAGTGAGAAACGTG
>CM042174.1:62395343-62412392 GCA_023376005.1 Doryteuthis pealeii
CCTAGAGTGCTCTACTATTTCTGGTTGTAGGTTCCTGTTGATTTGATTTACATCAGCATTTACCAATTTGATATTAAATCTAATATTAAATCTAATAAATACCCATCAAAAATTAAAGAATTAGCAGAATTTGAAATAGACTTAATAGAAAACATTGTAAAATAAATAAATATTAGCTCTCACAATTTGTGATTGAGCACTGTATTTTCTTTGTTTCATCACAAAAAAAAATTTGTTTTTACATATACCTATATATATATATATATATATATATATATAGTCATGTTCATATATATATATATAATAATATATTATACATATATATATATATAATATGTATATATATATATATATATATATATATATATATGTTTATATATTTTTGTATATATAAAATCATGTTCTTAACAGCGTGGTAATATGTCTATTCCTGTGTACTATACTTGGTTACCCTTGTTAAATATGTTTCTCAACTGTGTTTAAAAATGACTACTGCCTTGTACTGTACCTCCCTTAGACAATGAATGTGTTTCTTTGTAGGGGAGTGTGTTCTGAACTGTGTATAAAGATGTCCCCTGCTAAGAATCATAGTTAGATTTCCCTTTTAGAATGTTCAGTTATGTCAGATAATGTTTTCATAATTGTGTGTGAATATGTCTATTGCAGTGTACCCTACATGGCTATCCTTTTAGAATGTGTATCTGTGTAAGGAAGTGTGTTTCTAAACTATGTATAAAGATGTCTACAGCCGTGTACCATACTTTGTTACCTTAGAAGCATGTGTATCCTTATAAGGAAGTGTGTTTCTCAACTGTGTATTAAGATATCTACTGCCATGTACCATACTTTGTTATCTTAGAACCATGTGTATCTTTGTAAGAAGGTGTGTTCTAAACTATGTGTAAAAATGTCTACTGCCGTGTACCATACTTGGTTACCTTAGAAGCATGTGTATCCTTATAAGGAAGTGTGTTCTAAACTATGTGTAAAAATGTCTACTGTCGTGTACCATACTTGGTTACCTTAGAAGCATGTGTATCCTTATAAGGAAGTATGTTTCTCAACTGTGTATTAAGATGTCTATTGCCGTGTACCATACTTTGTTATCTTAGAACCATGTTTATCTTTGTAAGAAGGTGTGTTCTAAACTATGTGTAAAATGTCTACTGACATATACTATACTTTGTTATCTTAGAAGCATGTGTATCCTTATAAGGAAGTGTGTTTCTCAACTGTGTATTAAGATGTCTACTGCCATGTACCATACTTTGTTATCTTAGAACCATGTGTATCTTTGTAAGAAGGTGTGTTCTAAACTATGTGTAAAAATGTCTACTGACGTGTACCATACTTTGTTACCTTAGAATCATGTGTATCCTTATAAGGAAGTGTGTTTCTCAACTGTGTATTAAGATATCTACTACCATGTGCCATACTTTGTTATCTTAGAACCATGTGTATCTTTGTAAGAATGTGTGTTCTAAACTATGTGTAAAAATATCTACTGCCATGTGCCATACTTGGTTACCTTAGAAGCATGTGTATCCTTATAAGGAAGTGTGTTTCTCAACTGTGTATTAAGATGTCTACTGCCATGTGCCATACTTTGTTATCTTAGAGTCATGTGTATCCTCATAAGAAAGTGTGTTTCTCAACTGTGTATTAAGATATCTACTACCATGTGCCATACTTTGTTATCTTAGAACCATGTGTATCTTTGTAAGAAGGTGTGTTCTAAACTATGTGTAAAAATGTCTACTGCCGTGTACCATACTTTGTTACCTTAGAAGCATGTGTATCCTCATAAGAAAGTGTGTTTCTCAACTGTGTATTAAGATACTACTACATGTGCCATACTTTGTTATCTTAGAACCATGTGTATCTTTGTAAGAAGGTGTGTTCTAAACTATGTGTAAAAATGTCTACTGCCGTGTACCATACTTGGTTACCTTAGAAGCATGTGTATCCTTAAAGGAAGTGTGTTTCTCAACTGTGTATAAAGATGCCTACTGCCATGTAATGTACTTGGTTACCCTAAGAACGTGTGTATCTGTGTAAGGAAGTGTGTTTATCAACTATGTATAAAGACATCTACTGCTATGTACCATACTTACTTATCTTAGAAGCACGTGTATCTCTGTATGGAAATGTGTTCTAAACTGTGTATAAATAAGTCTACTGCCAGAAGCATGTGTATATCTGTAAAAAGTGTCTTCTAAACTGTGTATAAATATGTCTACTGCCATATACCATACTTGGTTACCCTAGAAGCACGTGTGTCTGTGTAAGGAAGTGTGTTACTCAACTGTGTATAAAGATGTCTACCACCATGTACCATACTTGTTTATCTTAGAAGCATGTGTAATGCTCACATGTAGATGTAAGGAATGTGTTCTAAACTGTGTATAAATATTTCTACTACTTCGTACCATACTTGGTTATCTTAGAAGCATGTGTAATCTCTGTATGGAAATGTGTTTTAAACTGTGTATAAATATTTCTACTACTTCGTACCATACTTGGTTATCTTAGAAGCATGTGTATCCGGGTATGGAAATGTGTTCTAAACTGTGTATAAATATTTCTACTCCTTCGTACCATACTTGGTTATCTTAGAAGCATGTGTATCCGGGTATGGAAATGTGTTCTAAACTGTGTATACATATTTCTACTACTTCGTACCATACTTGGTTATCTTAGAGCATGTGTAATGCTTACATGTAGATGCAAGGAAATGTGTTCTAAACTGTGTATAATATTTCTACTACTTCGTACCATACTTGGTTATCTTAGAGGCATGTGTAATGCTTACATATAGATGTAAGGAAATGTGTTCTAAACTGTGTATACATATTTCCACTACTTCGTACCATACTTGGTTTTCCAATGCATGTGCACTTCTCTTAGTCAATAAATGCATATCTGCATAAGATAGTGTGTTTCTCAACTGTGCATGAATACCTCTGCATGTGTTTTCATTTGATGCACAGCAGTCGGTCTGTTTCTCTAATAATCCACTTTTATTGGCCAGAAAGCTAATGTTAACAGCTCAAACTTTCAAATATCTTTTTATTGCATTTCAGGGTTTGTTTTGCTTTGTCTGTTTCTTTTTGTTCTTTTTTCTTTTTCTTTTTCTTTTTATGTTTAAACTTTTGGCAAATTTTCAATTTCTTTCTTCTCTTCTGCTTCCAAAATTTAATTTTTCATTTTTTTCTTTTTTTTTTTAAAGCCCGCATTTTAGAAACGGTTTGCAGACTTTTCGTTCGTTCTTCGACTCTCAGCAAATAAAATTGTTTGGCATGTTTTGCTTTTCTATTTCTTTCGGTTTCCTTCCCATCTTGTTTCTTAAACAGCGTCCTTTTCAGTATTTCTTTTTCATGTTATCTCGCTCTAGTACAGAGGCCAGATACAAGAGCAATCCAAAAACAGAAAAGTTTTAATAATAATAATAATAATAATAATAATAATAATAATAATAATAATAATAATAATAATAATAATAATAATAATAAGAAGAAGAAGAAGAAGAAGAAGAAGAATTGAACAAGAAGAAGAAGAAGAAGAAGAAGAAGAAGAAGAAGAAGAAGAAGAAGAAGAAGAAGAGAACCGGAAAGCTTGAAGGAAATAGAAAAAAGAAGAAGAATAGGGAAGAGGAAAGGAAAAAGGAGGAAAGAAAGAAAGAAAGAAAAAAAAAGAAGAATAAGACGAAGAAGAAGAAGTAGAAGACGAAGAAATGATAATAATAATAATAATAATAATAATAATAATAAGAAGAAGAAGAAGAAGAAGAAGAAGAACTAATAAATAATAAATAATAATGATGATGATGATGATGATGATAATAATAATAATAAGAAGAAGAGGAAGAAGAAGAAGTCGGAAAAGAAATAATAATAATAATAATAATAATAATAATAATAATAATAATAATAATAATAATAATAAGAAGAAGAAGAAGAAGAAGAAGAAGATAAAGAAGAACTAATAAATAATGATGATGATGATGATGATAATAATAATAATAATAATAATAATAATAATAATAAGAAGAAGAAGAAGAAGAAGAAAACGAAAAAGACATAAGAATAATAATAATAATAATAATAATAATAATAATAATAATAATAATAATAGAAAAGAAAAGAAACCTACAAACATTAAATAATGTCATAAAAGGAATAAACAATCCAAACATACAAACAAGAAAAATGTGTTTTTTTAAAGCCAAAATATGTGAGGGTGTGTTGAGGGGAAAAGAGGAAAATATATGGATAGATGTAAAGAAACTGAGATAGATAGATAGATAGATAGATAGATAGATAGGTAGAAAGAAACCAAAATATATATAGATAAAGAGCATTCTGAAATAGTTAGATAAGCAACAGACTTTGATAGGTTGGTAGATAAGAAATATACTGTGATAGATATGAACAGACTGAGATAGATAGATAGATAGATAGATAGATAGATAGAAGAAGAAGAAGAAGAAGAAGAACAACAACAACAATGGAAGGAAGTAATAAAGAAAGAAATACAGAGAAGAAGAAGAAGAAGAAGAAGAAGAAGAAGAAGAAGAAGAAGAAGAAGAAGAAGAAGAAGAAGAAGAAGAAGATGGTGATAAGAAATATACTGTGATAGATAGATAGATAGATAGATATGAACAGACTGAGATAGATAGATAGATAGATAGAAGAAGAAGAAGAAGAGAAGAAGAAGAAGAAGAAGAAGAACAACAACAACAGCAACAACAACAACAATGGAAGGAAGTAAGAAAGAAAGAAATACAGAGAAGAAGAAGAAGAAGAAGAAGAAGAAGAAGAAGAAGAAGAAGAAGAAGGTGAGAATGATGATGATGTTAACGATAGAAGAAGATTAATACAGAGAATAATAATAATAATAATAATAATAAGAAGAAGAAGAAGAAGAAGAAGAAGAAGAAGACTTAAGGAAGAAGAAGAAGAAGAAGAAGAAGAAGAAGAAGAAGAAGAAGACTTAAGGAAGAAGAAGAAGAAGAAGAAGAAGACTTAAGGAAGAAGAAGACTTAAGAAGAAGAGAAGAGAAGAAGAAGAAGAAGAAGAAGAAGAAGAAGAAGAAGAAGAAGAAGAAGAAAAGAAGAAGGGAAATAAGAAATAAACAAACGAGAAATAGAAAGCTATGACAGAAAAAATAATGTAGTAATTAGAAAAAAGAAAAAGAAGGAAAGAAAAAAAAGTTTAGTAAAAATTGTAATAGTTTTGTCTTCCTTTCTTTAAAATCAAATAATAAAAATTGGAACAAAGGCCAAAAAATTCGAGCAAGTGCTTTAACAAATTCATATTAATTGATTATCTGTGAAAAATGATGTGGAATTTCAATCATATTTCACTTGCACACACGTGTATGTATACATATGTACACACACGTGTGTGCACAGACACACATGAACTAATGGAAAATAAAGGAGGGGGGAGAAAATGGAGAGGGAAAAAAAGAGGAGACCAGAAAATTAGGAAAGAGTTAAACATGGTGAGAATAGAGAGAGAGAAAAAAAGAACACACACGCACACACACACGCACACATAGAAGTATTATTTGCGTTATTCTGACTATTGTCCTCATCTTCATTGTTATCTGTACAACGTTTCGGCCGATGTGCCCTTCGGCCTTCTTCAGCTATTTCTTTTCGGGCTCGGGAACCGGAAGGCACATCCGGCCGAAACGTTGTACAGAATAACACAGACAATACTAATCATCAAGCCTCATCTCAAACATTCAGAGACACACAAAGAAAGTTAGTTAGTTGGTTGGATTTTACAGCATTTCAACCCTTGTTGGGTTATTTTATGCCGAAGACGTTTTGATTTATTCATTCTTGTTGGTTGGTTGGTTAGATTTTACGGCATGTCAACCATTTGGTTATTTTATACCAAAGACGTTTTTTGTTTTATTCATTCTTGTTGCTTGGATGGTTTGGTTGGTTGGATTTTACGGCATGTCAACCCCTTTGGTTATTTTATGCCGAATACGTTTTTTGTTTTATTCATTCTTGTTAGGTTGGTTGGTTGGTTGGTTGGATTTTACGGCATGTCAGCCCATTGGGTGATTTTATGCCAAAGACGTTTTTTGTTTTATTCATTCTTGTTGGGGTGGTTTGTTGGTTATTTGATTGGATTTAACAGAATGCTAACCCTTCTTGGGTTATTTTATTCCGAAGATGTTTATAAAGTACGAAAGTCGTGGTCCGTATTGTTCAGACGTCAAGAGTAAAATTGCCAATGGCTACCACCATGACTCTATTTATATTGTATATCTGGTCAAATGTACATCACTCTGTTCACTCTATTGTACTTATACAACGTTTTGTTCTATTATTTCTTGTTGGGTACACATTTTCTTTAACACAATGTCTTTAACACATTTTCAAACTCATTTTTCTTTCTATTTAAACCATAGATGGGACCCTACCAAGTGGTACAACTCTGGGTCAGAGTGGATTTGGGAATAATTAGCTTTAATTTACCACCACTATTCTTCATACAAAGGAACGCTGACATCTTCATACTGATGTCATTAACTTTATTTTAATAAACACTGTGAAACTGTACAAGGAAGAACACATAACATTCAATAAAAGGATAACAGCAAATAAAAAAGGTTTTTATTTTAATCCCCACAGTTAAAAGGCAGTTATTGCAGACCTTTAAAATTTAAAATAGTGATGAGCAAAACAGGATGAACGATGGTTTGACCGTAGCGTGACCCCGAATGGAGAATTGAGTGTCAACCGGAAGTCGGGTGTTGACCGGAATCGGAAGTCACGTGGTGACGTGGAACAACGAAGAAAGGACTGGCCTCTTTTTGATTTGGGACAGCGTAGGGTTAAGACGTGCCATGACGTAGTTTAATAGTTCTCTCTCTCTTTCTCTCTGCCTTTCCTCCTCTCTGATACGAACCACGAGACGAGCCAACCCTGGAAATAAAGGCTAGCAGTTGTGACTACATATTTCTCGCGTTGTAATTTTTATCAACAAGAAGACATTTTTAGTACGTGAATATATCGCCACCACCAATGCCCCCTTATGTATATCACTTTGGGTACTTGACCAGATATACGACACCGTTACAGATATCGTTTTAGTGCCCGGAAAAAAAAGGCACAACATTACAACATCTCATTCTCCTCTTTCTAAAAAGTGGAGTTTGGTGTAAAACATTGGGTGTTACCTATTAGCTGTATCTAAAATTTGGGACAAATATAAAAGAAATTAACGGAACTTCAAACAGAAGCATTTATTTAATCAATTACGTTAGAGTCCGTGAGAACAATGTACCCTAATGAATTAAATAAAGGGTTCAGTTAGATGTTACATCAAGTCTCACAGTTATTACATGAAAGCTCCTAAGGCATTTGAGAACATGTTGACTTGTTTCGAAGTTTATTTTTTAAGTTTTTTTGTTTGTTTGATATATAAAACTTCGATTATTTTAAGTTTTTGTTTGTTTGTTTTCTTTATGTAGTGTGAGTGTATTTTCTGTTAAAATTTTGCGGTAGGTAGAGGGGTGAATGAATGTGTTTTAAGGTGTTGATTAATGGAACTGGTATCGGATTGGTGTAGTGTTAATCTGCGTGATAATGTGGTCGTCGTGTGGCTAATATACGTGTATTAATTACCCGTATATATATATATATATATATATATATATATATATATATATATATGAAAATGGTTTTAAAAAGCGTGTGCATTGTGAGATGTTATAATAAATACAATTTAACCAATTTTTTTTTTCTTCTGAAAAAGATATCTTGTATTTATTATAACATCTCACAATGCACACGCTTTTAAAAACCATTTTCAAATTTTGCTCGTACAACAATCTATTCACACACACACACACATATATATATATATATATATATATAGGGTCATACACAGACACGTGTTTCGACTTATCAAGTCTCCTCAGTATGGTTAGACATTTTGTAAGCTACCTACAGCCGGAATTGAAATCCGATCGGTTGGGTATCAGTCCGGCACCGTAACCATTAGGCTGTCTTCACTTACAGAATGGGAAAGGGATTTTAACTGTTTAAATACACACATCGCTTTGCGTGTAAAGGCCGTCAATATATATATATATATATATATATATATATATATATATATATATAGTTTATGAAATGGTGTTGATTTTTGTTTAATGAATCAAACTTTATATATATAAAATATATTATATATATATATATATATATAATATATATAAAGATTTTTGATTCATTAAAAAAAAATCAACACCATTTCATAAACAGATAAAAAAAAATTAAAAAACAGGAAGAAGGAATAGGTTACTGAGCCCTCTCAACCCCCCCCCCCCCATCTTCATTCCAGCAAACCATCTTCCTTCTCTGCAGAACCATTCTCAGAGTGCCGGTACCATGCTTTGTTCTCCTTCTGACTCTGAAGTACGCTTAACCATTGTTGAGACTGGAGAGAAAATGAATATATGACATAAGGAAAACTAGACAAAAGGAAAGACTAACCGATGGGAGGGGAGGAGCAGAGGAGGGGAGGAGGAGGGGAGGGAGGGGGAGGTAGTAAGAGAAGCAGAGTGGGGCGGGAAGAAGGGATGTTTTTATCGCTTCCAGTCCACGTGGGAGTGATGAGATACATTGCAATGCGACATGACATTATATGACACGACTGTCCTCCATTCTTTATCGATAAATGTTGCTGTTGTCAGAGTCGTTGTCACCAGTTATCTGTCGGCTTGGCTTTTCTTTTATTTCCTTCTTTCTTTCTTTCCTTCTTTCTTTCTTTCTTTTTTTTTTTTTCTTCCCCGTCTTTTGTTTAGTCTTGTTTGATTCGTACAATTTGTTCCAGCCAACATTGATTTTGTCGACAGCTCATACTTTATTCTTCGAAATTTTACAAGTCATTCTTTATTCTTTTTTTTTTTTTTACTCATTCTTTCTTTTTTTGAATTTGGTTATATTGGAATTTTTTTTTCTTTCACACTTACTCCATCCTTCCTGTCTTCTTATTCAGTCATTTTATTTATTTCTTTATATTTAGTCATTCTACTCGTTTCTTCTTTCATTTTTATTCACTCATTCTCTTTCTTTCTTTCTTTCTTTCTTTCTTTCTTTCATGATTCTTCCTTTTTTATTCTCCTCTTTCTTTCGTTCTTTCTTTTCTATTTTTCTTTCTTTCCTTTCTTTCTTTCTTTTTTCTTTATTTATTTCTGTCTGTCTTTCTTTCTTTCTTTCTTTCCTTCCTTTCTTTCCTTTCTTTCTTTCTTTCGTTCTTTTTTTATGTCTTTCTTTCTTTCTTTCTTTCTTTCTTTCTTTCTTTCATGATTCTTCCTTTTTATGCTTCACTTACTTTCGTTCTTTCTTTTCTATTTTTCTTTCTTTCTTTCTTTCTTTCTTTCTTTCTTTCTTTCTTTTCTTTCTTTCTTTTCTTTATTTTTTCTGTCTGTCTTTGTTTCTTTCTTTCCTTTCTTTCTTCTTTCGTTCTTTTTTATTTCTTTTCTCTTTCTTTCCTTTCTTTCTTTCCTTTATTCTTCGAAATTTTACAAGTCATTCTTTTTTCTTTTTTTTTACTCTTTCTTTTTTCTTTTTTGAATTTGGTTATTTTGGAATTTTTTTTCTTTCACACTTACTCCATCCTTCCTGTCTTCTTATTCAGTTATTTTATTTATTCATTTACATGTAGTCATTCTACTCGTTTCTTCTTTCATTTTTATTCACTCATTCTCTTTCTTTCTTTCTTTCTTTCTTTCTTTCTTTCAGGATTCTTCCTTTTTATGCTTCACTTACTTTCGTTCTTTCTTTCTATTTTTTTCTTTCTTTTCTTTCTTTCCTTTCTTTCTGTCTTTTTTCTTTATTCTTCTGTCTGTCTTTCTTTCTTTCTTTCCTTCCTTTCTTTCTTTCATTCTTTTTATTTCGTTCCTTTCTTCTTTTTTCTTTATTTCTTTCTGTCTGTCTTTCTTTCTTTCCTTTCTTTCCTTTCTTCTTTCTTTCTTTCTTTCGTTCTTTTTTAATTTCTTTTCTTTCTTTCTTTCCTTTATTCTTCGAAATTTTACAAGTCATTTTTTTTTCTTTTTTTACTCTTTCTTCTTTTTCTTTTTTGAATTTGGTTATATTGGAATTTTTTTTCTTTCACACTTACTCCATCCTTCCTGTCTTCTTATTCAGTTATTTTATTTATTTATTTGCATTTAGTCATTCTACTCGTTTCTTCTTTCATTTTCATTCACTCATTCTCTTTACTTCTTTCTTTCTTTCTTTCTTTCATGATTCTTTCTTTTTTATTTAGTCATTCTTTTTTTCTTTGATTTCATTTAGTTATTCATTTTGTTTCTTCCTTTTTTATGCCCAATTTTCTTTCGTTCTTTCTTTTTTCTCTTCTATTTTTAATTATTTCCTTTCTTTCTTTCTGTCATTCTTTCTTTCGTTTTTCTTTTTTTTCTTTCCTTTCTTTCATTCTGTCTTTCTTTCTTTCTTTTTTCTTTCTTTTCTTTCTTTCCTTTCTTTTTTCCCTTTCATTCTTTCTTTATTTCTTTTCATTTCTTTTTCTTTCTTTTCTTTTTTTTCCTTTCATTCTTTCTTTATATCGTTTTTCTCTCTTTTCTTTCTTTTCTTTCTTTTTTCCCTTTCATTCTTTCTTTATTTCTTTTTCTTTCTTTTCTTTCTTTTTTCCTTTCATTCTTCTTTATCTCGTTTTTATTTCTTTTATTTCTTTTTTTCCTTTCTTTCTCTCCTTTCATTCTTTCATTCTTTCTTTTTTCTTTCTTTCTTTCTTTTTTTTCTTCCCCGTCTTTTGTTTAGTCTTGTTTGATTCGTACAAATTGTTCCAGCCAACATTGATTTTGTCGACAGCTCATACTTTATTCTTCGAAATTTTACAAGTCATTCTTTTTTTCTTTTTCTTTATTCATTCTTTTTTCTTTCTTTTTGAATTTTATGTGTTGGTATTTTTTTTACTTTCACACTTACTACATCCTTCCTGTCTTCTTATTCAGTCACTCTATTTCTTTCTTTAGATGCAGTTATTCAATTTTATTTCTTCCTTCTTTATCATTTTTCATTCTTTCTTCTATTCGGTCTTGATTTATTCTTGTTCTATCTGTCTGTCTTTCTTTCTTTCTTTCCTAATTAGTCATTTTTTTTCTGTTATTTTTTTTCTTTTTTTCGATTTCATTCACTCGTTTTCTTTCATTCATTCTTTACATTTAATCATTCATTTGTTTTTTCTTTCTCCTTCCTTCCTTCCTTCCTTCCTATTCATTTTATCATTCTCTATCTTTCTGTCATACATATTTGGGGAAGGGCGGGGCGTTTTTTTTTTAAAATTTATTTGTAATTTTTTGGTTCCGTTTGTATTACTACTTACTACTCAGTCAGTAGAGCGTTCGGCTAGAAACCACAAGGTTCCTAGTTCGATACCGGTCCCCGCCAACTCAGCGTATGAGTAGCACTGGGATCTGTGCGGTAAAGTAAGGAGCTGATGGAAGGTGTGGCGCTCCACCTCAGATGCTAAAAACAATATCCTTGGTCTAGCGCTATTGAAAAGGGGATAGACTCCCTCGCTGACTGGCTGGTACTGACTTTAGGCCGCCCCGACGACTTTACATCCTTTCTGTACATTCACTTGCGTTTATCCGTTTCTTTGTTCTTTATCATTTTACTCTTTTTTTCTTTTCTTCACTCGCTCATTCTTTTTCTCTCTTCCTTTCTTCCTTCCTTTCTTCATTTCTTTCTCTTTCTTTCTCGTTGTTTACTCATTATTATCCGTCTTTCTTCTTTCTCCTGTCACTCTTTTTCTTTCTTTTTCTTTCTTTATTTCATTAACATATTAATACAGACAGACAGAATTACAAGCAATTTCATGAATATCATATTATATTATTATATATTATTATATTATAGTATATTACATCATAAGAATTAGTATTACATTCATAACAAATTAGTATTACATTCATGACAAATTAGTATATTACATTCTTGAAAAAGTCGTATAATTACATTCATGAAAATTAATATATTACATTTGCGAAAATTAGTACGAGGTGGAGCTCTCTAAGTAATTTAACTAACGAGCGACCCTTAAAGTTCAAAAAAACATTCCTAATAATATTCAATTTACTTCAACAGTATGTGTAATATTACAAATTACAAAAAATGAATAAAAATAATTATATATATATATATTATATATATATATATATATATATATATAATTAAACAAAAGATACATCTCCTGTTTAACAATTTTATTTTTGATCTTTTCTAATTTTCTGGCCAACTTTTTAATGTTTGGGTGGAATTGGTGGATAAGTCCACCAAAGTTCAGTTCCCGAGTACTTTCGGCACTTCGAAGTGCCATCATCGGGGGTGATGTATTCCAGTTTGTTTTGTTAATTATATTAATGTAGAGGCTGGAAGAGAAGAATTGATGAGAAAGGTGTTATAGGCATTTTAGAATGTGTGTGTACTGTATGGAAAAATTTGTTTAAGGATGGTTGTATTGATGTATAGAGGTTCTAGTATTGGAGTTTTTGTTTATTTTTTTCTTTGTGCAGAATGTGATTTTCCGTTTGAATATTTCGGAATTAGAGTGAATGTAATTTTAGGTGTTGTTAAATAGAGCTATTGTCTGTTAAATGGAGGGTTAGACGACGTGACAATGTGGTTGAGGTGAATCCAATGTATGTATTATCATTTTCTGTGAGACTGCAATCTCATAGGGGACATTTAAATCTATATACTACATTGGTCTCATTATATATATATATGGTCTCATTATATATATATATATATATATATATATATATATATATATATATATATATATATATATATATATATATATATATATATATATATATATAGAGAGAGAGAGAGAGAGAGAGAGAGAGAGAGAGATAAAAGGATATGAAAACACACAATGCTGTTAAAATGAAAATATATCATATTCATAGCTAATATTGAACAATATTTCGATTTATAAAAATCATCTTCAGAGCTTGCTTTTAATCCGGACTCACCGAGAGAGAAGCTTAACAGCATTGTGTGTTTTCATATCCTTTTATTTTATACTTATACTGTCGAATATATATATATATATATATATATATATATATATATATATATATATATATATATATATATATAAACTTGTTCATAAGTGCACAACCACATATACATACATACATATACTCGCTTGTATGCATGCATATTTTCTTCACTCATTCTTTTTCTTCTTTTTTCCTTCACCTTACTTTTTTTCATTCCCTATTGTTTTTTCTCTTACTTCTTTTCTTCACTCATTCTTTTTTCTTTTTTCTTTCTCACTTTTCATTCATTTTGCTTCGTAATTTTTTTTATTCTTTCATTTTATTTTTCTCTTTCTTCTTTTCTTCACTCATTCTTTTTTTCTGTTCTTTTTTCTTTTTCCTTGTTCATTCATCTTGATTCTTACTTTTTCCTCATTCCTTATAATTTTTCTCTTTCTTCTTTTCTTAGCTCATTCGTTTTTTCCCCTTTTTTTTCTTTCTCCATATTCATTCATTTCTTGTCTTACTTTTTCTTCAATCATTATATTTTTTTCTCTTTCTCCTTTTCTTCGCTTCTTCTTTTTTTGTTCTTTCTCATTTTTCTTTGATTTTGCTTAACTTTTTTATTCTTTTATTTATTCTTATTTTTCTTTCTTCTTTTCTTCATTCATTCTTTTTTTCTTTTTTTTTCTTTCTCATTTTTCATTCATTTTGCTTCTTAACTTTTTGTATTCTTTCATTTTTATTTTCTCTTTTCTCTTTTCTTCGCTCATTCTTTTTTCTTTTTCTTTTTTTTTATTTCTTCTCGTTCATTCATTTTACGTCTCATTTTTTCTTCATTCCTTATCATTTTTCTCTTTCCTCTTTTTCTTCTCATTCTTTTTTTTTTCATTCTTTCCATTTTACTCCTTCCACATCGACACACAAGACCATAAATATCGGGCACTCGCCTGAGAATTACTCTTCTCCTGTCGATGGCAAAGCACCCAAAATTAATCGTATATTAATAACCACTCATTTGAAAGTCTCTGAGAAAACTCCGATAATTTTAGCCGTATGATCATATGAGCAATCAATGCCGGCTTTTATTAGGATTCTAAACCATGATAGATTAATAATAATGAATCTTTGGGGAGCTTAGATCTTTCCTTCCAATTTAAAACTCTATATTAATTATACGCGTGGTCTAATGGTTAGAGTAATAGGAAATGGACTCGTCGACCCGTGTTCAATTCCTAGACGAAGCTGTTTGAATTTCACATAGCGCTAATACCCTTGGGAAAGGTATGAATCCAATTCTCCCTCCAGCTATGGGTAAATAGCAGGACAGACTGGGCTCTTTAACCTTGGCTAGGTAACCAGTATAGCAGAAGGAAAATTCTGAATTTAAACCTGTTAAACTCTGCTTAAGAAATTGACCTTAAGGTTAGATCCGTATTAAGTTACGGCTCCTTGTTGCCTTGCCTTGCTTGCCAATTCGACGGTAATTGGAACTTAGTATGATTATTTTACATTTATAAAAAAAATAAATGCGCGAGTATTATGCTGACTGAATAGTCTGATAACACTAGCTGTGGTTTACCTTTCTTCACGCCGCTGGCGAGTATTGTATTTTGATAATGTTATAGAGATTCCATTTCATTTCCAACTTCCGTTTGGTTATTCCTCATTTTCTTAGGTTACAGCTGTTTTATTCATTCATGGTGGGTACTCAATTTTTTTTAACCTCATGTTTTTCTATTTAACCCATAGATGGGACTCTAACAGGTACTACCTCTCTGTATCAGAGATGTGATACTCTAAGCCAGTGGTTCTCAATCTATGTGTCGCGACACACTGGTGTCAGTAGTTGTGTCGCGGGAAAGTATTCAATATTTAAGGTATAAACGAAAATATTATTTCAACAAAGTCTGGCCTATATATTATATATACTAGCAAATATATGCACCCTCCGGGTGCAAGTATTTAAGTTTTGATATAATAAAATTAAAATATCATATTAAATTAGAAAGGCTAGTGAAACTGACTAAGAATGCAGATAAAAAGATCTGCAACAGAGGGGTATAATCGAAAAATAGAACAACTTTGAAACTAACTATTCCATCATTTTCATTACTCCCCTCTTTCATTGGTAAATTTTCCTAATTTAACTATTTAGTTAAAATAGGAAGTAAAGGATAATATTACAGTTATTTCTTCTTGTAAATAAATTTCTTTTAAGATTTATCCACGAGATTTTTGTTTATATTTCTTAAGATAAAACCAAACAATTAGAAATCAATAATACCAAGCACATATTTATTAAAATAAAATTTTAAATATCAATATGCAAATTAGCCTTCTCGTTCAAAGTGTAAACCGCTATTTTGTTGTATATATAAATACAATTGCATGTTATTAGTACGTAGATATGGTCAACAGTATTAATAATGTAAAACAATTTTATTAATAACTGAAGGTTTAAAGAATGAAATCATTGAGAATTTGATGTAAATAATTAAGGGAATTGAGACTTGAATAGTAATATAGTTTCGGTTACAGACAGAAAAACACACAATCTCTATTATAATAAGATTGATGTTGAATAAAACTGCAATATAATAAGAAAAAACTTCATTTTAACGATGAAGGGTGATATGAAAAACGCTTCGGTGAGGATTAGAACCGAAGACCAATATCTGTACGCAGAATTTCAACGTTGTTCTCTGTTCCAGTAGAGCCTATCTTAGTGTATGAAATAGATTCTATAGGTTAAATCCACACCAAGACAGTAGTGTCTAGTGTTATAACACAACATTCACTTTTATCAAAACTATATAATTATAAATATTTTCCTATTCTTTCATTCTTGGATCTATATAATGTATTCCTTTTATGGGTGTGGCGGGAAAATTTAAACAGCTCATTGGTGTGTCGCCATACAAAAAAGTTCACTGGTCTAGGGAATTGGATATTTGCGCGTAGAAAAGAATTATGTGGTGTTGCAGACATCTCTAAGAGACTTAGCAGAGATAAAGAGACAAAGATGAACCCTTTGTTAAGTGGAGTAAAGCCGATTTGAATTAAAATGTTTCCTTCTCCTAGACTGGTTGCCATATGTGCATGTATGTATAATGGTGTATGCTCTAAGCTATACTGCCCATAGATATATGCATATTTATGTCCTTTTTAAAGCGGCGTTTAATAGCTTTAAACCACCCCCCATGGACTGAAAGATGTATTTAGTTGAAATTTTAAGTTTGAAGAGAGCTACAATTTGTAAGGTTGCCTGAGAAAACTACTTTTTGAGTTTCGGTCAAAATAAGGGGGGGGAAATAAAATATGCTTTTATAAAAAAATAAAAAACAGAAACACATCCAAAGATTCACACTTTCGAAGGTACTAATGCAAAATATTACCCGTTGTCAAAAATATAAACTAGTTTTTTTAATTATTCTGACGGATATGAATAAAAAAAAAAAAGGTTTTTGAAGGTCTTACTTAAACTAGTGTCATTTTATTTTAAGAAATGTTTACAAAATGTGTCCAACAGATCTAAAAAGACAAACAAAAAAGTTATATTTTAAAGTTATTACAGTTAGCTTTTTGGACATAATTCGAAATATTAATATATATATAAAAATTAAGAACAGGAACTTAAAAAAAAAAACTTAAAAAAACTATAAAGAAATAGGAAGAATCCATGTTTTCGTCATTTTTACATTTAAAGTGAGACCTTCAAAATATAAAAAAAACAAAATCCATTAAACTTTTTTCTATTTTTTTTTTTATCAAACCTCGTATATGATGAAATTAAATTACAATAGAAAATAGTTTATATTTAACAATGCAAATAGTGTAAATAAAAACGGTAAGAAAACCAAAAAAAATCCTCGTGAATAGTTAAATTAAAAAAAAAAAAATTGCTTAAAATGATGTCATATGTTCAAATGTCGTGATGTGTCCCCATGATAATCATGCACAGAAGTTTCCCGAGAAGAAATATCGCTGAAGATAATCTCTCTCTTT